>VMKM01000295.1:0-420873 GCA_008360985.2 Macquaria ambigua
CATTTTGACTAGTCAACACTGATTTACAGATATCTTTAATTTAATTATAGATATCAGTAATTCCTTTGTCACTAGTAAAAATAAGAATTACAGATATCTACAATTTAATTTTGACATGTCAAAAAAGGATTGTGACTAGTGGAAATGTAATTTCCCATTTCAGATATCTACAGTTGCATTTCTGATATGTCCGACATATCATCAAACCATTTCGGATATGTGGGTGTCATATCATCAAGTACCACAAAGCTATTGGTCGACTTTTAAATAGGCTATGTCTACCTCATGAATATTCAACAAATGCTAATGCTTTGTGAAAACACGCGTTATTTTCCGTTGGCAACACATCTACTGCTCCACAGTCCATTCCAGTAAATGGCGGTAATGCACCTATAAATTGGTTTACCAACCGCCATTTAAACTTAAAAATTCTGTCAAATGCAGTAACTGCCGTCTCCGTATTAATAATTCCTTCTCTCTCCATTTTCGCTCGTCACCGCCAAATTAGCTCGGTGAGACGATTTCTCTTTCCTAGGATGGCAAACTCATGACCCGCCCTACTCTGCCACTGATTGGCCAGTACTCGTTGCAGGTAACCAATCAGAGGCAGAGTAGGGCGGATCAAATTACCATATGCATTTCGGATATGTAGCCCAAATTACCATATTCATTACGGATATTTGTGTACGTCATTGAAGATATCTACAATGACTTTTTGACTAGTGGAAATTCCTTTTTTGATATCTGAAATTCAATTCTGACTAGTTATAAAAGACATTGTAGATTTCTTAAATATATTTGTTACTAGTAGGAATATAATTTTCACGTTACAATTGTATTTCAGATATCTGAAATGCAATTCTAGATATCTGAAATTATATTCTTACTAGTTACAATTCCAAGCCAACATATCAATAATTTAATTTTGACTAGTCAGAATTGAATTTTAGATATTAATTAGAATTACAACTAGTCAAAATTACATTGTGGATATGTCGACTTGGAATTATAACGTCAAAATTGAATTATAGATATCTGTAATTGAGTTTGAATAGAAGTCAATGGTAAAAGTTGACTAGTTGTAATTAAGTTACTGATATCTACAATTAACATTTCCACTAGTAAGAAATGAATGGTTGATATCAAAAATTTACATTTTGACTAGTGTGAAATGAATTGTAGATATCTTTAATTAAAATTGTTACGTGTCAAAATTACATTATGGATATGGTGGCTTGCAATTCTAACTAGTCAAAAAGCAATTGTTGATATCTACAATTGATATTACTGCTACTGATTAAATGTTAAAAGGGCTTGCCATACCTGCAGTGACATCGACACATTCATGACAAAATTTCAGAGTTGGGTGTTGACTGCTCAACTAAATGCCTTGTGGCAGCTGTACACCTTTATGTGCCAATATTCAGTCGTGCATGAAAAACCCTAGAACAACGACTAGGTCTACTTCATCAAAGGCCTCACTGATACGGAAAAGTGTTCATGCATATGTCGTAACCACAGGCGCCACCCAAATACCCCTTTGAGACCAAAGCGTGCACCTAGAAAATACCTGTTTGCCATTGGTGTAATTACGTTAACCTGCTCACCTGACCTCAGCTTGTGACCCTGCAGTTGACCTGGGTTTCATGCAGGTCTGACATTGCACAGCTTTTGTATGCATGAGGGAACACAGGTTATTATAATAACTGCAGGCCTAGGGGTGTCCTTGTGGTGCCATGGATAAGTCACATACCATAAACCTTCGATGTCCCCTGTTTGAATTCCAGCATTCATGCATGTCATACCCCTGTCTTTCCTCATTTCCAGTCTGTCCCTTTGTCTGATGTAATGCATAATCATGGGGCACAGTTCTTTGCATTGAACATCAATTATATTATTCTACACGTGATTCTTTGTACTATTGCCATATTATGATACAGGGACTGATGAAACTCATGAGTGAGTCAAACTTTACATTATATTTTTGGGTTAATTTAATTAAGTTTATCATACTAAATTATATTTGCTTATTGAGCTGTACGGTATACTGTGGTAAGATGTATTTCAGTGGGTGTAATTACACAATATTATTTGGACTTGCAGAATTAAGTATTATTGCATACAGTAATTATTTCATTATCATTTCATGATCATTTATAGCTATTATATTATTATATATTTATATGTGTAAACATTTAAGTTGCCATTTCATGTCCCCTTTGGCTGAGAGTAATTTAAGTTCCTTCCTGCCATTGTTTTACAAGGGACAGTTGTGAGTATAGCAGAGTGGGGAGTCAGAGAACCCAGAGAGAGTGAAGCTGGGGGGTGTACTGTCTTGCCTCCGTTGGTGTTAAAGAAGATAATTCACGAAGAAATTGTAGCCGCTTATTACCTACAGGCCAGAAGGACTGGAGAACGCTACCAACCCAGAAAATAGGGCTACAGTAACAGTGTATTTAATTACACTACAGACTAGAGTCTCTGCTAATGATGATAACCAGAAATCAACCTGTGACAGTGACAGTCTCAGGGGTCCAACACAAGTTGAACATGCATTCAGTAAACCTGCATCATACACGTCTACTGTACAACGTATTAGTGACCCTGGATCAATGCAATCAGATACTGTAGGTGTGATGTTCAAACATCAACGTTCAGGCTGACATATCACCATCACAAGATATAAGCAGACAAGTAATTATTGTCTTCATTCCTTTTTTACTCACTGATTCATATTGTGCTTCATTTGAGCAGCAACTATCTAACTATCAAGCTACAATTTTAAGAAATGAGGAATTTGAGAGTAAATCAGGCAATATCCGTGGGTGCTCTCCAAGATTAGGAGAGGCTTTGGAAATGTACAATTCTGCCTTTTTGCCTCCAAAGAAAACGCACACTCAGCAAGGATATCCCACATACTGGAAGCAGATATGATGCTTTCTCTCTGGCCCAAGGGTCTGTATTTCCACTCATGGTGCTGATTCAGCCCACAATGCAGAGGCTTACTATGGAGGAATGGCTAGCAGGAAAGAAAGGAGGATGCTGGGCACTGTTGGCAGTAAGGAAAAAGGCAAGAGGAAAAATCTAATTTCATAACCTGGAGCATTGAAATATGAAGTTCATGGCAAAGAGATAAACTCCTAAGGACAGTAATGCTTTACAGAAATTATACAGATTTTTAACTTGCTCCAGGTGATTGATAGTTACTTTATTCCATGATAAATTAGGCGGTCCCACAATGATGAGGCCATGGTTTTTGACAACAATGATTGTCCTATTGTACAGGTAGGACTGAGCTTTGTTGCAGAATTTTGAGACACTCTTTAAGAGGAATGTCCATCTCTATGGCAATGCTTTGGTGAAAGATGTTCACCAAACACTCATTCTCTGCGTTGGATTTTCACAAGGAAAAGGGTAGTCTTTCTGAATCCCACACTTAAGTTTCCCAAATATTAAAATGCAAACATTTTATTAGCAATCCTATTCAACAAATTGAAAACTGAATACCTTTTGTCCCAAGTAAATTCTGCTTTCACAAAGATGCTGTATCTCATTCTCACATGCCACCCTATGCACATCATAGCAACTCTCAATATTTGGTTTGGCCCCATTGCTTACAGAGATGTTAATTCATTCCTCATGTGCACACTGCAAACATCTTCTGATCTATGCAGGCAAACCTTATTGGCAAATTTGATTATCCTCTCAGCTTAGCCCCATGTTCTGAGCCAGTGCTGGATGTGCAGCAAGTCAGGTTTGTTGTTTGAATATGGTAACTGTGGATACTTGAAGGCTACGACCAGTAGTGGGATTAGGATGAGAAGTACCAGAGTATATGCAGAGGATGCATGGTGTGACTGTTGGAGTGGAAACATTATGGTGCTTACGCTGAAAGAAACTGGTTATCTGTCAGGAGACAAGCTGGACAGTCTCCCTAGAGATCAATCAAAAGTGTAACGGGCCTCTCTTGACCCTCCTTTGTCTCTCAGTTTAACTGTAACCATACTCAGTTACTGTACATGCAATTGTCTGATTGTCATTTAAATAATATATATATATATATTCATCATCTTTATTTTTACCTTTATTACCTTAACTATGTTTCACAGTTACCACAACAGTTGAAGTTAGTGTTACCACCAAGTGCAAGTACAAGTGAAAAGCACAAAGAGGATATGAGTGATTGTTGTGGTTGAAGGGATAATTGAATGCAGCCATCCTTATGGGATGTTGGAAAGCAAGAGAAAATGCAGGGTTACCCAGAACCCAGAGTTTGCTTTCTGCATTCACATATGGTCATCCCTTATGCACTGATGTAACTGTTTCCATATTGTACATTTTTTACGCAGCCATGCGAGTTACAGTATAATATAATATATAATGTAGCCTTGAGCTGCTGGCCTCAAGCAGAGATGAGGAGCGGGCTACAGAGGTCTGATAAGCTCACTTCTTTCTAACTCCACATCCCCAGATATATTTCATTTTCAAACTTGTAGTCTTCAGAGCCAACTGACGTCCCCTCAAGTGACATCACTTGAGGACATTTATCAGATTTTGCTCAGCTCCCTCTGGAGCCACAAAAGGCTTTGATGTGTAAAATCAGTGGATTTCCTCTTTAAAAATGCAGCTTTAAACTACTGGTGGTTCCTGTGTTTAATCCAGATTAATTACATTCTTAATTGCTAACTTAGAGCTGACAGGGTTATGGATGTATAGAAACCACTGGAAATGTTTCTTAGCCAAACCTCTTTGCTAACCAAGGGATTTTGTTGCCATGAGTCAGTCCACTAAGGGAGCACGTTCTCTAGAACTGCATACTGTACAAACCCCACCTCCCTCTCCAGGATTACCACACTCAAACCCTCACATTAACCATCTATAACCTAAGCCTAAACATAAGCTGATTGGTTGAGCTTTTTGGAAGCAGTCCACAGCTGGGTGTTGGAGAATGGAGTGGGAATAGTTTCTCATGCCTCTCTCTCCCACTGCCTGTCACAGTACTAGGCAGAGTGATGCACTGATTCTGCTCTATATCTACTGTATATCTACTATATGTACTAGTAGAAAAAAAGTCATGAAATACTTAATTGCAAAATTTAAAATATCACGTCAGTCTCGTTGCACATTGGACATTTATATGGAAACAAAATGTATATGTATGCACTCCATGAGTTGGATTATCCCACATAAGTGATATTAGTCTCTATATTATAGTTTAATTACTCTTCTCTTTTGCAGTTTTCCCGTAAGATTTACATATAACTTTGTTCTTAGTTACTACAAGAGTGCTTCAGATTCATGTATTTAATAAGAATCTGATCTTAAGCAATGGTTAAAACATCGCTGCTCCTTTGTAGCTTTGTAAGAAAGCAAAACTTTATGAGTTACAGTTAATAACCTTTCTTTACAGTAGCCTCATACTCTTGTGTTTTTCTCACTGGCTCAGTATGGGATCAGCTGCAGACACAGAGCCGGCTCCATACTGTGAGACCCTCTGCCTTTCTAGCAGGTTGATCACACCAGCTGGAGTCCAGGACGGCAAAAAAATGTTAAGAGGTTCACTCAGAGGGGTGCTCTACGTGAGCCACTCTCGCCATTCTTCGCTCCTCTGCACACTACAGCTCTGTCACATGCGTTACCTGAGGAGGATCAGGAAGGCAACATCTGGATATGTTCTGAGGGCTGTAATTTTAGAAGCTCTCCAACACTCTTAATCCCCTCACAGTATGTTGTTTATTTTGGTCCTGTTCTCTGGTCAATAGCCAGATTTCTTAGAAGCAACCACCAGGTTAGTGGGACTGACACGATGAGGCCCTACAAAGCAGAAAGAGATCTAGCTGGTATGGAAGCATTCCTCAAGTACAGTGAGCACTACCACCTCTCGTAAAAAGATAACAACCAGTCAACAGACATATTTATCAAGGCAATTGATGTCTGCTTCATGCAACATCATGAGCTGGCATTTGCTTCTGTGAGAGATTGTTGTGTTTGCATTCTAGGAAAAGCAGTTGTGCTCAGTGCAACATCACAAGGTAGACTATCAGATTTGCTTGTGATCCACATGTGGACCTCACAAGAAATTTCTAAAAAATTACTGTCACAGAAATATAATTCATCTCCACTCTGTACAGGCATTTATAACGTGAATACAAGTGTACTGAAAACAGAAAAGGGTAGTAGGTTTCTCTGAAGCAGGGCAGAGATGGAGATCACCAAAGGTCATTCTAGATTTCATTACACTGTCATTTCTCTCTTTTTCCATCATTTAACTTGTTTGTTGTGGAGGGCTTTCAACTTTTCAACACAACTGGGGACTTTTCCAAGCAGATGGACAGGAGTCAAAAAAACAACAGACTTCTAGTGCAAAAGTCACTCCATCTCTATTTGACACCATTTTGATTGACCAACTACATACATTATTAGAAACATTACTGCAAGGATGGGGTTCTGTATTCCTCATTCAATGTTTCAAATTATTAAATTAGATTTTGCTAAGATTTAGATTAATCTCTGCTCTCCATTATAATAAAAACTTTAAGTTCAAAATTGGGCTCATGTAGGCTAAGGTATGGCACCTATTACATGCCAGTTAACAACAACCACATGCTGAAATTAGACAAAGGGAAGAGAGTGAAACAGTCAACAATAAGAGGAGGCAAGTTGTTGACAAAGGCAGAGAGAGACCTAATAGGAACGGACAGAAAAGGAAGAAAAAAGCAAAAGATAAGGTGTGAGAGAGCGAGAGAAAAAGGTCAAAAGGGCAGAGAGTGAGGAGAGAAAAAGGGAAGCAGCATGGTCATATTTTACAGCCGACAGCAAGCGTGTGGTCTGGCAGGCACACCAGGAGTTAGTTTATTAGAGTCGTTTCTTTTACGAGGGGCTGTCCTGCCTGAAAGAAAAAAAAAAAAAAGAAATGAGCAGGTTCATACCAGTCATCTCTACCTTGTGTCTTGACACAAGGATATGGCTCCATAAAGTACTCTACTGACTCTTTCCTCATGTAACCGATCCATATGTAACCACAGATTCACATGTATACAAGAGCCCTGTACGCACGGATACCCATTAACCCTGATAAATGTGACACATACAGTATATCATAAGACTGCCTGACACCTGTACGTGGGGTGTCAGGTCTCAGGCACATCTGAACGGAAAATCACAACATATGAACAAGCAATCAGCAGGAATGTGTCTCTAATGTGTTATGAGTCCCCAATTTCTCTCCACATTAAATTAAAGCTATAAAGATTTTAGAATGTGATGATTATTCTTCTTCCTTTTCTATTTTTTTTTTACATCCAAACAGTTCACAGCTCAATTATATAAAACGGCTGGATAAAAACCTTTTACTAATTCTAAGAAGATTTTCATAAACTTATACTGCCACATCGGGTGCGTGTAGCATGCAGTCAGCTTGTCTAATCTTATTTGTTGGTAATGACTGCATACACTACGATAATGTAGTGTCATAATAACACAATTATCACTTAAAGTTTTAAATGATGTTGCTTTAATTACAGAGCTGCAAACTTTGGATAAAATTCCTCTCACTGAGACTTAAGAACATGATTCTGAGGAAAAATAAAAATATGAATTGCAATCTCTTTGTTTTGACACAGAAACACAGCAAACTCTATGCTTGTGGCTTGTCTTCTGATATTTTATCCACGACCATTTTCATACATGGAAGAAGATATTATAAACATTTTTAATATTAAGCAACCCTGTAAAATACCACAATCAAATGTCAGATGTTAAGTCACTGCAATTCTTTTGGAAATGTGCACTTTACATTGTGTTATTAGGAGACACTATGAGCAGGGAAAGTGGGAAAAGTGGATGAAATGTCATCAAGTTATAAAATGTCCACAATAACTGCAAATATGAACTGACAAATATTGACTTAAGCTTAAATGTGCACAACAACCAGCATTACCTATTAAATATGTGCGCCCCATTCATACTCAGTATATTGCACTATAGTGGAGAAAACTAAAATCACTCTTTGCTTCCAACAATGATCTGGTAGTTCGTGGTATAAATGTGCACAAACATCAATCCAGTATTTAAATACATATGAGAGCACATGTATTCCCAAAATTTGATCCTACTATCTGGGCTGAACTTTATCACATGGGTGCCTCGTCATGACAGTGGCATAGATACAAAAACGTTCTGTCAAAGGAAAACGGGGTTATTTTTATTAAGAGATATTTCTTTAATATGCAATCAGCCAAACAGAAGTTTTCACTGCCACTAATGCTTTGGCCTTTGCTTTGTTTATGGATTATTCTAAACCGTTTAGTGAAATGGTGTGTGATCACTGCAATGATTCAGTCTTTTCAGCCCTAAGCCTCATGCCAGTTACTGCAGGGAAACTGTTTTCCTGTCACATCCTTTCACCCGCTGCCTAAGCTTAACTTTGGCCAGTGAGAGTGACCTCACTTCTTTTTATTTTCCAAGCAAAATAAATTTGGTCTGATCTCCTGACTGCAAGGATCCACATCATACTGATGACACATCACAATCAAACATAGAAATATTTCTGTAATGAATACCCTCTTTATTCTCTAAGATATATTTCTGTCTCTCCTAAATAGACCACATATTGATAAACAGCTGCCCTTAGCCCTTTATAGAGCTTTTGCTACCAAACTTTGGTCCTACTGTAAATATAATAGCCCACACTATTAAAATGCATGAGATGGACAATTTGAAGGAACACAAGTATCCTTAAACACATCTAGCCTTGAAGGCTAAAGCTGAGCAATGTGGAAAAAATAATGTTAACTTGTCCACATAATTTATCCTGGGCCTATCTTTTTTTGTTTTCATCATCCATGTGCAATATCTCCCCTAACCGATGATATAACTACAGAACAGAACCGTACTAGGTTTGGTACCAGTAACGAGTCAGCCTCAGCCACTGGCCACGGCAGTGTGACCTTGAAGCACGGCTGTTGTTATTTTCCATAGAGGTCAGCAGCTAAGAATGTGAAGCATGCAGAGCCTGAAACATGCCTTTCTCTTCCCAACAACCCCCACCACTTTTTTGTAAATAATTGTTGCTGCTACTCCTATACAGTACCTCCATTTCTGTTTGTTTAAAATAAAGTATACTCTAAAGTAACTCCATCATCCTATATGTCCAGGTCTATCTTCTACTGTGCCTGTCCCTGACTTAACTTCGCTTTGTAGCTCACAGCATTGTGAGCAAGATCACTAAATATGGTGCCATAATGACGTTGGTCAGTATTTCCAAGAGCAGTAATCACTGGAGAGACCTGTGAAAAAATAGGAGAGCTATTTTGATCTGTTTCCCTGCAGGATATCCTTGGACAGCATGTAGATTTTCAAACTGCCTGACTCACTGGAGTTGATGGTCAGCCGAACCTTGTGGCAATTTGCTTTGTTATACTGTACATAATATGAAACTAAGGACTGCAGTTAGACAGGGCAGAATTCATTATTCATTCCATTATTAAGATAATTTAGCTATTTTACTATTTAGTGGCTGGTGAATTTGAACATTTATTTTCCCATCACTGGAGTTACACTCGGCAAAACACGACTCCAAATGAATACTAATGCTGCTCCATGTCTACTGGATGTGTAAAAAGGCAACTTTTTGCTAATACATTCCCCATTTAAGGCGAATAATATATCCGGGTTGTGTATCTGTTGATTTGTTTTGGGTTCTTCTGCTCACTAGTGGCTACAAATGGATTAATGGAGCTTTAAGGTTGTTTCTCAATTGTAGCCTTTTTATTTCAACCTCTTCTTCACATTCCTGGATGAATAATGCAACCCGAATGATGAACAGAGGGCTATTGTGGCAGAAGGCTCCTTTTGCTGAGTTAAAAGGACATTTTTAATGCTGTCCTTTTCCAATATAGAGAGGTCTTCACAGGCCACTTGGTTCCTAGTAATCGAGACCTGACTCAGGACCCGAGTTGGGCTGGGTTCATATTATTTTCAAATAAATCAGGGTTTTGTCCTATTGCCGTGGGTTTCGGGTCTGTATCAATATTTATTATAGTGGATCCAAGCGGACTTGCTAGCGGCTCTGATCATGTGGCGAATGTTACTCATGATCATTTTTGACTTGTGTTAATCGCAGGAAAAACAACATGTGTTGTTACTCTTTTTGGCTGTTCATTGAATTGTGGTGCATCATGCGGCTGCCAGTGTTCTCTGTCTATTTCAGTCGGTTCAGGTGGCCTTTGTTTTGAATGTAATTATCCTCATGTGTGTCCTTGTGTCATGTCCTTGTTTTAAAATGAATCTATGCACATCAGGTTCAGTTAGTTTTCCATGGCTCTATTTCCGATTGGGTCCCAAAATTGTTATGTCTGGATGCTACTAGGCCTCAAAGGTGACCCAAAACTTTTCTGATCAGAAATAACGTTATGTTTAGCTCTGATGAACATTCATAGAACGAATACACAAAAATCCATGATGCTCATTTAACTTTTAATTCGTTGACGCAAGAGTGATCAAATCTGCCCTCGTCTGTCAACATCCATTTAAGCTGCCAACAATGTTTAACACTACTGCCCTTAAACAAGCAGCCACACTATTTTAGCAGTTAGCAGGCTAGCTATTAACCACAAAATTCTCTCTATTGCATTCATCATGCACAGCACAATGCATGCAAGTATCCAACATGTCCTTTGGGCTCCTGTTCATGCTAACACATATTTGAATTTTGCGCGAGAACAGCAGCTCCGACCACAAACAATAAAAAAACAGCATAAAGCAACAAATTCACAGAACGCAAATACATTGAATGACCACAATGTTGAACTCTATAATGTTATTATAAGTGTTGGAGTAAGGGTACTACAGAATATTGGTTTACAAGTAGACTGCTGTTACTTGAACCAGCAGGAGTAAATCCTGTCTGCTCTGGAGTGAAGACATCACACTGTCCTGTTGCTTCCTGTGTGTGTAAGTGTGTGCGTGTGTTTATTTCTGGACTTGTGAGATGTCTGAACAAATGAACAAGAGAAAACAAGACATACCCTGAGAGAAGCAGAGCAGCTGAGTCTAATCCAAAGATGAACCACAGACCAGCCAACATATAAAATTCAACAAACGCAACACACGGCTCCACACACGCATGTGCGCACACACACACACACACACACACACACAGAGATCAATAACAGCTCATGTGAAGAAAAACTGTATGAGTGCTAGAGTATCGTACAGTTTACTGAAGGGTATGACAACAGCTGTACAAGAAGATATAAACTTTTATATTGATCCAGGTTGAAACCAAACAAACTAGAGTAACTTCAGCTGTTTGTGAGCAACTTACCCCTTTCCACACAAGTCTGCTTGTTGTCAATCCTTCATTCCAGCTAGGCAAGTTTGTTCCTCAGATTTCCTTCGTCTCAAGATGGAGGCAGAAACTCTCCAAACACAATTCTTTTGCTCTGAGTTTTTGTTATTTTGAGTCTACCAGGTCCAGTTCTGCTTCTCTCCTGCTGATTGCTGCACGAGCTGCTAACATGACAGCATTGATAAACAACCAGTTGGAATGAGAGTGTGCTGAAACACACAGGTGCATGCGAGAGGCATAGACAGCTCAGAGGAGCACAGTATGAAACGTTCCTTTGCAAGTGGTTCCCCTTATGTGGGACTCCAACCTTACTCCACCTCCCTCCCCCTCCTCTCTGCACCTCCCCTCTTTCCCTCCCTCCCTCCCTCCCTCCCTCCCAAACAGCTCCAAGACAGAACAGAAAAGGACTCAGAAGTTGCTGTTTCTTGAGCTTTTTCCTGTGAACAGTTGTAGGTACAATACAGAACCCTTTTCTTTTTGCTTGCATAATTCACAGAACAACAAGACCTTCTTACAAGAAAGAAGAAGTGGAGCAACACAGTGTGAATTGTTTTTTTCATCCACAGTATACAGAAAGAATAGCACCTTTTTGTTGACAGAATGACCATAAGATACAAACTAAGTTAACATTTGAAACCATTCTAGAGATAAGAAACCCATAACCAGACCATCAGCTATATCTTTGTAGAGACCACTGGTACAGATACTACAAGGGAGATGAAATCCCTGATGTTTTACATGTTTATATTTAAGTTATGCAGCATAATAAACATCATCGGAGGTTGCTTTCATTACACAAAACTGTGTGTAAGCTCCTTCTGATAAATTTAGAGTCAAACCTATGCAAAGTTGAATCATCACAGAGATACACTGAAATGCAAAATATAGTTCTGTGCAAACAAAGGTCAATGAGGATGGCAATGTCATATCTTTCATACAAAATTCCTTGATAAGCGGCCATATTATAACGAATGCATTATTTTAACTGACCTTCATTAAGATTTTTCAATCAATAGGACATGCTGTAACTATGCATTAGTGGCTAGTATTATGTGAACCCAGCAAAGCAGGCAAGAATGCCTGTCAGGATGGTGTTGATATACCAAGTAGTGTTTACACAGGTCAAAGCAGAACTGAAATGTTTTCCAATATTGTTACCACTTCTATATAGATTGATTTGTTTAACTGAAAGTCCATCCAGAGATCCAGAGTCAAATAAAAGTGCCTTGGACAGTTTTATTAGGTAGAGACTTTACTAATTGAGGCAAACTATACTAGAAATGGCATCCGTCTATGTGCCTGACTGGCTGGCATCTGTATTTGCTGCAGTAATTTCACATTCCCCTGTTCTTGTAGTCTGAAGTCAGTTTAGCCCATCTAGAGAATATGTAGTGGTCTCACTAACTCGTGACAGCTGTGTCAAACACTATTAGTGGTCAGGATGACTAGCTCTGTTGTTCAAAGGCAAAAGGCTAAATCCGTAATAACAAAGCCCCCTTCATTATGAAATTATTCAAGCCATCTCCAGATATATTTATATTTGATAGCTATTAAGTAGGCCTGTCACTCTTTCAAAAAAAAAAAATCTACTTTGAACAAATGACAACTATCATTTAATTCAACTAATGTAGCCTAATCCTATACTTTCTTACATTGTAAAATTGACATTCATACAATTTTACAACAATTAGTAAAATTGCTTGCTGCCTCACTTAAGTGACAAGCTAACAGGTGACTTTGTTGTCATGGTAATGTTGGTGTAACACTGTGTCTACATAGGAGCGTGAGCAGCACGTTAGCAGCAGCAGCAGCAGCTTCAGTGCTCCGCCTGCGTCTACACAGGATGCGTTCAGGCACAGTATTGATGGTAGGTCACTTGCATTTTGGCAGAGCTCAGAGCCCAACACACAGTCGCTGTAGTTACGTGTGTAAAACAGAAGAAAATAGACAAAGCGTAAAAACACTTGTAGTGCAAGTCGTTACGCGGCCTGTGCAGACAGCTGTATTGATTAAAATAGAAGCGTATTTGTCAGAAAACAGCCTTATGTTCATTCTTGATTTCTCAATTTATGGTGCTGAATCCAACTTTAACAAATGAGTTGTCAGGTCATGACAGCACTGGTTCAGCACAGCTCAGTAGTTTCCTCTGTTTTGCATTAACAAAGAGAACAGCGATAGCCTAGTTCGGTGTAGTAAAACACCAATGAATGTTATTTTATCAATAACTTGCAAGGAAGATACTAATAAGTTCATAGTAGCCATCAGTTATCAGCCAAAAAGCTCTGATAAACCCACTGTACACTACCTGTCCAACACCAAACTGCAGACAGAAAAAGTAAGCAACTGTATGGTGAACATAGTGGAGCATCTAGCAACTAAAGAGACGGATATTTCCCACAGCAGATGGTGGAGATCAAAACAGCGCTAAAAGGAGAGTGAATATTGGACTTAAATTTGTCGGCTGGCCAGAAACACAACTTTTAATGAATGCTAATGTTGTTCCGTGTCAGCTGGATGTGTAAATAGGCAACTGTTTGCAATTACAATGACCCGATCTTGCTGCACTGTCCCCAAGAGGCCAAAGACATCAGTTAATGCAAGTTTAAGTAAAAAATACCAAACATTTGCTCTCAGGTGTTTCCCATGCTAGAACACAGCTGAGAGTAATTAGTTATTATCTAGATCATACTGCACAGCAGTCGCATGGCTGAGAGGGCCATGTTCCTGCACCAGTTTCTCTATGCAACCAAATACCTATAACTGACAAAGTTACAAGCCAGATTTAGAAAACAAATCACACCTGTGGAGTTACAACATAGTCTCAAGTAGTAATACAAGTTCTAAATACAGCTCCTGGACAATCTCTGACACAAAGCAAAAATTCACAGTACTTTTGAGTTTTCAGACATCATATTAATGCTGCAAGACACAGATGATAGAAAATAACAGTAGGTGGAGGGAGACAGGAAAGTCTCTTTTTCTCAATAGAAATGATGACCGGCCAATGACAGTTCCAACTACTTTTACAAGGGATTGTTATTTAATTTGAAGCAAGTGGCTGCATATCTTAAAAATGAATGGAGGTGTATGTACATTTTTAGTGTGGATAAACTGTTAACAGTAATAGAAATGGAGTAAATGATGAAAGACATATCAGTAAATGAAAACATTTAGAGCAAAAATGTAAAAGCTTTTTGAAAAAGTATTTTATGAATATATTATCAATACAAATATCAATGTATTTATTTTTAAAAAATTAAAAGATACTGAAACAGAAATTACAATTGAATGAATCAATGAATAAACTGAGATTTTAGATTTATTGAGCAATTCATTATCATTACTATACGTAAGGGACAATTGGATCCCGCTTATACCATGGCCAACAAAAAGCCATATGCATCAAATTAAAAATAGCCTATAACATACAGCACTATGAATCTATGACAGAAAATTGTCAGATTTGCAAATTACCACCACTGTTACGCCTTTTGTTCATATTTCCTAACTTTCATGGTTCCTGAAGAATAGTGGAAAAAGAGACAAGAACCAATCTCAATCAAAGTGTTCAACTCATAGACTGTATATAAAGTAATTATATAATATATATTGTAAGTCTTTATATACAGTCTATGGCTCAACTATGTAGACAAGTGAGTGCATCACTGAACACCTACCTGCTGCCTGCAGGGATGTTGGTCTTCGCTGCCAATACCCTCTGACCCCTGCAGGGAAATGCATGGATGAAGTGTAAACCAATATTAGTTAGCACTGAGCTAATGTATTTTACTTATGTTATTTTATGAGGAATGCATGTAAATGTTTTACAAGATATGTTTTGCTATCAGCTGTTTCAGTGGGATTAGTCAGTGGTATTCAGTCATTTGGCTCTACTAGCAGGTTGTTGAAGGACTGATCTCAAAATAATCATCATAACTAGCTGTGTTATGTGTTTATCATTAGCATAAAGAATTATTATTATTATTATTATTATTATTATTAGCATCATTTTCTGATGCTTTTATTTTTACAAAATGCTGTACCGACCATGTGATCTGTTTTTAAACCAAGCAAAGCAACCCATGGTTTGCTATTTCCTCTGAGTAGTCTCAAACATCACTCCTTACCAGGTTGGATGAAGAAGGAAATCTTTTCATAGGGTCTTAAATACTTCACTGAAACTCGTCTATTGAAATATTTAACCCTCTAAATTATAATTTTAATGTCAAATCACTACTGGTCTCATCAGATAAAATAAATGACCTCTAGAATTTAGTGCACATAACCTACGTAAAAAAAGTTCAGAAATTTCTGGCCCATAGTTGTGTGTGCCTGTTTGTAGATTACTATAAAGGACTGCTACTGATATTGGTCATCAAATAGCACCATCTAGTGTCTGTATCACACTTTGCTCATTTTAACTATTTTGTATAGGACTGCAACTAATGATAAATTGTTATATTTTCAATATGGATTAATCTACTGATTATTTTCTTGATTAACCAATTGATTGTTTGGTTTGTAAAAATTCTGAAAATAGTGAGAAATGCATCACAATTACCCAGAGCCCAAATGCAACCAATAGTCCAAACTTCTAAATTATGAAAATATAAATTAAAATAATTCTGAATTAATATTTTTTTGAACGATTATCAAAATAGCTGCCAATTATTTTTAATAAAATAAATTAATAGTCATAATAACATGAATGATAATCTTTTTCATTTTGAGTATTTTAATGATTAATTATGTGTATTTTAGGCTGCTTACTCAGCTTCTTCTTTCTTTAATACCTCTAATATCTTGAAAGCATAAATTAACTCTCTGCCTGCCATTAATGTTAACATTACCTGTAGTGAGGATAGTGTTTTGTTGACGCTTCTTCCACAGATAAAAATTAAGGTGAAGTTCACGTTTTCAGCAGACAACAAACAAACACGTTACATGACCAAACACAAAATGTCTCACCTGAGTTAGCAAGAGAAGGAAACCCGAGCTAGCAGGGTAACGTTTGGCTAGTAACCGTTAGCTAACAGCGATGTTAGGTAAAGTAAGTCTCACTGTAGTATTGTCTGTTTAATTTATCGCAAAAGTTAACGCTTCAAACAATACAATATTCCTAACCCGTCTCTATATTCCTGGAAATATTTCAAGATTATTTAAGGAGCAATGATTCCTCTTAAGGGTCCAAACTGTCCAAAGGTGCTTCTTCTTGAGGAGAGAAAGTCCTTTCCGGTTGTGGGGAGGCAAGGATTAGGGACATGACAAAAAAATCTGAGTTCTGAGATATTCAGATAAAGAAGCCTGGAAAAAAAGGCCAAATTCTCAGGGGGGAAAAAAGTGAGAATAGAGCCAGTTTTCTGAAATTCATCATTAACATCAACATTAAAAATCTAAATTCTTGAATTTAATTATTTACTCTTCAGAATTCTGAGTCTCAAGAGCAAAATACCTTTTTAAGGGCAGACATTTTGCCATGTCATAGCAGGAAAAGCACAGGTGTGTTTAATACCATTAATGATGGCTGCATTCCACTTAGGGGAAGTCCTGGTATTGTGCATGCTGGTTCTTTGGAACAGCTTACTGGGACACCTAATAGAACTGGGCCATCATTAATGTTTTTAATTCCACCTGTGCTTTGCAATGGCAAGCCAAAATGTCTGCTTTGAAAAAGGTCTATTGTTTTTTCATATGTCCCAAATCGTTTTCAATACTGCACATGTGACAGAAAAAGTAAAACGTTATAGTCAGTAAAACATTTGGTAGGTATGTTTTCTCACTTTTGCTTAGTTAACAGTTCACTGTACGACCAAGTAGCAGCATCAACAGCATATTGACGCTGCTGCTAGTTTTTCATTGCAATGCCCGCTGCAGTTTGTGTAAAGATTGCTAATGTGAAGAAGTAATGTTTTTAAAGAACACACGGCACAGGCTGACATGTATAAGCCTTCATAACTCCACACCCTTGCTTTATTCATTTTTGAGAGTATGAATAGATTTTCTGAGTCATACAACAAATAACTGGTAGGCTATAGGCAGTAAGCACTTGAATCATCTGACATAACCAAAGAAATTAAATGCACCAAGTGTTTGAAAAGCAGTGTGGTTATCAGGCTTACAGAGAGTGTCAGGGTCATGATAAACAAGCAAAAGTTTAAGTCAATGCACCTGGACAAAATTAACAACCCAACAGCAGTCTGTATTTCATTATATTAATTTTCTTTAGTCATTTTGACTTGGTGGTAATCAAAACTGCATTGCCTCCACATAATGCCTGTGGATCATGGCCTCGCACGAAGGTTAAAGGATTCATGTGGGCACATAAATGTTAACTTAGTAGAATCACTTAATGATATGACATTTACAGGAATAAAACAGGTATCATAAACTACCCACCTCAGCACCAGAAACAATGAAGATCAGTTCTCTCCCCTGTCTGATTGTCAACATTTCCTTTGTGCTTTTTTCGCAGGAAGGGTCGTAGCTACAAGTTAAATAATAATTTCTGACACATGGAAAAATATTTCTGCGGTACAAGTCTTTCTCATCTAATTCTTGTCACAGTGTGTGAGAAGGCAGCAGAACACAAAAGTCTCCACCGCCCCACCTGAGGAGGAGCCACAGACGGAGATTAATGACACCTTCTCATGGCATAAAACCTGATTCATCAGCAACCATCAAGAAATATCTGGATTTCTCGTAGCACCTCCACATTTTGGGCTAAGAAGTGGAACGTTGAGGGAAACGCGACAAACTGCCGCCCAATCTGTAGCTCATTTTTGCTGTGATCTCCACACAAACTGTATTTTCTCATTCCTGAGCAGTGCGTCTGAATACATTTGCTTCAATGAATGCACTTTTTTTTTTTGCATGATGTTTGTGACGGAAGCTGTAGTTGTTTTTTTGGTAGTTGGGTTGGATTTATAGCAGTGTGGGTTAAAAATCAGGACCACCAAAAGATAGAAAGCCAAACAGCATATCCTTCAGTCTTGCATTAACATTTCCCTCCAGTTGAAACTGTGATTGGGTCCATGTGTCAGAGGCAAGATGGGTGGGTCGACCAGCTGCCACACCCCGGTCTCTCCCAATTCTTCAGAAGCACAAAAACCCAAGTAAGGAATCTGCACAAAGAGGAGACAGATGTGCATGTTATCAAAGAAAAAGAGATGAGGAGAGGATAGAAATGAAAGGAGCATTGTAACTAAAGCAGCAAACTGACCTTTCGGACAACTTGGACAAAGTCCTTGGAGTTCTGGGGGCTGAGGCCTTGTATCTGGCGAGTGCAAGCCTCCAGGGAGGAAGCATGGGCCACAATCAGGACCGTGTTTCCTGTGTGCAAGAGGTAGAGAACAGAGAACCACATTCCATAGATACCATTAGCTTTCTATACTGTTCATGAACGCTCTGTAGTCGACACGTGTACTTTTGTATAGAGATTGGGACAGCATCTAAATTAAACATTGTGAATCAGAAGGACAGCAAGCGTATTAAAAACGATTGTTTTTACAATTGTGTCACCCTATTCAGTTTCAAGGTTTTATGGTTGGTGTGTAGAGTCAGGTACATTTTCTCTGCGTAGGGCCAGCAAAGCAGAAGCCTGTTTCAGGCAGATCCCATTGTTTAGTTTTATTGGCTCATGATCAGTGTACAGTGGCCACCAAAGATTCATCTCGAAAAGAAAGTGTGTGCCAGTGAATGTTGTCAACATTTGGTGCCTGGATACATGTTTACAATTCCACTTTACCCAGGTTTTTGCACTCTGCCAGGATCTCTCGGGTTACTTGGAAGCTCCTGCTGATGTAGGTGTCATAGGACTCTGACACCACCAACTTACTTATGGGAATATGAGGTCTGGGAACAAAACGATAGATAGAGAAGGTTATAATAAGTTGCAGCATCACAGAAAAAAGCATATAGATGCTCTAGCGTTGGTCTTGCTGTGTACCTGTATGTTGTGTCCACACTCAGGTTAGCAGCGGCCAGCTCAGCTGGGGGGATCCAGGTGGGTAAACATGTGCCCGAAACCCACTTGGTCCATTCAAACAATCCAGGCTCCACGCGGATTTTTGTCTTTCCTTCCTGCTGGAGACCTGACACAGAGTGAAACACAGAGACAAACTGTCATTACTCAGGGCACACCCTGCATCTACTCTGTCTTGTCTTTTTGTCTTGCTCTTTTTTAACTTTTACAGAAAATCTATAAATACATCTTCACATGAAATATAAGACTTGATGCAATAAGAGTAATCGTGTTGGTCCCATGTGCCCTAACTCAATAACATAGCAGGGATTTAAACTTTAAAGGTTTTGACAAAGTAAATATTTCTAAAAATAAAAAATAGGTGTTTTGCTGTGTTAAAGTAAGTTGAATGTGCAAAGGGGTGGGAAAGAGACCTCTTTCTTTACTTATCTGTTTTGTTTCCTAATGATGTCTCTTGATACCACAGAGGTTTTGTTGTAATTTATTAAAGCTTTATTTTGATCTAGATTTAACAACATTCAACATTCAACATTATCATGCAGCAGTAACTTTTTGAAATGTACGCATAACATGCCAGCTGAAGAACCCGAATAGATGCTGTGTAACTTGTCTTGAGTATTGATGAGGACAATGAAGATGAGGTCCTACCCTGCAGAATGTGCTGAGCAGTCTGGACGCAGCGAAGAGAAGGAGAGCAGTAAACAAAGTCTATTGTCGCGTGGCTTTCCAACAGGGCTTCACCTGAGATGGACCAAAACACAGTGTCAGCCATTTTAATTGCTATGGGAAACATTATCTATACTCTATTTAACAATCCCTAAAAAGCTGAATCCTTTAGTAATTTATGGTAACTTTGCATTGGTAGATATGGTATATGACTTATTTTATACAACATCAAGATAAAATGTGTATAAAATGTACTGACCTACAAGACGGGCCTGGGTGGAGCCAAACACAGTAATTGGACAATCTTTATCATAGTCCCGGTGACCTCCGCTTCTAGCTGGCAGGCTGGAGGGCATGTTGAGATTAGAGCGAATGTATCGGCCTACACAAACACAAATGAGACTGTTACAGAAGAAGGAAATACTTAAGTCCAAAGTGTCTAATGTAAGCCTACAGTATAAAAATGTGTTATTAATCTCCCCTGCATGCTAACCTTTGGAGTCAAAGCACTGAGTGACCCAGTGTTTCCCAAACACCACGTCCATCCTCTCCCCATGGCGACACACAAACAGTCTCATCTTGGACAGGGAGGACTGACTTGTTGGCCTCAACACCTGAGATAAGGATTAATTTTAAATTGTGAGGCATTAGAGACGAGCTGCGCAGCATTCATCTCGAGCTCCTGCCAGAAGCATACACGGTAATTACTGGTATTAACACACTCAGTGAGGTTCATGATGTTCTCTTCACTTCAGCATGCAGCCTGACGATACGTTTTTTTCTTTCTTTCTGCAAGCCATAGGAAAAGTCACATAATACAAGAATGCTGTACCTGCATAGGAGGACAGAGGCCAGTGAGGCTGGGAGGATCCATGAGACTGTCAAATAGAGTGTCATTCATCTGTCCATCAAATAATAACCCACCCACAGTGCTGCCGGAGTTAGACGGAGAGGCACAGTTGAGAACAGAGTGAGACCTGAGGATCAGACAAACACAGAGAACCCAACTTTATTCATATAGCATTAAATACGACACCGTTTGTCCACAGTGCTTTACAGTGCAGAGAAAGAAACAAAATAAGAGGTACAAGTTAAAGAAGATGTACAAAAACATACAGTGTACAGCATACAACATATGGCCTTAAACACAGGAATAAGCAAAAGTAAGGCACACTTAAAAGTCAGTGAGTAAAGGTGTGTTTTAGGCATCTTGAAGCCATCAATAGAGTGACAAGAATGAATGGAAGGAGGACGGAAGTTCTATAATAAAACATAACTTGTTCGTGGAGTGTAGTAATGTGGGTGAAGCAGCCCAGTCAAAGGGTTAGTCAGGAAGCAGGTTCGTGGAGTGTAGTAATGTGGGTGAAGCAGCCCAGTCAAAGGGTTAGTCAGGAAGCAGGCCAAGAAGATGATTCATTTTTTTTTCTTTTTCTTTAATCTTTCCAATCAGCCAAGAAGCATCCCTTTATTTGTGTGCATTTGGGGATTCGTGGATTGTCCATTTGAGATAACACCCAGTGATGTCTTTGTGAAGTGGTTGCAAAAAGGGACTTGGTGGCTTTGAGGGGCAATCAGTGATAATCTGCTACTGCTGTTAGTGCTGTTACTGTACTGTATGTGCACTTCATTCGTCTAATCGGATCCCAGGGCCTCCCTGCACGGGTCCTCATGTGTCATGGGATTTTTTTAATGCAAGAGACACACGACGACGGACTTGTGCTCGTGTTGAATACGTGCTTGCCTTCCTTACCCATGGACAACCCAGGTGTCAGATTCATCAGCGCGGCTGACGTAGTTCTCAGGCAGCAGGCCCGACAGCCCTGTGCCCAGCGAGGTGCCGTACACCCAGCCCTCGCTGGCACTGCTCTGCTCCACCGGAGACATGAAGATAAAGTCTCCTGGCACCAGCTCAAGCTCATCATCATTCTGAGGCACATACGGGTACATGACTTGCAGTGTCTACAGGGGGCAGATGGATAACAGCCATTAGACTGAGGTACTGTGGAATAAACATGCAGATCTTGAATCTATTTTTTAAGGGATAATTAGGATTTTAGCAACATTTCTTTCACTTAATGTCAGAAAAATCAAACTGAACATGGGAAACATACATGTTAAGAGGAAATACTGATTTCAAAGGAAGCGAGTCTACCTCATGATTAGCAAACCGAATATCCCGGGAGAAGAGCACAGCCAGCCAGTCACAGCCTGACGACACATCCACGCTTTTGGCCAACTTCTCCAAAATTGGAAGGTGACTGGCTTGGAAGTGGTATGCCAACGTGACATGAAGTTGTTTCTTATGAGGCTCGACATGAACATCTGGACAAAAGAAAAAGAGAGAAATGTGCACACCAGATGTGTATATATACACGTATACTCATACATATACAACATAATGTTCACGTTACATTCTTTTAACCATAACGGTTCTCTGCTGACAGAAACATTTAAATACTCTGAAAATGTGTCATGTGGTGATACTGCTCGGCTCATCCCCAAAATATGATTAAAGTAAATGCAATTACTCCACATATGAAGTTGTAAATATCCAAATGAGAGCCATTTAAACTGCATCATTCTCGAACAGGCCTGGGAGCACCAACACTAACCCTGTACACTGTGTCTACAAGACAGAGTTCATGCATACTGTGATTTCCATCAAAAGGGACAAAGGAGACTCGAACCTGCTTTAGCTGCTGCTTCAGTGGCAAAATCAGCAGCGAAACCCTTCAGCACTTCCGCCACCTGCTCCTCCACAAAGAGGCCAATGAAGGTCGAGGAGGTGTAGAGCTCCAGTGGGAGGGGCATGGGTATACGAGCCTTCCACTTGGCCACGGTGGTCTGGAGAGCGTCGCACAGAGCCTCCACCTTCCCATCGGCACACTGAGCACAGAGACAACGAAACAGGACGTCAGCACATGTATAACTGCTATAAACTGGCGATATGTTGAACAGCCAGGCAGCAGGACAGTCCCAGAGTTAAAATGGCACTCATATGTTATATGACTTAGAGACACACACACAGAATAAGACTGGCACTGACCATGAAGAACTGGCAGAGGGTGATGTGGGGGAAGATGTTGTGTGCCTTATTCTTGCCGCAGGAGAGGCGGGACTGCTGCCAGAAATGCGAGAGCTGCTGGAGCAGCGGCCCACTGGGTCGCAGATATAACACATACTCTCTGGGCAAAGGGTCATCCAAGAACGGGTCATCCACGTGGGAGAAGAGCCTGGAGCGACAGACACGACCAACAAGACCCAAGGTGGTGAGTGAAAAGTGGGAGATGAGGTGTAGAGAGGACAGCTAATGTCCAGCAGAGGGCGGTACTGTTGTAACAACACGGTGACAAGTCAATACACTGTTGAGGGGTTAGGTCAGTAGATGTTGTCAGTGTTTCTATTTGCATTCCAGTTGTGCATTAATAACTGTGAGAGAGCATGTGAGTAAAAGTATGTGTTGCTCTCACCAGTCACAAGCTGCCTGGACGTTTTTCCCTCCTGTCGAAACCAGAGCTTTCAGGCTGCAGAGAGAAAGAGAAAGGGAGATCAAAGCACAGTCACAAAATCAATAGTTTCTCTTCCGGACCGTGTTTATTAGGAGGAGATCGCTGTGCTTCCACATGACAATGAACAAAGATCAAACATCCCAAGAGAGCAGTAAAATAACATCAAGAACACAATAATTCACAACAGGAGGGTTCATTATTCATACCAGAGGTTCATGAAATAGCATTGATACTGATTTGAAACGGCCGTATGAATCCGAACATGACTCCGTTACAAGTGATTCAGTCAATGATTAAATAACGACCACTGTGATATAGAGGAGGGGGTTTCTGGCTGCTCACAGTCTTGGTTAACAAATCATGTCTGCAGCAGCCAAATGTCACAATATTAAGACCTCCTAAATATGAGAAAAATATAATTAATATCTTGTGTTTTCGTGTAATGAATGGATGTAAACAGGAAAAAAAAGTGGTGCCCACATCCTACGACATGATTTATCTGTGTCATTTCATAAACTCTACTAACTTTTTTTTTCTGAAACAAGAGAGAGATGATTGCATGATTACTCTTGAGTGCTCAAAATCTAATTAGTGTCTTTTTATAAAACCTCTGGTATTGCGGGCCACCTCTGCAGGGATTCACCGATTCGGGCAGCTTTCTTCAGCTTTGAGAGGACTGACACAGAGTATCTAGATGTGACTGTAATTGTGAAGGTTCACAGTAACACCGTCTCTGCCCCTCTCTCTGTCAATCGACACATCAGAGGCTTTATTTAACACACTGGACTCTTGTGTGCCTTGTGTGCAAAGACATGGCACGCATTAGCACACACCTTTCACTCAATATTCCTAAAGCAATGTATATACGATTATTTGAACAGTTGGTGGAAACTGAAAGTATATCTGCACATAACCAGGTTCTACAAACAGTGAGGTGTCTGTTTAATCATTTTAAAGCTTCTCTATGCAAAGCAGATAACCAAATAATTCCAGGAACCCGTCTGTGCGTGCTGGCTCTGTATACCACAGTCGCCACTTGCCAAAGATTCATCTTTTGATAGTTTATTTTTATCCGTTTTATGTCGTATAAAAAAAATGGATCGCTGATAAATAACTAAAAGTAAGCAATGCTTGGGTGCATGGCTCATTTCCTTATTAAGCAACAGGAAATGCGTTTTGAGTAAGTGCACATAGTCTCCACAGCATTCACTCAACTACAAGCCATGCAATCCCATCTCCTTTCAGTTGAAGTTCTTTGTGCGTTGTGTGAAAACAAAGCACAGCTCCAAGTCAGTGAGAATTAATCACCCATTCACTACATTAGATAACCAAAAACAAAAATGATGCCATGCTTTATCTAAAGGGCAATTGTGCCGTCGCTGAAGACAGCACTGCTTGTCACTGCTCTGAGCTTCTAACGAGCAGAAAATAGCAAACAACTGATATCAAACTAAAATGATCAAGCAGGAAGTGTTGTTTTCTGCACCATCGTGGAGACGCTGTTTGATATAGATACAGATATGTTATCGCAACGTTGACAGTGTTCATCATGCCACTCTAGCGCTCAAATTCAATGAGCTATTTTTACATTTGTCCCACTGAGAGGGTCCTAGATACGGCAAAGTCCCTGAACCCTGGGGCGGTGTGCCCTGACAGAGCACAGCGTGCAGGATGGGAACGCCAGGGCTACAGCATCGTAACAGATGGCTCACACAGATCTACTACAACATGCACACACAAATATATGCAGGGCGAACTTGAATTACATACAAGCTACAAAGACAGAAGAGCACAGTCAAAACTTGGATTAAAGTCCCCTGTTTATTCACTTGACACAGGCCTAACAACTGCATGATGACAATTACAACATTTTACCTAACTGATCCATTTTGACAGAGAGCCATTTGCTGGCTACAGTCGTCTTATTCAGAGATTCCACCTGGTGCTGTGCGGAGGAGGAAGAGAAGGGGATTTTCTCTCAGAAGGCATGATGGGATTACAAGCAGATGTGACTGAGACGTCACAAAATCCAATTCAGGCTCGAACATTGGATTGCTCGCTTCTTATCTCTGTGGTATTTTGTGAGAGTGAACCCTTGCGACATGAAATAATAGAAAAGGTCTTACCCTCACAGAGAGGACACAAGGTTTACTTGAATTTAATCTGCTTTTTTTAGGCTGCTGAAATTACTAGAAACCCTGTTCCAGGTAGAAATGATAATACAGTATCAAGCAGCAGATGCAGCATGGTGTTGCTTGCCATTTTTACTCATTGATGTGGGACATACTCTTCTGCAGGAGGGTAAATAACAGCAATGTCTAAAACAAAAGAGCCTTTAGCCTTTATTCTTTCAAAATGTAATGCAGGAGACTGGAGATAAAGCTTCAGGACTGTAAATGTGCCATACAGTAGATGAAATGAGCTGTAAACAGTGGGCATGGCTTGTCATGGCTGAATCCATATGAAAAACACATTGTATTGTCTCTGCCAACACTTGGCAAAACATTAAATTAAATGATGATGATAGTTGCTCTTAATCCTTTAATATTGACAATCTGCCAATTCGAGTCTGATCCAATATTTATATTATTATAGTTTAGTACATTTTTTCCCTACAAAATGTTTGACAGCAGAATAGCTCTAACTTCAGAAAGTATAACCTACACGATCATTTCCTGTATTATTAAGGTCTATAATAATAAAATAATAAAGATCAGGTGCAAATTTTTTTCATGAGAGTTTCTCCATGATTCAGTGTAATACCTGCTATCTCATGTGCCACAGAAGAGGTGCACCGATCAGACGGGTCAGACGGGAGAGCGGCACCAACCTGGGCTCCCACAGACCACCCGACTAGTAAAAATTCATTAAAATAATGCGGTTCCTTAGAAATGTACCTAAAGTAATCCCCTTTCCCACAGTTTTACAAGACACCTTTTTTAATTTTGTACTTCATTTTATTCAGCTTTTTTGTATTTTTATACATTTATTTAGTTTCTCAATTTAATTTTAAAATTATTTGTATTCTGGCAGTCATGTTCTCCATTGTTGTATAGTAATGAACTTTTGTATGCAGTAAACAAAGATCTTTTTAAAAAAAAACCACATCCTTGTTGTCAACCTATACAGCAAGTCGAGACAGCAGGAAGACATCTGGCCTGGCTCAGACTGAAGAGACAAACTGGAAGAAAGTCGTAGTACACTGCACTGCTGACGCACTTTAAAGGTGAGATGTATAGTTGTGGGTTTCTGATCTGAAAGTCTGGCCTCCTTGCATAACGCAGCCTCGGTGGGCCCCTTCCCTACTTATCATACCTACCTACATCCATTCTTACACACGTACAAATAACTGAATCAACAACTAAACACATGCATATGTATATAGTGGTTATCACAGATAATAAGAAATGAACTTTATTAAATACTACTCAAAAACATCTGTGACATTGTATGCGTTTCAGTCTGCACAATCTGCAACCTCAGCAGATTTCAACCCTATTTCTCTCAACACTTTCACCATGTGCAACTTTCACTTCCAGGTTTGGTGATAGAGTCCAAGAAAACTGGCAAATATTCACATTTTAGAAGCTGGAATCATCTTTGGCATCTGATAATCGATTATCAAAACAGTTTTCTGTTGATCGAATACACGAGTAATCATGTCAGCTCTACTGATTTATCAACAAGATAACTAGTATAATGTTAGCTAGCTATTCATCAATCTACATACCAATATTACAGTTGTTTTTCCTAAGATTGCTTGTCTGGAACTTCTCTTGGAGTCTCCACCATCACCATCATCACAATTACTACACTTGGAGACCATTTTTGTCCAGATCAATTGCAGGAGTTCAATTAAACGATATGCCCCTTTCTGAAGGGGGAGATAGGCTTCAATATAGTTTTAGACTTAAAATAGTCTGTCAAACTATTTATTCTGCCAAAAACAGTAAGTTGCAGATAATTCTAATACTGTAAAATTTTAAAATTGCAGATAAAGACAAAAATTTAATTCCAGGCTTCTCGATGGGGTCTCCCTAGTTGGGGCCTTGGGTATTTAGTTCCACTATCCTCCCCAATTCAATTCCCCTTCTTTACACTGCCTTTACAATGCATGAGTGATGTGGACTTTTTCCACACTGAATGTCAAGAATAACATGTTTGGATTATATAGTGCCGATTCTGTTTCTCCAGGCAAAAGAAAGCGGGACACCAGCATCTGCAACACCCTCAGAGAGCAGGAGAGGTGCGAGGTTCGCAAGCCCTTTCTCTCTTATGGGCCAGCTGGTCGATGTTTTGGCCAGGGAGACAGCACGTCCTGCACCATAGCCCTGTGTGTGTGTGTGTGTGTTTTTTTGTGTTTGTTTTGTTGTTGAACTGAATATTCACATTTCAAATGTCTTTTCTATGTCATGGGCACACTGTCCTCAATAACTGCATCTCACCCGGAGGCTCCTTCTTTGCTCTTAGCAAAAACTGAACAAGTCATTTATAAACTACATTTCCTGTTCACAGCTAGACGAAGACACAAAAGATAGGAGGGTGAAAGGGAGATAACTCACTCTGGTTTCAGCATGGCTTCAAACCACAATTACTGTTTGCATAAATGACAGTGACCATTATTTTATTAGATGAGGGCTTTTACTTCATTTGTACATGCACCACTGCTGCAGGCGATATTGGAAACAGCCTTTCTATTATTTCACCCACATATGGCAAGTGTTTTCAGTTCATGTTTCCACATTTAACCCAACTACAGATAAAATGTTCTGGCTGCATGTTGCGTGTTTAAACAGCGGCGGTTTTTGTTTTTTCATATATGTAAACATTCTTTGGACTGTTTATTACAGCTGACCCTTTTTGCTAAACTTTCTTGCTATATCTTCCAGGCTGCTAGAGAAAGTTATCGCTTTATATCAGGCAATGTGCACACTTTTCAAAGTATCTCATGAGTGTGATCACTTCCTGTAAACATTGCGTTTGAAGTTGTCGTGACAAAACTTGACCACATAAATGTCATGCCTTTCATGGCTACATATTAGCCAAGAACGAAAAAGGAAATCATAAATTACAGCAAAAAGTAACAAGCACGTAGAAGTTAACAAAATCATGTCACCCTGTTTTAACACACGCACAAATGTGAACACACGCTAACACTCGCAGCTACATACTCCCAAGGGCCCCTCCCTGACTCAGCTCTATGGGCGAAACAACATTTCCTGTTTACAAGCCGAAGGCGAACACTAACCACTTATCGCTCTAACATGGCTGAGAGCACTGCTGCTGCCCAAGACCAGACTGCACCCTAAGGAGATCCCCGTCAGCAGAGGAAATGTACCTCCCTACGTCCAGTCTGGTCGACTCTGCTCAGGCCTGGTGAGCCCACGACGAGCCAAACACCAGACGTTACGGCCTCTTCATAAACCTTTTCACTAGCTGATTGCCCAGTCAGAGTGAAGTATGTAAAAAAAATAAATAAATAAATAAGACAGTTTGAATCCAATTTATGGCCGACTGATAATGACACTTTCATTGTACAACAGATCTGTTCAGGATGTGGTGTAGGACACAAAGACAGAGGGGAAAAGGTGTGGAAGGTTGTAATATTATACACAAAAAGGTGATACTTTCATGTCAGCAAAGCAATAACACTTAGCAACTGATATTCTAACTGTAATATCTGTTAGAGCTGTTGTTCATTAAGTGACACATAATAAAGTTAGAGTATATATTAAAAGGAATAGTAATTTGGGAGATACACTTATTCGCTTTCTTGTCAAGAGTTAGATGAGAAGCTTGATACCGCTCTTATGTATTAACTAGCTAGAACCGGGAGTCAATTAGCTTAGCTTAGCATGAAGACTGGAAGCGGCTAGCCCGGCTCACGCTAAAGCTCAAAAATCCACCTGCCATCGCATCTAAAGCTCACTAATTAGCATGTTTTATCTCGTTTGTTTAACCCATACACAAATTGAAATGTAAAAACGACAGGTTGTGGTTTTAAAGGTGCTGTAACTATTTTTTGGCTAGCAGCAGCGCAGCGACTTATTGGAGTCTGCTCTAGTTACAGCACGTATCTTGCCACAAAGACACAGCCCGTTAATTAGAACCATTAGAGGTGTTAGCAGGGATATTTTTTCAATTTGGACAAAGCCAGGCTAGCTGTTTCCCCATCTTTGTGCTACACTAAGCTATCTGGCTGATAGCGGTAGCTTCATATTTACTGTACAGACATGAGAGTGGTATCAATCTTCTCATCTATCTTGGAAAGAAAGTGAATAAGTGTATTTCACAAAATGTCAAACTACTCCATTAATGGTGGGAGTGACTGGTGGTCATTATTTTTGGGGACACAACATTTTGTTTAAGGTCAGCGAAGTCACTAACAAGGCCAGCTCTTGGTGTTGTACATTCATAAAGCTTTTCTTTCAGGCTGACAAGGCAATGTTTCAGTCTCTAACAAAGCTAGCTGTGTACAGCCAGTGTCTGGAACTGTTCCTCCTCTTCTCACTTCATTATTTCTGGAGAAGAGAGCTGAGAAGTCCACGAGGGCAGACAGAGCAAGTCAGAGATTGACACCATTAAATGAACTGTGTGGGCCTTTGTGTGACTAAAGGATGTTAATAATATTCTTCGCTAGGTTCGCCATTGTGTCCATCAAGCTTCTCAGTTTGAACAAATGATTATCAATGCTTCTGTCAAACCTAACATGAAGTGCGCTGTTTTGGCAAGAGTGTTATTTTTAGTGCTGCCTGACGTCAGTGAAACAAGTCAAAGTGCACAAAGCAAATGTTTCACTAAGAATACATGAGGCACAGTGCCAAAACTGTGATGCATCACACAGCACTCCTCAAAGTCCCAGGATGTGTCATCCAAGTCTGAGAGTTACAGCCATAGTTGGTAGGCATGTCCATGTCTTAAAACAACACTTTTAACACCTAAATCAAGACCTTCTCATTTTAATTAAACCTGGATATTTGATTTCCAGGTCACACAGATCAGCTGAAATGTGATCTGTCAAAAGATGAAGGGAGTACAAAGCCTCAGCAGGAGCTTTTTCCAATCAGTAACTGTGACTAAAGTTTGCAATCTTCAGGCCTTCTTTTCATCCGAATAAGTTTGATAGCTCAGTAAGTATAGCAAACTTTTTCCTGTCTGCAAATGACATGTGAATCCCCTGCTTCAGCCGCCCTCAACCCACTGTCTCAACAGAGTGAGAGAGAGCTCAGTGAAGGTCACAAGCCACTTCCGGAAATGGGCGACTTCCTCTTGGCTGTCTTGAATGCAAGTTTAGAGTTTGTTCTTGCAAGCTGCACGCACACACACCAAAGTGTCACATGTATGCATAAGTTACGTGTTGTAATTACTATGTGGATTCTCAAATTAACTAAAATGTTTTTAACGATGCATTTTTTGCATGTTAGATATGAGTGAAGTCATACATGTGGTTGTTATGGTTAAGGCAGGAGTTATGAAAGAGATGTAGGTAGGAGGACAGCATGCACATTGACTTCCTCTAAAACACACAAAAGGCTTCAACAGTGTGAAAAAAAATATGAATTTACCGTGCATAAACTTATCTCAGCTAGGTGTGTTTCAGCTCAGTAACCAGAGTGGCTTTGAAGTATTTGTTCGAGAAGCACAGTGAAACAAACAGTAAACGTGAGAAAATAAAGACAATTTCATCTGTATGAAATAAGCACTTGTATAAAAGATACCTCAAGAGTTGAATTACCATTAAAGAATACAAAACAGAGCTGCTCTTCACATTTTGCCAGTTCTTTATAAACTGGAGCTCACTATCAACCAAGATGAGGATGCAACTGAAAGTGTCCTTTTTAAAAAAAACAATTAGATTCAGAGTAAAAATCTTAGCACTAAACACTAAAAAAAATTAAATAAAAGAAAAAATATGATGACAATGGACGGTTGTGTTCAAGCTTCAACTCGTCAAATGTCATCAGGCTACGTCAGTCACACGGGCCCTCATCATGGGATCAGTCTAGTGCTGAAACGATTTGTCAATTACTCAATTAACCTAATTGACAGAAGATTAATATCTGCAAAAATATTTGCTTGATCCGGCTTCTCAAATGTGAAATTTGGGTTTTGGACTGTCAGTTACGCAAACAAAACAAGTGTCACCTCGGGCTCTAAGAAATTGTGATGGGCATTTTCACTATTTTATGACGTTCTATAGACTAAACAATTACTCACTTATTTGAAAAATAATCAATAGATTAATCTATAATGAAAAATAATCGTTGGCAATCAATGGCAACGCTAGATCAGTTACTGTGACAGACTGTAATAATACCTGGTCTCTTCACCTGCACTAGTCAGTCAAACATCACTGATATGCCATCATGCTTCCCCCAGTAATTGTTGCCTAATTTCAAGACCTCTGTGACACTGTAGGAAAATTGGCCAATAACTCCAGGTATAGGTGGGAATTTATATAAATCTAAAACCATCCACAATTTCAGATTTGGTGCTTGTGTTTCTTCTCTTCTCTTCCATCACATGAGCATTTATGTGACTTCAGAGCTGTATTGTAGTAACTGACATCTCCGAAAGGGGCCATATTCTTGTTGCAAAAATAAAACGTATCTATAATAGGTTGTTATGAATAAAATGAGGTTTGCTGGAAAATAATAAAGCACCACATGTGCTTCAAGCTCCAAATCGAGCACAGGCGTTCTGACCAAAGTATGGTAGTTGAATTTTCCACACACCAGCGTCACTGTGAGAACATCTGTGATTGGTCTAAAACATCACATGACGTTGCTGTATTGCCTTACGGAAAACTTCTCCTCTTCTGATTCAGTGCCTCTGTCTACAGCTTGTTAGTACCGGATAGAGTGAAAAAGACTTTCAAAATCTTTAACCGTTAATCTTCTAACTGTTGCTACAGTCGATGTTCTGTTACATTTTGGTCATCAACTTCCTGTTTCCCTTGCTCACAATCAGCGTTATTATTCCTCAGTGTTACCAAACAAAACAAAGCTGCAGTGGATGATTAGACACAAATCTGTATCCTGCATCATATTCAAATGTGTCTATTTCAGTCAAATATTTTACACAGCTGCTTTGAGGCAGGTCCGTGCTTCATGCATGGCTGACACAAAGGAGCCTCAGAGAGGCTGTCTGCTTACTTTGGTGTTATAAAGTTTCTCATGTTTCTCATAACTAAGCGCCTCATTTGACTAAAATCAAGTGGTTCAATTCAGCTCTCCACTTTGTTTAACTATTATTCTGCCAGTAATTCAGGCTTCTGTGTTCGGCCAACCAGCACAGGGACTCTTCAGGGTGAGATGTGTTTCCACTGTTCAGGTGTGTATGCCCAGCACGACATTTAAAACTGTACACGCACACACACACACACACCATCATGTGTGTTTCTGTATAAAGACACACACACGTCTCTTTCAGTGGAACATTAGTAACAAAGATGGTTCCTCTATACGTGCAATGCCCATATACTTCACATTTACAGTAAGTTCTGTATACAGTAGAGGAACCAAAACTGTTTTGTAGGTCAGAGGTGACTTGTGATTCAAATCAAGATAAATGAGGTATAAAGACCTTTTTAGGACTTTGAATACACTGGTAATACTGCACAAGCACAATAAAAGGACAGAGCAGAAAATACAATAGAAAATTAATATTTAACTATGGTCACAATGATACAAGAAAATCCTACTGCTATTTAAGAAACGTCAGAGAACAGATCGTTCACACATTGAAAGAAAAATAGATAACTAATCTTGAAATAGGAGCAGGTTTCTGGCAGTAAAAGGGACTACGAGCAAAGATGCAAAGATATAACATCACAACAGTGCCTGGCCATCCCCAGAATTCTCAGGGGGAAATTTGTTTATCTGATAACAGGAGAAGGCTCAGTGGACCTTAACAGAGCGCGCAGCCAGAGAGTTATTCTAATTATAAAAAGGTTAAGCCATTGAGGACACTGAGGTCATGTCTTCAGTATTTTTTATGGGAATTTGGGGGGTGTTAGCAAACTTGGGGAGAGTTTACATTCCACAATTAAAAAACTGCACATGGTGGGTATTTTTTAGGCTAATTCCTGTCTATGAAATAGGCTGTATAGACTATCTATAAACTATATTTTAACTGGATTTTGTTTAGGCCGACAAAAGTAAAGGATTCAGTATTTCTCTACCAGAATTGTATTTACAGTATGTTGAGAAATAAAACTGCAATGCTTCGTTTTACAGGTCTGTAATTTCCAAATAAGTTTAAGACGTTTCCTGGAAAGTACTGGAGAGAATGCAATTGGGTACTAATTATAGAAACAGTTGAAACAGTTATTTTAATTAGAGTTTATTTAGTTGAGTTTTTAAGCAATTGTTGACGTCCAGGGAAATTTCCTTGAAGGAACTCCTCAATTAAAATAAAACTTGCAGAGAAGATTTGCTGTTTGGGGAGGGGTGTTGAGGGAAACATCAACTCCTGACCTCCGTGTTTCTAAATTCATGGTTACGGCTCTGGTTCAACCAGGTGATGAAGGAGGGAGGAAGGTGAAAACCTTCAAAACAACTCATAATCCAACCGAAAATGATCTAACTCTACTTTTGTCTAATCCCAGCATTCCACATCTACCAAAAACGAAACAGCTTCAGAGTGAAGAGCATCAAACTTGAGGGATAACGCGGTGAAACTCTGTCTGTCATGTTCTCAGCCGGATCAGTTTCCAAACCTGCTCCCGACCATCAGACTCTATCATAACAGTGAGAGAGACCATCCAGCTCCTATCTGATTACACTAGTCAATTCCTGAATGACTCAGCAGAAAATTCGCCCAATTAAAACAGAGGGCTTGTTTCTGTGTGTGTGTGTGTGTGTGTGTGTGTGTGTGTGTGTGTGTGTGTGTGTATGATTCATGCTCCCTACTGGCTGAAAAAAAATCCCTAAAACACAATGAAGCCCTTGTTCCCTGAAGCTATGACTGATAACAGATTTTCCTATTATTCCTTCTTCCTCTTTGACCAGAATCTAGGGAAGGGCCTGATATCAAAATGTGCAAATCAGACTTTATTTTGATATTTTACTGCAATGTGTCTGGGTTGGTTGGCTGAACCGAAATCTGCACAGGTAGAGAAATTGGATTAGCATCGCAGGCCAAAAGTGAAAATTGTTCTATATCCAGAGTGCTGGGTGTTGAATACTTTTTTTCCTACCAACCAAAATATGTTTGTAGAAAGAAAAGAGTATCGAAAACTGTCAGGTACTGAAAGCTGGCATTGAATGCCTGGTCAGAGTCATGCTCTTCTTTACGTATTAATTTTTCAGTCATTTTATAGTTTAAATCCTAATTTTGCCAATTTCTGACTGTATTTAATTTAGGCAAAGTTCTTGCATAGTTGCTTTTGTTTAGACAAAATTTAATTAATTTTTGTATTTTTCATTCACCTGGGGGTAAACACAACACTGACACATATTGTTACCTTATATAGTTGTTATGGCAAACATGTTAGCAAACAGTTGCCTGTTTTTACACATTGATCAGATACGGAGCGTCATTAGCATTCATTTGGAGTCGTGTTTCTTACCACCTGGCGAGTATAAGTCCAATTTTCACTCTCCTTTTAGCTCTGTTTTGGTCTCCATCAACTCCCGAGGGTCTTTAAACTGCTAAATGCCCCACTGCGTTCACCAGCTAGTCGCTAACTCTGTCTGTCTGCTGTTTGGTGCTGGGAAGGTAGTGTAAAGTAAATTGATGAGTGAGTTTTTTTGCTGAAAACAGCTGCTTGTTGTTGCTGGGAACAGTGCTGATGAAACTGGTGGATAGGCATAGTCACACCAGGATTTAAAACAGCAAACATTTGTGAGTTTACTAATTGGCCGTTAGCAAGCTCATTAGCTCTGAGAACTTTATTTTCCACTCTTCAATAACTTTTTATTGAGTAAAATAATGTGCAATGGTGAAGAGAATACCAGGGGGAAGTAAACAGAATAGTAGGTATTGTTACTCACTAGTGCTAGCCCGGGCCGGGCCAGCTAGCAAGTTATCGGTCAGCTCACCAGCTATAGCAATTCACCAACTGACCTACTAAAAATCACTACGTCACCATGCTTCCAGTCCCTCCTATTTTGCATGGACGAGTAAATGTCACTTTGCCACCACTTAAATGAGGCACAACAAAAAAAAGTTGTGACCCGTAACACTAAAACAATGAGTTGAAAGACGCTGAAACGCTCTGTAGAGTTGAGGGGAACCACGGTAAGGAGGTTCGTCACTATGAGCGACCCCTTTAACATTACACATTTTTTCTACAGTTAATATACAAAAATTCATTAATGCAGCTTTAGGCATGTAAGAAGGTTGGTTTCTTTTGTAGAAAAACTTGTTATATGCCTCAAAGTAAAGTATCTACTGTAATAACTACTGTGTCATAAGCTCCAGAGAGGAAGGTCAGGCCGAACCAACACACCAAACTAACACACCTCAGGCTGTTTACATCATGCAGCCTCCCCTGTGTTGATTTCAGGCCGTTCACATGTACATATTTTTGCATTACATAACTATCTGTATTTTCTCCGACCATTGCAATTGCGTATCCACTGACATCAGACCAGACAGGCTTGAAGGTAATGACGCTAAATTATTCTGCTTCATTATAAATTTATAGCCTCGATCAAATCAAAGTGTATTAGTCTGTCATCAATAATAGATGTGAGTCTGCAAATATAACCAAACCCAGTCACTCATTTTGTCTGCAGTGGTTCATTAGGCAGGAGGAGAGGGAGCTCCAGTCTGGAGCGATGAAAGCCTGGATGACCTAAGCCAGTTTTGCAGAGGATAAAAAGGCTTAATTTTGGAGGTACTGTATCTGTCTTGTTAAAAGAAGAAAGACTGTTCAACACTTTTGGCCTACTTAGCAAAACTCAGATAACTGCCAACAGTCATTCCTAAATTTTAGTCTCTTGTTTTACATGGGGAACAGTTTTATCTCCTACAATTCAGATACCGAATCAGGTTATAGATCTGGGGGTTAATCACGGCACTCTGAGATTACTGCCGCTGCTGACAAAGACTCAAAGTGAACAATTTCAGATTTCTTTTGTTACGTGGGACACAATTTTGAGGCACGCTGCACATACAGAAAGGCTTTTGTGTGAGATGAGGCTGTTCAAATCATCAGGCTTGATATATAATGTGGGAGTCACTGACAACATGAACAATGAGAAGGGACAGTATGATTATAGATTATGTGATTAGGTAGAGTTCATACAGTGAGATGAGGCTGACACGTAAAAACCGAGCCGTGCAGAACTTAAATTAAAATTTTACACATATTCAGTGTCTGTGGCCATATGCACCATATAAAAAGGCAGTATTTAGGTGTAAAAGGATTAAAAAGTGACTGGTTACTATAGTGTTTGACTCTAAAGCAAGCTATACATTTGGTAAAACAGCTTCCTAAGCTAACATGCTTAGTAAATGTTTGATTCTGCATGTCTGTAAAGTTACTCTCCCATTCCTTGACAATGCAGCATCTCCATATTTAACATGTTTATTATTTCGCTGGTTTTGATAGAGCTTGTGTTGATTCGTGGTCTCAAATATTAAGACTTCATGCCAAATACTGCTTAAAATTCTTATGAAATTCTTATAAACAATAATGGTCCTGTGTAAACCAAATATAATTATGAACTGTTAAACTGAGATATTATGTTTGACCCCACAAACACTAGCAGACTACACAGTGTCATATTCTAATGTAAAAACATAATCCATAGACTACATTCACAAGCCAACACTGCTTGTTTCCTGGCAACTTCTTCTCTCAAGGATGAATGAAAACACGACTGTTGAGGAGCGCGCAGGAATGCCCACTGGATCAGGTTTTCATTGAAAAACCAAGGAGAGCTGGCGACTGAAACGCATGACTCAGAAAACACTGAGCATCTCTGGTATTTTTCTTTTGCAGTGGGAAATATGTCCAAACGACATGTGGACAGGTATGCACACACACACACACAAACACTGTACCTACACAAGTGATGCGGCTGTGCTAAAGTACAGTAACGCTGCTTGAGCAAATGTATTAAGAACTAATTATTAAACTTGTGCTTTACATTGTTTTGCACTTTCACTTATATGCTAGCCTATATTTATTTGCAGTAACTAGTAACTTTACAGATGTAGGCCTATAATAAGCATATAAAATTGTATGCATTGTTCAGTACTACTACATGACTATATAAAATAGTTAAAAACAGCTCAAACTTCACTGTCTACAACTACTACTCTGTCTACTCTAAAATCTTGAATGCAGGACTTGTACTTGTAATGAAGTGTATTTACACTGTTATATTGTTACAAGGATCTAAAATATTCCTCCACCACCACTGTGTAGCATTTAGTGTCCTGTAACAAAAACAACACCCATATAATGTAAGTCTCTACGAAATACAAATTGACACCAGTATATTTCTAACATGTTATTTTGCACTAAAAAAGAGACCAAACTCAAGACAATGGCACAAAAATCTAATTATCTAATCTAAAAATTAAATCCATTTGTCACTTAGTCATTTGTCATGACCCCATAGGACGTGACATGTGTTAACAAGATGCTGCTGAGATGCTGATGTTGACACTGAAACACGCAGACAGACCGATAAGGAGGCATGAAACTTGAGTGAATATCAGGAATGCTGTTGGGAAGCCTGATCCTGACTGGGAGTGTGTGTGTGTGTGTGTGTGTGTGTGTCAGGACAGTGCAGCTGTGTACTCACGCCCTGGTCTTGGGGAAGCCCATGGACAGCAGCACATCCAGAGTGGACCCATGTTTGACGGCGCTTGGCCGGCTCTGGCGCTGCCTCCGCGGGGTCACTTTGGCATACAGTTCCTCTTTAGCTGCCATAACTCACTGCTCCATCGGTATGCAAGGTCCTCGGCTCCTCTGGTGTATTTTCATTTATTTAAAAAAAAAAAAAAAAAAAAAAGAAGAAGAAGAAGAATGGAAGCGGTAGACTATCTAAATCAGGATGATTACACCAAACCCTGCGAGGAAACGAGCATTTTTCTGGATTTGACAAATGCTCTGAGCTGGATCAAGCTGCCTCCTGACGGCTCGCACATGAAGTCAAAACCATCAGCAGGGGGGTCAGCCATGGGAAGTCATTCCTGCTCTCGCAGCCGTGCCCCCGATTCACAGTCCCCGACCGATGTGAACATGTCTGGTTCCTGCTCGCCCCTCGCATCCGATCCGCTGAATGAAAAATCAGATGCGACTATATATGAGCTTCCTTTCCATACGATGTCTTATTTATGAATGGATCCTGAGTGAGCGGAGGTTCAGCCTGTATAATGTTCCAACTGATCAGCCCCTTCAGTTAAAGGGACAGTACACAGTTTGTGAGGGGACAGGAAAAATCTGTGCGGAATACGGGTTAAACTAAAAGTAACACGCGCTCTTCTCGGTCAGACGTGCTGTTGTTACACTTGTGCACTGAAATTAATCACATTAGTTGAGGCAGTATGATGAAAAGTGTCGAGGTAGGTCTGGATGGTGGAAAAAGTTGGTCACACTTCCTGTCTGGCTGCGAAAGAGGGTGTCGACACACTCCGCATGCGCAGTGCGCAGCAAGGAGAGCAGCACGCCATCGTCAGTTGCCATAGCAACTTACGGGTGCCAAATGTTGTCCCTATATAATTCTTTAATAACTTTTTATTATTTAACTTTTCATTTCCTTATTTACTCCTGCATTTAAGTCTATGCATTTTATTTTGAAATTTGTCTGTGGTGAGATCATAGACTGGCAGAACTTGGCTTTAGTGCCCATAATAACTGGTAGCTTTGCTGTGTAGCATACAAGCAAACTGTCTAATCTTTGCTTGTACAGTTTCCTGTGAACTAGGCATTATTAAAGGAAAAACATAGCTTCATAATACTGTCATGAAAAATAGCCCTTGGTCATTAAGCAAACAACATCCCATCATGCTCAAGATAGACTCATGTAGACTGCATAATGCTGGACAGACACTGTATCTGTAGGCTGATTGCTTTTTTATTGCTTCATTTAAGTGCACGCATTTCATTTTGAAACTGATGTCTGTGGTGACACTATGGTCTGGCACAACTTGGCTTTATTTCCCTTAACTGATCTGATTGCGTTGTTGTGTAAGGAAACTGCCTGCTCGTATTATGCAGTGGAGGAAGAAGTGCTTAGATCTTTTACTTAAGTAAATGTAGCAATACCACAGTGTAGAAATACTCTGTTACAAGTAAACGTCCTGTAGGTAAGTAAAAGGACAAAAGTATTAGCATCAAAATGTGCTTACAGTGCCAAAAGTAAAAGTACTGATTATGCAGAATGGCCCAATTCAAAATAATATTTATCATATTAGATTATAAATAGTGATGCATTATGTGTACATGTTGTAGATGGTTAAGGTGCGGCTAAATGTAACTACTTGATACACTGCTAGCTTGTGAATTTCCCCCCTTATCTTATCTTAACCTGTAATAATACATCATATTTTATTTGCTGATTATATTTTGTATTATTAATCTGAAAAGTACATTTCCCTCTGACATGTAGTGGAGTAAAAGTATAAAGTTGCATAAATAGGCCTACTCAAGTACAAATACCTCAAAATTCTACTTAAGTACAGTACTTGGACCAAATGTACTTAGTTACATTCCACTACTGTATTTTATTTTATTCATTTTTATTGTATTTTATCTACAGCCACACTGCTGCTGATACACGTGCTTCATGATCTTTAGTGGATCATTACTGTAGGAGTGGTATATGAATTTACAGCATGTCCGTGCCCATGTAAGCATTTAAATGACGTACCAGTGTTCAGAACAGACGGGTGATGAGGCTATTCACGGGAGTAGTCAAGCTCCAGAGGTTAATTATATACTTTCGGTTTGTGTGTTTGTTTTTCTTGGATCCTTTTGTCATTAAGTACACTTCACCTCTAATTCTGTTATTGGCAGCCAGTGACCTTGTCAGTAAAATCAACTTGACACACCCTCATAAAAAGATTATGACTATTAACTTGTTGACACATGACAGTAGACTCAATTTAACAACATTTTATTAACCAATATATAAAGCAAAGTTACAACCATCAGCTGATTAATCAGCTCTAAAATTTCTACAAAAGGTCAAGCAATGTAGAAACTTAAGTGTTTCCCAATTTAAATATAGTACCTGATATAAACGCATGATATGTATTGATGTCTGAACTTATCAAACCACTTAAACACATGACCTGAGAATTAGAAAAAAAACTTGTTTAACATATCGTCATTAACTCACACACACGTTTCCAATTCATGAAGGAGTCTGAATTTAGTCTGAGTTTACTGAACTGTCAGTCTACACTATTTTAAAGATCAATTAGTTTAGCCAATGTAGTTCAGAGATTTAAAAACGCATGTCTCTGACAGCACTACCAGACAAATGTAATACTAGTTCAACTAGAAATTATATGTTAAAGAGATTGTACACCTAAAAAGGTTAAAGTCACACAAGCAGTTGTAGTAGTTCCTAGTGAGGAAGCCCAGAGACAACAGATTTTTAAATTGTTCTAAGTTACAGATGTAAAAAATATTTTATTTACAAGTAAGAGAAACTTCAAAACATTTATTAGAAAAGAAATATTGTACATTACAACAGTTTTGTCATTTGTTGAAAAAGAAAAAGATAAAACACCTTTCAGAGGCACTGGGTAGCTATGATCCAGCTCAGGTACACAGACTGACTGATAAGAGAGTTGCACAGGAGGAAATTAAGGTGATGGGTCAGTAAATGTAATAAAAATGTGATTGTAGAGTTTAGTAAAGTTTTATGAAGACACTGTAAAAAATAAAATAGTGTCCATCGTTCTCACGTGTCCATTTTCCTTAGAAAATAACTAAATAAATGTATATACCTGGATTTTTCCTATTACGGGTACTGGGAGTTTCTGTACTCCATTTGATTTTGACATGTTTACATGCAGATGCATCATTTGAACAAAACAAAAAAAAACAAAAAACAGCTTGGTTATTAGGAGGCACAGAAAATCAGAAGCACACAGAAACACACTCCAAACATAGCTGGAAAAATGTCTGAGGTTAAAATGGGTCACAAGTAGCCACAGTTCATTCTATTAAAAAACCTCTCAATGTATGAAAGAGGTCTCAGAACCTGTCTGGAGTTAAATTATGCATCTGAAGTTAGACAGACTGGAGACAGTTCAGGTCAACTCAAACAATCACACTGGTCTATAAACTTACAAACAACTTAAGACGTCACTAAAAACTCCATGAAAATTCCACACTGAGAGACATTTAAAACCAAGCTGTTGTCCTGTCGGTGTTGTACTCTTTATTGCAGACTAAACCACGAATGATGACTTCTGTTTGAATTCCCCCTGAAAACAAACACATCAAACATCAGAACTGGAACATTTTTCCTACAGCTGTCAGTCTGTTAAACAAACAAACATACCTGTTTGTGTTATAAACCTCTTGGAATAACAACAATGCTTAAAGTTGAAAGTCTCATACTTACATCTTCATCATCACCACCACCATCACCACCGTACAAGGATGTGGGCTGGTAGACCGCGTTTGGCTTTGGTTTGCTGCAGGGAGAATTAAAAAACATGTTGAGCTAGGACAGAGAGAGCAGACCAGTTTACACATGTACTGTGATTGAAACCTGCATTTCCCTCAGGAAAGAGTGTAAAGTCAGTCTGGAGCAGCAAACCAATCTACAGACTAACTGCTAAAATCCATTAGACAGTATAGAAATGAAAATCCTCTTACCTTTCACTCTTCTCTGTAAAGGAAAGAAAGGAAACAACGTCAGTAGGATGAAGTGAAACTGATAAGCAACATTCTGCCTTTTGTTCTCACAGGTAGTATTGGGTCTCATTCAGAACATGCTTCATGAAGCTGGTACCAAGCTGAATCACTGAGGATATTAAGAGCAGACTCCATAGAGTCTCTTAAAAGACATTCACTTATTCAGGTTCAATTTACTCCTGAAACTTCAGCTTAATGCTGCGTGATTATGTTAACATTTAAAATGAAAGCCTATATAGTCTAAAGTGACTTTGGTAAGAGACACATATGACACAATATCTTTTCTAAGTAGCTGGACTCCTTGACATCTTGCAAGCTGGACAAATTCCCTCCTCCAACAACTGAAAAAATATTAATGGATGGGTAGAGGTCATGGGACTTGTTAGAAGAAGAGAAACTTAAAATCTCCTTAAGAGTTGATTCCAGTGTTTATGTATTTGTCCTCATTAGTAAATACAGATATTTCTGCATGCCTTGCTTTAATTTAAGATGCAGATTATGGAAATGATTTATAGTTTGGCTAGTTAAATTGGACTGGTTGTTGTTTCATAATACCAACGTCCCCTGTTTAATCTTCTTGTTGGGAAATATTACTTATTTTGTATTGCCCATCCAGTGTATTCTATTTGCAGCTTTCTATTATATTCTGTAGATCTTGAGATACATAGCTCAATGTTTTATGTACACATTTTAATCAGTAATTGATGGTGTAATTATGAAGTTTGTGATTGGACTAATTTTTTGATTGCTCCAGCTTGTAGTCTGTAGTATAAACACGTTGCTAAATAGTGAGTTTAATGAGTTTAATCTATGACCTAAATGTTGCTTTTTCAATAAACTTTGTGCTGACAATGTGTGTGAGTTGACAACCTTTGTTAACTTGTTAAAAGAGAAAAACATTTTATGTTGCCACTCGCCAGATAGCACTCTTGCTAACTATCTCTGCTTCCTTTACTGCTGCCTGGGTCTGGACTATGTGCTGAATGTATTTTTTTCGGTTTAATTTCAATAATTGAATGCCCAAGAAGCAGACTATTTGGAGGTCCAAGGTTTCTGGTAAAGTCAACACTGAATGTCAGAATATTGATGATCACAGTAAATGCTATGATTTTAATATAATGTAGAAAACTCACTGGGCAGGTATCCTTTCTTGTTGGCATACCAAATGCCAAATGCCAGTAGGGCCAGTAGCAGCAGAGCCACTATTACCCCAGCAACAATTCCTCCAGTGTTTAGGTCACCTTGAAGAAAACATCACATTTTGAGGTTCATTACCTGAATTACAGTCAAACATCATGGTGTGGTAAACGAGTAAGTTTTCATGAAAATTTAAAAAAACAGAAAAAAATGGAACTCTAAAACTGCTGAAGCACCCAAACGATTAAAGGAAAATTTAACTGGTTGTATCTTAATGATGAGCATTACAGTTTGTATTGGCTCCTTCGATGCAGCCAAACCAGTTTAGTGTCCTTTAAGTGTTGGCATGCAGCACACTCCACCGGCTGAAACTGGTTTAACGATTACCGTCTCTTTAATGCGTAAACCTTAATGTCGTGTATTTCATTTTATTCTTTGTTGGAAAGGAAAAAGGAAAAAAATCTGCTCAGGCTAAAGCCTAATGTTTTTGAAATTAAGAGAAGAGCACTTACGGACTTCCATTTTCATGGCTGTACAGCTCTGAGGAGGACCAGCAGTATTGGCAGCCTGACAGTAGTATTGACCTGAGTCCATCTTGGTTGCACTGGGAAACTCCTGAGGAGACAGACCAGGTATATTTTTAATTTTAAAGGCCATGGCGACTGCAACTGTCACAGTAAAGATGGTGCAAAGTAATAGCTTGTAGCTGACCAGGTTGCCATTGTCTGGATTTAGCCTGTAGGTGGCATTCTTGAAGCCAGAAATCTTTTGAGGTTCAGGGGGCAGAAGGACGCCATCTTTGTACCAGCTGTATTTGGGCGGAGGCGAGGCATCGATGTCATGGCAGGACAGGAAGGCCGTGTTGCCTGTCGTCACCGTGGGGGGGACCCTACACAAGGGCACCGATGGAGGCACTGTGGGACATAATACTAAGTTTTCAGAAGTTCTCCTCACGTACAGTGATACACAACCTTCATTACAGCACATAAACTGAAGACAAAGAAGTTCACATCAGAATATTAGTAATTTTATGGTAGTGATGCGAGTCTGGGTGGATTGTAAACGGAAAGATGTGTTTGCAGAACGTAATTGCAAAGGATCCTTACCCAGAACAGTCAGCTTCACTCCGACTTCCCCGTACCCACCGCTGGCAGACACCTCACAGTCGTACAATCCATTATCCTCACGGGTCACTTTGGAGAATCTCACATTACTGCCGTACAGCGTCACTCGGCTGGAATAGGGCGCTGTGGAAGAGTTGCAGAAAGCATTCAGAGAGCACATACCTCCAAAGCTGCCCGGTCCTCTGAATTTGTTCTTAATATTTATATATAATATTTGGAAACTTTCAATCAATTTCTTCATAAGACACACAGTGACAGGCGATCAGCATCAAACGACTTAGACATTTTAAATTTGTTGCTGCGATCGAATTTTGCAGGATAGCTTGTAGCTGTTATGTCATGCTCTGTCATACAGTATGGGTCACAACAAGTTTGCAAACAATCAGAGGAAAATGATATGGAAATTAAAAAAAAAACAACAACTTTTTGGTAGGTTCATTTAAGACTGGCTGAATTATGTACGCATGGGTAGGCACTGTTTTGGCCAAGGAAGGAATGCAGGAGATAAGAATTTTACTTCTACACCTCACAGCAACAACAGGAGTTATGAGCAAAAATACGTAAAATGCTTTATAAATGGCGACGATGCTGTTGGTGCTGTGTTACTAACGCTGATCTCTTTCTCAACCCAACTTTCCACCAAATTTCATTAAAATCTTTCAAAGTAGTTATCCTGCTAACTGACAAACAGGATTAAAAAACTGGCATGACAAGTGTGGACAAAATGATCTGACAACATTTGTCAACACGCTACAAAAAGACACAAAGACAGTGAATCTGCTTACCTGTTGGTTTCCCATCAAAAATCACATACGTCTGGGAGCCTTGTCGGTCCTTAAATTTCCACTCAACTCTGGCAGTAGAACCAAAGTCGGCTGAAAACGTGCATGTAAGGTCCGTCCCTGAAATAATACAGTTCACAATAAATCCAAAAAGAACATACAAATATACACAGAAGGGTTTTCACTTTAAATCAGGCAATATGAAAAAAAAGGGATTATTTAAAAAAAAACAATTCTGGAATTATTTATCTTACGTTTGTGCATTTACACATTTACTGCATGATCGTGAATATTTTAAAAATAACCTCTCATTAAACTCACTTAGGCCATCATAAGTCAAAATCACAGGCATTCTTTATCCCAGTGACAAGACATTTAAAGATAATCATACAACTACTGCTCAGCTATGTGGATATGTCTGTGCATCCCTCAGCAATTCAAGCAGCTAAGTCCTCAAAAACTGCCCAACACGCACTCAACTGAGCAGATTTGAAACCAAACATGGCAAATCATGGAAAATAATCACAGGGACTTCATCACGAGAGAGCTTTCTTCATGGTAAAACAGAACAAAAAGGAGACAGGATGCAGGAAACTGGTGGGGAATATGCTACACCAGATACAACAACACAAAACTATATAACCAGCTCCTCCCAAACTGGAGAAAATCAGTGTGCTCGGACTCAAAATGCTGTAGTTTATAGCTGAAACTTACCTTAAAATTACACAATTTATACACAGAGGTTTTTGAAAAATATGCATTCTAATTTTGTTTAACATTAGTGTTTGAAAGGTTAAAAAAAATCATATGTATGTTGCCCTGCGCTTTCTGCATTTTAATTAACTGATTCATCTGTGCGGTAGGAAGTTACAAAGTATCAGCGGAGCCTTTGCATGTGCCGCAGCCACGCTGTAGCTGATGTGCTCCTCCTCATAAATGTAACTATACATTGGGAAAAAGGCTCAGTTATATTCTCCTGTTTTAATAACACACATCCAGCAAAGCCATTTCCACTGCAAAACTTGTGATGGCTGAACATCGCTCTCTATCACAGAGTGGATAAAAGACTGTGAGCAGGATATTGAGTAACGACACCAAGCCAACCTTCCCATCTTACAAGTACAAGAATAATTCCACCTTTATTTTAGTTCATACCTTTTATTAAAAATCTTCTGGGATTTAAATTGGTAGTAAGATTGATAAAATATGTACTTATTTATTTCCAGGTTATCCTCTATATTGAAATCATTTTACATTTTCAGGACTCACCTTCATTCTCTTTCACCTGCACATCTGCGTTGGAGGTAGTGACTGAAAAGCCACTAACACCTGGACACACAGAGATTAAAATAAAACAAGTCATTAGACCTTGAAGTTACATAACATGCTGTCACTATAATACATCCATACAGTTTATACAGGAATAATAAGCACAGCAGGACTTTGAGTTTGCTTAGGATTTAATATTGTCTCTAGAGACTTAAGGGACTGACATTCATTACCACAATTTTAAAGAGGTGCTGAGTCTAAATTCTCACTTCCTTTAAATACAGTGTCTAGTCTTGATGGATATGATTATTAAGTCAGTGGCTGCAGAGTCTTCTCGCAGCAGCACCTGTCTAAAGTAAACAGAGCACAGTCATGTTGTAGTTACTGGGCTCTCACTAACATTGTAAAATCAACAACATAAAAAAAATTGGATAACATAATTTATGAAATGACACAAGATTAGAGACTTATAAGTATTACACAAGTGGGAAAACTGCCGTCTATTATGAGTTTTCAAGTGTAACTGAAGGTTTGGAATATAAAGCAGTTGGAAGTCTGTATTTTTGAGGTTACAGCTGGGTAAGAGGCAAGATAAAAGCACTCTGTGTTGTAATATTTATAAGGATGAACACCAGAAGCTGCAGGAGACATGAAGACTGGTAGAAGTGAGGCTGAGATGATTCAGTTTGGTTGGAGATTAGCATCAGTTCTGATCTTTTTTCCTCAGAGAATAACATCTGAGATCGGTGCTCTGCTTGGTCTGCTTTGAAAAGTGGAGCCATGTACATTTTATCAGCTACATGGAAGAGAGGCTGGGGTCAAAACTAGATGATTAACAGGAGAAAAGAGGTGGTAGTCAGGCATCAAAATGCAGAGCAGCAATTTCATACCTGAATAATCTTAGTACTTTGTCCGTTTAACAAACAAGTAGTGCTGAAACAATTAGTTGATTAATTGATTAGCTGATTGACAGAATTAATCAGAAACTGTTTTGATAATCGATTAATTGTTTTAAATGATTTTTAAGCAAATTTTACCCAAAAATGTGGATATTTACTGGATTTCTTTATCTTGTATATATGGTAAACTGAATATCTGAATGAGTAATAACTGAATATTTTGGTTTTGGAGGAATGAGTCAATTTGGCCAATAAGAAATTGCGAACGGCAGTTTTTATTATTTTCTGACACTTTATAGACTAAATGATTAATCGATTAATTGAGAAAATAATGGGCAAGATTTGAATAAAACAATCTGTACTGGGTTTTATTAGGGTTAAAAGACCTAGCACTGTTCACAAAATGACTTTCTGTTAAAGATCGCGGAAAAAACACTTAAGATTGAAGAGCACACCCCTTGTCAGACACACAGAGCATGCTCACAAGCCTTCAGGGTGTGAACGAAGAAAAAAAAAAGCAGCTCATTCCTGGCTGCTGAGCCAGAACACTTCCGGTGAAACTGTCAACAGTCGGGCTGAAACTGGGTCTTTTCAGGCACAGCAGTGCTGCTACGACAGAAACACGGGCGACTTTATTTAGTGCATGCAGTCACAGGCCTGTCTGTCACACCATCTATTGCACCACTTTACATTACATTACACCACTGCCATTACTTTAAGTGTTGGGACTTACACAATTTAACTACTACCTTGTTGTGCGATAAGCCTGTGTAATACTAATAGAGAAGCTTCAGCTGCAGGGCACAGCAGCAGGAGCCAGTTAATCATTAACTGTGGGCAAAGTCATTCATTGTACACATCACCAAATTTACTACAAGATGAAAATATACAAATAGCAATACTTTATTAGATGTGTGTAGGCTACCAATATAGTACTGATACTGTTACTTCAAATACTACAAATGACACTTTCTTCTGAAAGAGATCCTGAAATGACTTTCAGACTTCCCCGACACCCTGCACACGTTTCTCACAGGCAGTCTCAGCTGAGACAAGGCAGCACCGTCACAGTTTTGGTTTGGCGAGATAAGGCTCCAGTGTAAAATGAAACCAGGGGCACTGCATGACTTCCTTGTTTGCATACTTTACAAGTTTCACAGTTGATGATAAATGTGATAAATGTGATAAATGTCCTTCAAGGTAAAGTACTGGGAATACATGCAGATTCCCAGAAAGTCCTATTATTATGATCACGGCAAAATGTGTGTGGGCGATATTTTACTGACTTCAGATTGGGTATTTCAAAAGACAAAGTCAAATGATGGATTAGAGCTACCACAGAGCAAGTGAACAAATCATACTGTAGATTTCACGATGTTCATGAAAATCCCTACACTGTTGCAAGTTAAGATTGTACATTTAATGCTGCAAGTTTATAGCCATGACATCATTTTTTAAGTTACTCACTGGAAATAATGGTCCACCCAGCCACAAATAAAATTCAGATAGGTTGATCTCCTGATGAGTGGCAGCTGGATTTGTGTACATAAGTATCTCACAAGTTCGGAGAGAGTATAATTTTAATTCAGACACAAATGTATAGAGGTACTGCACTGATAAGTCAGTGGAAAGGACATACTGTTTGTATTGTATGCTTGCTTTCTTAATAGGACGCAGGTCACACATGAAATCAATTAAAAACTTGGCAAAGTCAGTGTGCTTATTATTGATCTAATTGTGGCCTCACTGAACCTCATTCTGTTTTTATTATATTCACATCTGTGTGGTAAAGGTCACAGGAACAGGAATGTGGAAATATATTTTGTATTTGCAGAGCATTCTTCCTACATTTATTATCAAATTACAATGGCCTTGTTTTAATACAAAACAGGAGGAACTAATAAATCTCATCTCTCCACACCTTCTACATTTTTGTGGTTACTGGTTCTACAACTGCTCCCAGCATTCAGGACCTAGTACATAATCTGCTGCTCTATTGCTGTCATTTAATTTTAAAAGAGACATCACATAGCAAAACGTTTGAAACATCCTGCAATTTGTAGACTATAAAAGAGAATCATATTTATCAACTTCACCTTATCATAAATCTCCTGAACTCTCATAAGCAGAGCAGAAACAGAACAGGCCAACATTCAGGTCCGAGGTTCATTTGGGGATGACTAGTGACAACACAACTGCCAACACAACACTTCATTTAGTATTTAGGGGCTAAATAGCCTACTATTGTTGTTGTTGAGTTAAACTGTGCAACAAGAAAGACATTTAAGAGTTGACTGTCCTCAAACACACAAACAAACAAACAAATAAAGTATTGCCAAACGCACTCACCTGTCGCCGCGAGACAGAACAAAGCCACCGAAACCAGCCCGCTGGCTAGCATGTCGACTAGTTTGGTCAGTGTCTTTAACACGACGGCGTCCCTTTTTAACAATACTCCTGGACAAACGAACAGGAAAATGCTCAAAAATCTTCTTTGCGTTGAATAAACAAGCAGTCGTTTATATTTACCAACTTTTAATTCACTGTAGGATATCGACGTTTCTGGCTGTAATAACAGTCTGCTCTCACCTGAAGAATCAGCCCAGCCTACGTGACAACAAGCTCTGTAACTTCCGGTAATAAGATCCTCTCAGGTGCCTCCTGGGTGACGACAGAGTGGAACAACAGGTTTGACCGGATCAAAGCGATTACAAAGCGCATTTACATGTAGAGAAAACAGGGGCAGGTTGGTCGTTTATTAGCCAGACAATATGTACACAGACAGAGGTTGGGTCCAGGGCTTTACACTCTCCACCACTCTCAGCTGTAAGTGTGTTGGGACACTGGTTTTCTACGTTTCGGTTCCTCCTTCACTGTTTTTCCACTGATGAGTGAGAAATGAATGTGATGAAGAGGTGATTTTCTGTCATGACCACATCCTATTATCCTTAATGTGATATCAGAAGCGAAACTGTCATGCAGCAACCACAAGTCAAGATTATGTGTCATTCTTAAAATGTTTTTAAAAAGGTGTGATAAATAAGATCACATTAACTCCACGCCATGCTACTGCTAACAATAAACAATAAGCCAATATACCATAATCATTACCTTGAGCTCCAAATTCCAAGAATTAAAGCAATTTTATAATGTTTATTAATCAATGACAAACTATTCTGTGACATTAATGGGAATATATACTGTGGAAACTATTCTACTATTAGGGTATGTGGTTATATTATCATATTCATATTCATTTGGAGATATGGGGTAACTATTTAAAGTTTCAAATTGAAATGTATTACAGTCGCGCTATAAGACTCACATGTATGATAAATGTATTTGAAACAGTGATGAAAAGACACAACAGATACTGTCGATATACGCAAAGCGCAACATTTAATATCAAAGGCTCAATAAACTTAAATTAAGTAAATTTGGTGCATTTTGACTGTTGAATGATATTTAATTTAAATTGCTATTTAACATGAACACAAAGTAGTCCACATACAGCAGATATACACATCAGTATAGGCTACAATATGTTTATTTTCTGTAAATTGCATTAACTAATTGAAATAATAACACCATTATTGTAAAAACATTACCACCTGTGCACCTGTGATGTTCAAGTTTGAAAGGGAATCAGTAGTGCCTTTCTATAAACATACCTGGGTTTATATTCACCTGGGTTGGTATTCAGTGTCAAAAGTCAGGTGCATGATTCAGTCCTCTGACCCAGGTAGTGGTTTCCTCAAAACTAAACAGCAGTACATTATCATTTGTTACGCAGGAGTGCTCCTGAATACAGAGTGGACGTGCACGATTAGGCAACATGATGAATCAAGTTGGAAATATAACAGTTTAACCTGACAATGTGCGCACATATACGGTTGTTCTGCTCACTCCTCAGCAAGACAACATATGGTCAGTCTCCATCTTTTAACTCTGTCTGGAGGTGGAAAAATTACGCAATGTGGACACCCAGACACATACTTTATTTATTTATTTTTTTAAATCTGGGACAGTTTTCCATGATTTCCAATTAAGGGAAAGCTATAATGCTACAACATAGTGTGATATTTTAGACAATAGTGTGCTTCCAACTTTGCAGCAGCAGTTTTTGGAAAGGCCCTTTCCTGTTAAATAATGTGATAATGCTCCCAATGTGAAGTCCATACAGAAATGGTTTTCCCTGTTTGGTGAAGAATGTGACTGGCCTGTACAGAGCCCTCAACCTCATTTAAACACATTTGGGATGAACTGGGACACAGACTGCGAGGCCTTATCCCTCAGCATCGATGCCTAAGCTCACTGGTGCTCTTGCACTGGATGAATGGGAGTAAATCTCAACAACCAGGTTTCTAAATGTTGTGAAAAAACCTTCCTAGCAGTGTGGAGGCTGTTATAGCAGCCCATGGTTTTAGAACAAGATGTTACAAAGATGATTACAAATGGGTGTAATGTTCAGGCATCTACATACTTTATTTGGGTGTCCACATACTTTTGGTGATATGGTGTAGCTATGGGTGTCAGGGTGTCTGGTAAATACATTTATATACATTTGAAATCAAACAACTTGCATAGTGATTAAGCACTCTTTATCAGTTTTGGGTAAAATGAACACATGGACAAAACATTTGCTCTGCACAGACAAATCACCATATTGCTGTATCCATTTTTTGAGGATAGTGGTGATATTGCGGTTCTCATTTATAACGATTGTAAACTAGCCACTATGGTGAATTGTTTTCAGCATGCTGTAAGAACACAAACACGTCTTTTTAGCCTGTGTGTGCAGTTATGTGGATTTACTCTGCTTTGTATAATTTTAAACTTTCGTATTTCCTCCTGACTGCAATCCCTGCAATCATTTCCTTCTTCTACTTCACCTTCTTCTAGTACAATCCAGTTTGACCCAGTGCTACCCTCTGCAGGACGTCAACAGCACCTTCAGCATAATGCACATAGTAACTGTAGACATGCATGCTGGAGTTCATGCATAAACATATTTAATTGGTTGGTTGGTTTCATTTAATGAGCATTGTTTTTCTTTGTTGATGCAGTTAAGTTTCAGTTCAGTTTATTGTCATTATACAGTACATAGTACAGCAGTGCTTTTCAGTGCAATTAAATGATTGTGCTTCGGATACACGCCACCTACTCAACTATATACATAAGTAAAAATCCTTGACATTATCAGAGAAAACATTGCACCATATCAAGCATATTCAGTGTAAATGTATAAACAGAACCATCGATGTGGATCTGAATAAACTTATAGCGTTCAGAGACATTCTGTATATTCATGACAACAAGCCTCGGCTGAATATGGATCATGAGTCTCAGGCACAAGTGAAAGGCAAAATGAAAACTGAGTTTATATTTTGGTTTTCTTCGTCACAACAGCTGAGGGACTTTATACATCGCCTCCTCAGAGTAGAATAGAATAAAGACTTTATTGCTCATGCGTGCATCGGTGGTCAGTCGAAAACAGTCTTGAAGTTTTTGTTTCTCTGCTTATCATTAGATTAAATCCTCCCAAAGCTATCTTTGTTGCCCTTCAGATCTTATCGACAAATACAACACAATCTTCCACTAGTGGACCTGTGTGGCACAAGGTCGCCTCTATCTGCCCGCATCATTTGGCAGCCAAGAAGAGACACAGGGGACAGATTTCAGTCAGGGAAAACAGATAGCTCACCTTAAAGAGTAATGAAACTCAGCAATAATGTCACGCTGCGGAGCGCAACGCTGCATCACTTCTGAGCTGGGCAAATTTCAATCACTAGATGGTATAGCAAAAGCAGTTTTCACCCCTCTTTCAAATCCCTCTTATAGATAGTTCTTCCTATCTCATTATTACGAATGGAACATAAAGCTCAATATCTCTCATTACATTGAATAAAATCACTACAATTTTAAATGTAGATGTTAAATATTATAGAATATAGACTTTAAATCTTAGGACTAAGTCACATTCATGCTTTTTACTCATCACCCTGTTGGGCAAGTCTGTCAGAAATCAACATGGATCCAACAGATTTCTATTGAACATGTCAACAGCTGTTTATATGTGAGAGTACTGTAGAGTATAAAGTGTATTCAGTAGTACGTGTGCTTAGTATTGAGTGCATGATGCAGAGTAAGCAGGCCTGTGACATACCAAATATATACTGTACGTATTCAATTCAACTCATTGCACTTTGTGCATACACACACTTCAGGACTTTGTGCATACACACACTTCAGGACTTTGTGCATACACACACTTCAGGACTTTGTGCATACACACACTTCAGGAGAATCCAATAGCAGTCACCAGATGATTATGGGTGCAGTGTTAACGTATGCAGCAGTTTGGCGCCTTGTTCACAGCCAGTGAATTTCCAGAAGCATGGGAAGTGTCATCAAGGTCAGCAGTAGGCCACTGCAGCTTTGTAATAGGACACTCCATGCTGAGCAGGGGAGGAGGAGCTCTGCAATAAGAAAAAGAAGGTGCAGGTTCAGAAGGAGGAGCATTTTGTTTGGCAGTCACTCAAATGTTTTCTTAAACAACAGGATGTGCACAGCTGTGGTAAACAATGACCACGAGCACAAGCAACTTACTTTTCTCGACCACTGAGGTTTTGGACGCTGTGGTTGTGGAATCGGGAAGCTTGATGTTGCAGGTGAAGTTGGACTTGCCGTTGGGCAGGTTTTTAAACAGCAGGCGACAGTTGTTGCCTGGAAAGATGCGGACTTTGGCGCGATTCCTGAAGGGGGCATGCTGCTCCTCCTCTGGGTCGGTGGTGTCAAAGAGTCTTTCACCGTGTGTGTACTTGCAATAGGGTTCTGGTGACTCAGGGGGAACTGCATATTTGCAATCCATCCTGAGGTGGTGCTCATCTATAGAGCAGTAGTGCAACTGAATCACCTTCTGGGCTGACGCAAAGCCTGTGTGTAGTATAACACGAAGGGATGATCAGATATTTACCAAACCCATTCAAAACACCAATTTATAACAACAAAGCCAGAAACTCACTCAGATGAGAAAAACATCCATAATTAAAGGAAAAAAACTAATATTAGGACATTACATAAACCATAAATGATCTTACCAAAAAGTAAAATTGTGGCAAGGAAGAACATTCTCCCAACTTTCCTGCAAAAAGAAAAAGAAAAAGATATTGAATCAGAGCAAACTAACACCAGGCAATTACTATACACCAGAACCAAACAGCATATTAATTTGCTTTCATGTTTTTACTTTATTGAGGTTTGAATCAAATAAAGCTGACTATGCTGTAAAGAGGTCAGCGGTCAGATTTCAGAGACATGAATACCACACTTCTGCAGCTCTATGGGAACCCACAGAGGTTACTGTAGAAAAGTCACTGTACCATAATACTGAACAACTGAGTACAATACAGCCTCACCGTGAACGCTGCAAAGAGACGAACTGCAAACTTCACTGGTGGATTGCCAACATTGACACATTTCTGCGCTCTCTCTGGAACACAGGCTGGTTATTTGCCTGCTTGTATTCAATAGGTTAAGAAAATACATAAAGCAGTTCAGCTCTGTTTTGTTTGCCTGATGCAAACCTACTCTCGCCTTCGTTTTAAATGTTTGCTTTAGTGCTGACTCCCGTGTTGAACCAAGTATTTCATCCACACTAAAAGAAAACCATTGTGTGTAACACAGTTCAATATTTTACCATAGCTCAGATCCAGCAAATAATGGTATATGAATCATTCTCACCTCATCTGATGCAGTTTGAGCTTTCCTCAGTGCTCTGCAGTGTGATGCCAGGGGTAGATACAGTAGAGGTCGGCTTATAGAAGAAACAGAGGAGAGAGGGAGGGGGACAGAGAGGGAGGGGAGGGGGAGAGAGAAGCGGGGGGGTGGAAAACGCTGCTCCACTGGACTTTGGGGACATTTCTCAGTATTGTATAAGGATTTGTATTGATTTTTACGCTCTGTTTTACCAGAGGACAGAGGATCACATGTCATTACACAAACCTCTGGCTCCATATTGAAAGAATGAGTTCAGGCTGCTGAATGAGAAAGAAAAAAGGAAATATTGTGATGAGGCTTTGATTAGCTGAGACACCTCAGCTGCTGTTCTACATTTCCTCATTCAGTGTGCAATACGTGTCAGCAGTTTCTCAGCCACTTTTACCAACTTAAATGAAAATATATACATATTAAATACAAATATTCATACATTTTGATTCAATGTATTAAAGATCTATAATACTACATTTACATCTGCATAAAATAAAAAGAACACACCATAAAGGAAAAAACACACAGAATCATATAATATGTGTTTGGGTATTTTGCTAATAGGCTTATCATTAATATCTACATTAATATTAAATTAAGGCATTAAGTGCCAAAATTAGACTATTTTGAAGGCTATGTCAAAGCCGTAACTGAGACTACATCCACACTAAGCCGGCTAAATTCGAAAACATATCTTTTTCTCTCACACTAAGATGGCGTTTTCAAAAACCAAGCATTTCAGAAATGATCTCCAGCGTGGATAAATCTGAAAACGTTAGCGGGGATGGGAAAGGGAGCTTTTGGAAAACAATTACGTAAGCCTGGTCGGAGGCTGTGTGGCAGTAAAAGTTAAGAGGACTGATTTTAACAACTGATTGAACTGATCAGTCTGTATTCATGTTGTATTTTACAAACAACTTTTATTTAAACAGGCAGCTTTAATGACCTGCAAACACTATTTCATGCTCATTCAGTAGCATGCTAACATTTGATAATCAGCACTAAACACAAGCACAGCTGAAGCTAATGGAAATGTCATTCGTTTTGCAGGTGTTTAGTTATAAACCAAATTATTGGACAAATAGACATTTTGACCTGATGATGGTGCTACATGACAAGTCAGGTTACAATTCATCCTGAGGGGAACATGAATGTCTGTACCAAATGTCATGGCAATCCATCCAATAGTTGTTGAGATATTTTGGTCCAGACCGACATTACATTACTACCAATAGCAGGGACTAGATCAGTCGCCAGCTTCAGCAAAGATGTACACAGCCACTACTGCCAGCCTCTCAGTAGTCAGTTGCAGTGTAGCTGAATAAATATATAATGTGACAAAATGTTATATTAATAGCTGTGTAAAACGATGTAACACTGACTTATATCGCCTAAAAAACATTAAGAACAACTAGAATTTCATCTTGTCAATCCACTGAGCTAGACCCACAGTATCCTCTGTATCCTCTTCACAATGCTCATCCATTTTGTCAAGGCCCTTCCTGGACAGTTGCTGAACAACTGCCATACTGAAGCAGTCTCCCAGGACACTGACAGAAGTGTTGCAGAGGTCTCTAAAAGGCACAAACCACAGCACACAATGAAAGCAGGGGATGTCTGCCACTTTTACGCTGCATTTTATTAAATATATCAACACTACATATTTTTACAATTTCGTCCCCTCCCTTTTGACTATAGAAAGCAGAGAAAGCAGGTGTAGTGATATTCATTAGAGATTCTGAAGCTGTGATCCCTGCTGCTCCTCTGCTGGATGCTGCTGTTAATATACTGCAGATGAAATGCAGAGCCGTCACCTATTCTTCTTCAATGATGTACACTATACTATGAGTACTATACTATCATATCAAACTGCACCAAGTATTGATTGATGAAGTCTTTTTAAAGCTGTAGGTTGTACACTTTTCCAGTATTTTTTCCTTAAGGTCCATAAAGAAAACTGGGTAGTTTCATGCAACAAAATCAATCCTCATCAGTGTTTGTGTGCTCATTGTCTGGAATCTCTCTTCCCCTTTATAAAACTGTAAATGTTACTGTGCCTGATGTGGCGTGTTTTGTGGAGATTTGATTCTCTCCTACTGTGGCATAACTGGCTGTTCAGGTTCAGGTGTTTGGCCCAGACAGGGGCAAAGTACACCTGCTCACCAACAATGTGTGGCATGACAGGTTTACAGAGCTGTGAGGCCCCGCCAGATGTGTATTTGATTTTAGCCTGTCAGGCCAAGAGTGACATAAACCTGTCCTACATGAGTGAGTGGGCAACCTTACACTGTAGGCTACATGCATCTTAATGCACAAAGTATTAGTGTTAGATTTACATCAAAATAGACCTTTATAAGAAAGGTACTTTAAACACATTAAAAAATATTGAATGCTCTATTTTTCTGCATTATTTCTTTCCCAATGTAAAAAATGTATGCTGTTGTTTGCAAAGTTTGCTGTCTGCCAAGTTCTTGGAGTTTGATGGTCCGGACAGCAGACTCTATGGTCCAGAGAGATAAGCAATAACTGATTTCATTGATCAAGTGTCCTAACACACCTAGATTGGATGTTTGTTTGCATTATTATAAACTGTAATTAACGCAGCTAACACTGTAACACTGTTAGCACTGTTTCTCCCTGTACTGCAGAAACACTGGACAAGTACGTACATTGTTACACATTTACAACATCCGTAAGGCTCCATTTTTTCTTACTTTGGTTTGATCATTTCTTACACATGAACACGCAGTACACAGTTGAGTCTTTGACATTCAGCTCCAGTCTGCATAATAGCCCCTCCCCAGCCCCCATACACAACAGCTGGGGCGCTTAGTTAGGGACCATCAATAAATTACTGTTTAAATGATATGTTACATAATGTTTTTGATATGGGTATCCATGTATATTCTTCCATGTATTAAAAGTTTAACATATTTGTGTTCTTTTTACTGTTTTCTTTTATAACAATAATATAACAATACCGAAAATATTGGATATTAGTGCTCAATCTACGTTATATGAATATTTTTATGTAAAAATACAATGTTTTCCAATAGCTTGTTATATGTCCCACTGGCCCAAAATACAGCGTAGAGGCACTGCATGGGTGTAGTCTCATCTGCAGTCTGCACTGGGCTGCAGGCAGAACAGCTCACCCAGGCCTGCTATTGTTGCTCTAGATGGATGCAGCAATATACTGCATAGTGTAGTTTGCACTTTGTTTGCATGTTTACTTTGTATCTCTTTGCAGATTGAAAGCTTGATGTGTTTTTCTGCATTAATCACGGATGGTATTCTGCATACATGCAGCATGTGCATCTTTCTCATGATTTCCCACGATGAACTTATAATGTCATGATGTGGTTTAAAAGTTATTGATCTGGTCGGACAGATACCAATGGAGCTGCACCTGTTTGCCACAGCCTGTCTCCACTTTGGTGTCTTTTATACTGCCTGCTATACATGCATGTACAGAGAAGCAATACAGTAGTAATACAATCATTGTGTCCCCAGTGAATTTCTATTTTATGTTGCCATCATTTTGCGACGCTGAGCTGCTCAGCATTATTTGCAAAGAAGTACTTGAAATACTTGCAAAGAAGGCTTTTTATTGACTTAATTTACCACCAAATGTATATTAAATGCTATAGCAAAACTATAGTAACAATGAAGGTAATGCTCATTAAAAGTTTACTTTTAGTCTTTTAGTCTTTGGCATTCATTCACAATTGAACCCCCAGCCATAGGAGGTCTGAATGTCTGAGCATGTGTCCATCACGCTTCACCCACACCTTTCTTTTTACACTAGATGTCACCAAAACATTGATTGCTGTATCTGCCGTATTTAAGGTGGTGCTTCCAGTTTCTGTCCTGCAGAGGGAACTCTTATTTTGCACCAAGATATAACAGTTCCCCCAAAACAAGTATCTGGGTGAGAGTGGTGGTACTGATATAAAAAGCAAACTGATTGGTTGCTTGCCAAGTTCCAGTCCCCCAACCTTTTAATGTAGGAACTCCAATGTAGAGACTTTACCACCTCCTCATCAAGCTTGAGTCACAGGTGACGGGGTAATGAGCATGAAATCTCTGGCCAGAGCAGCAACTTTGTTCCCTGATTAATGGAAGGAAAGTGAAATTAATTTCCTCTCAAAATTGTGCTGCTCCTGGATCCCTGATCGGGGAACAGTGCAATGAGGATAGGGTCTTTTTAGGATAACAGCTGATGTGTATGTGTGTGTGTGTGTGTTTAAGTGGGGACGTACAGAGCAATAACTGTCTCCTCAGTCAAAAGTCGGCGCTGCTCTGCTGATGCTGCTGATGCTGCTCCGCATACCAGCACACCGGCGCAGCTCAACCTCCGGACAGGGACCAAATATCAGGTAAGACCGGTTGTCTCATGTGCAGATCAAAAATATCCGACTTAGACATGTCAGCATGGAGAATCTAACATTTTCAGATCGGCTTTGCATGTGTCAGAAGCACGTCCGCACGGCTGTCCGGTTCTTTCACCTGCAGTAAATGTGCGCATATAGAGTGAGGGGAGCTCGACAGTTTGCTGCAGCGCGAGACACTGCATGGGCGTAGTCCTATCTGCATTTGGGCTGCAGGCAGAGCAGCACTTCCAGGCCCGCAATTACTGCGCTAGTAGAGTTATAGGTTGTTTACTCTGTGTCTCTATAGCTCATACGCATCGTGTGTTTTTCTGCATCAATCACTGTATCCTGGGGCTGCATGTTCAACTTTCTCATGACGTCCCATGTTGTACTCTGCCAGGTCGTAACGTGGTGTGAAGGTTATTGATCAACAGATACAAATCGCCATGGAGCTGCAACTGTTCGCCACGGCCTGCCTCCTCTTTGGCAGGATAGTGATAACGCATCAAACTCACAGTATGTGTGATCCTTTTGTATTTATTTATTTTCAGACTGGCATGTCACTGTTTCATCTACTGAAGAAACATGTTGTGGAGCCTAAAGTTAGTTTGATGTTGGGCACTCATCTATTTAAAGATGGATTTATACAAGCTTACAGTGTCTGATTATATCAAAAAGATGAATTGTTGCAAAAACGAACACTTAAAGTCTTTTATTGTGAATAAAATGTATCTGAGTCCAGACTGTCCAGTCCTCCATGACAAACAGACAAAAATTCAGTACTGCAGCAAAGGTGTCATTACCCAGTTTCACCACAGAGCTCAGTGAAGTCTCATTAGTATTATGTAATCCAAATACAAAAGGATGTAGTTACTTTCAACCCAAGTTATACTTTTACACTGAATTGAATGGGAGATGGGTAGTGGGTGAAATGAGTAGCTACAGCAGGTTACATCATCCCAAAAGCTCTGTATGACATCACTCCATTGGACTTTTTCATCTTCATTTTTTAAGCATATATCTGCAAAAACCGAAATGAATTACATATGATATAGACACACAAGTACAGTGTGGAGCCCCAAAGTGTTCAATATTAAATAAATAAATAATTATTAAACCTAAGCTCACAGTCACATAGTAGATTCAAGGCTGTCACTGCTGCCAGAGGTGTCTCTATAAAATATGGACATAAGTCACTGTGAAGCTTTGGCTTTATGGTTGGTATTATTGTGGTATTAATCTTCTCCCAGACTGCAGCAGAGTTGTCTTCAGGGTTTCTCTGTGTGACTCACGTCCTGCCTGCATCTCTTTCAGTGAACTCAGTGACTACATTTCTGTTCACTCCACGCGGGCCTCAGATGTTTCCGTGTCTAACTTACCTGGAGCGAAACGTCAGGGTGGACTGTGAGTTTCCACCCACATACCAGGTCCCCGGCCCCTACTGTGAATATCGACAGGACAGCCGGCTGGTGGGCAGCACCTACCCCAACGCCGTCGTCTACGTGTCCACAGAGGACCGCAGGAGGAGCAACGTCAGCCTGGTCACTCCAACTCTGTGCCGCCTCACCTGGGCCCCGCTGGCTGATGAGAGGCCTTTCACCTACACCTGCAGGGTTTACCAGGGCAACAGCTGGAAGGAGAACAGCATGGCCGTCCATCACAGTGAGTAGAGTTCACTTCAGCTCGTTATTTGGGTCTTTTTTTCCTCCAAACACCAACTGAAACCATATCTAAACTCACATTCTGCTCTGTTGCAGGGATTCTTCCAATCTGCTCTGCAATCAGTGTAATGTTCAAATCAGCGCCATGGCTTTTGTCACTGGTGATGTCACTTCCTGTGGCTGTGGGTCTTCTGAGTCCATGAACTCTCACTCTCACAGGGTAACAACTCAATAGACCTCACCCACATGATTTGTGGCTCATTCTGGTTTGATGGTTGATGGTTGACTTTATGTGGGATGAATTTATTTTCTGTTATTTTATTTTTTAGGCAGAGAGTAGAAGCCATGACACCCCCTCTGACTGAATAAGACTGGATCAAATCAACCTCTCACTGAGCATTGGACTTCTCTTTAAAAATGTACCTTTGAGGTGTGAAAGATTTGATGTAATAGACCTCATTCTCACCACTGTACCTCAAACACCATTGTTTCATAAAGCTATCAAAAGGGGAAATAAATCATGACAGTATCAAATGAAAGACATTGCAAACAAATGCAACAGTAAACAGTGTTCATTTTCATCATAATGGCTATTAAAAAAGAGCAGATTACAGACAGTTTTTTAATGTGTTGTCTTGATCAGGTCTCTTGTAAATAAGATTAACTGAGGATATATATAAACAATCATTATGTTAATGGCCGAATAAATATTAATTTTGTGGTTTTGTATTTTTATTTTTAAAGAAAAAACTACGCTTCTTCCTATAGTTTTATATTGCACCTTATTGTTGTTCTGAACACAAATGGGAGTGAAAATGTTGCAGCTTTTTATCTGTCAGTTCAACCCCTCATTTTAATTTGGATTATATCACAGTCTCACCAGTTTGCTCAACTGTAGATATACTATGTAACCTAGACAGGTATTCAGATGGATGATATGGCTATTGAGTAATAGTAACTGCTCAAACACTGCCTTTTCTGCTAGCAATGCTAATCTCCGATACCTTCAGTACCTTTAAATAGAATTAACACATCTGTACACTGGACATGAGGTTCACCTGGTTACAGCAAAGCAGCTCAAATACAGTGTCTTTTCTACTCCCACACAGTGCAGCAGTTGTTTCCCCTTGGACAGCAATAAGACAAATACTTAACATGACTGGGATGATTGTTCCTTACTTGAAGACCTTTGGAAAAATATTCTAATGTCAGTTTCACTCTGTGCTTTTAGGCTAATCTTGCCCTACGGCCTAAAAAGACACATGTAGATGTGTGACTGTTTTAGTCGCTAGCTTGTCTGTTTAATGACGTGGACGAGGCAGAGGTGATGCTGCAGCTGAACGAGTAACCCGTTTCTTGTGCAGTTTAAGTAACAACTGATGGACAGACATTGCCAAGATAGTACATGGTGAGAAAAAGAGTGCAATGCTTTGCACAGTAAATATTCACTGTAATGATCCTGGCGTGTTTGAATTAGACATTGCTCTCCTCCTGTACAAGTTAATGCAGTATGGCAGAATATTGTAGCTTTATGTGTTTTTTCAAAGCTGCTTCCATTTTAATATTTTATGTTAGCAGTGTACACACCTTCCACACTGTCTAAACACACACATTTAGGGCCTTTGTAGACTCTCTCTATGCTGCTTGCTTACTTACTATTTTTTCTTTACTTTGATGTCACATTTTTCAAAATAATTGTGTCCGCAGTGCATTTATGTTTTATGTTGACATTTTCGGATGCTACGCCACACAGTATTATTTGCAAAGTAGTACTTGTAATAAAGATGTCTTTATATTTTTCAAACAGACAAGTCAGCTGGTTTTGTTTCTTTTATTCTACCACCAGAGGTGTGCTAAAGACTATAGCAAAACTATAGGAACAAATAAAAGTTATGCACAATAAAGGTTTTCATGTCTTTTCTCTGCACAAGTCACTATTTCTACAGAATACACTCCTGCTGCTAATACAAAACTTTGTTTTTACTCAAGACAATCAAAATATGTAAGTACATCTAAATACAGTATATTCGCATTTGTGCTGTAACATCAAAAAAAGGAATCACACCTAGATTCATAAAGTTATCCCTCTGTCGCTAATGCTGTCAAAAGAGCACAGTGGTACCTGTCCAGGGTGTATCCTACCTGTTTCCCAATGCATGCTGGGATAGACATCCTCCAAGACTCTAAGAACAATCAGCATTAAATAAATGGACTGAATTAAAAGTTCACTCTCAAACGTGGGGCTTTTGAAGCCAATGCAGGTCTGATTGTGCATAAAGCATGCCTCACACACGCCTCCCTTTCACACTAGATGTCATCAAAGCATTTAGATGCTGCACTTATCAGTTTTGTGGTGGAGCTTCCAGTTTTGGTCCAGCAGAGGGAACTCTTGCTTTGCACCACCATTTGACAGCTACCTAAAAACATACAGTATATTCATGGTACTGAGTTATACAATTGAGACCCCATATGCATCAGGATCTACAGGTCTTTTTAACATAGAAGGAAAGAAAACAGGTGTAATAATCAATAATATTCATAATGGCTAATTTCTATTCAGTTCCAGGGTGCTGGTATTGTGCACGCTGCCTCCTTGTCATGATTTGCTGAGACCTTTAAACTGAACAGAGTCATCATTAGGTATATATAGGTACTTGATTATTTACATTCCATGCTACATCTGCTCCATTTAAACCTTCCACTCCCTTTCAGGGGGAAAATATATACTTGCTTATGCTTAAAATATGGTGCATTGTCATTGATCAATCTACCCAGCAGTATATAAAGAAGTTAAAATTAACTCCACCTTGGCTTACACATGAATGCACCTGTAATAAAATGAATACTTATAAATGATAAATGTAACATTTTGAGTGGGACCATTGTGTATAATGAGTAACTTTAGTTTTGATACCTTAAGTGCTTTTGACTGACAATACTTCTGTACTTATGTTTAAGTATAAGTATTGTGGTATTGAGATCTTAAGTTAGTAGAAGATTAGTACTCCCTCCAGCACTGCACAAAAGTCAAACAATCTACTGTGAAATATTCCTGAAATACAGTATCATATCAATTCTTGGATGAATTGGAAGATAAACAAATATGTCACAAAAAGCTGAAACCAGTACCCTCAAGATGTTTTGAGCAGAAATCCAGATCAGGTTCAGCTGTAGCCCCCCAAGCAGCACAGCGCTTGATGTTTGCCAAAAGGACACAGGCTCACTCTCTGTTTGTCTGTCACACACATGCTTCTAGAGTATTAAAGTAGTAAAGAGGCAGACTTTCATGTCTGTTTTGAGAACTATAATGGTGATCCAGATCTCGCCAGTGGGTTTACAAAAGTCTAACTTTAATGTGGGAGATGTAGGTTGCAATTGTTGGGGGACTCAGCATGCATGAAAAGGGAAATACTAGATGGACTCTCTACCGACTAAACGTAACTCATAGTGATGCAGCACTGAGTGACACATACACATCAACTGACAGTGTGACTTACAGTTGTGGCTGGTCACGCTGTAAGTGCTGTGTGTATTTGATCAGACACTTTTTGGGCGTCTCAATGCTGTGAGGAGTCACAGTTTAGTCATTTTGTGACTGTTCACACAAGAGTGCAGCTATGGGCGGACTGTAAAAGGACACTTTGCCGCCTAAACACAACTTCACTAACCATAAAGAGATATAAAAGAGTAGCATAAACTGCAGCTGATGTCACTTCCTGTGATAATAAGCATAGCGCAGCAGTGGAAATATTTTCTGCATGGAAACGACATGGTCTCGTAGTTCATAGGAACAAATAAAAAGACTGTGCTTGGTTTCCTGTCCTTAGAAATAACCTTCAGTTCCACTTCAGCACAGTGAGCACACACACACACAAAAAGGTGTGCTGTTGTTGTTGTTTCTAGATCAATGGAACATATTAACTGTGAAGTATTATAGTGCAGATTACTTCTTACCTCATACACCTTAAAGAGGTACTCCAGCATTTTTATTGTACAAAGTTTTCTGTGGCTCTGCAGGGAGCTTTATTTTAATTATTTTAAATATTTTAAGTCTGAGAATATAACCCTGATGGTGACATAAAGGTTATCATTGTTGGGTTCTTAACCCAAACTAAAGTATAGTTATTTTGATTCAGTTGTTTTAGGTACGTTTTGCCTTACAACTCTCACAAATGTATTTTTAGTTGTACAAAACAATGTTCATATGACATTCAGGACTGCAAAAGATGCATCTAATTATTTTTTGAATATGTAAGTTTAAAAAGAGCTAGAGTAGATTAGAACAGGTCACAACCATACCCTATTTTAGATTTGCTAAATAACCCATCAGTAATATAAGAAATAACACTAACACAGTATTCTGCTGGTGCTATATTGATCCAGATTGGATCAGTTTTGACCCAGTTATTTAAATCTGCATCTTACAAGTCCCCAAACTTAACACACACTATAAAAGTGTTATACTAAATTGCTGGTGTACTCCTTCAACAGAAAAAGAAATCTATCTATCATCTCATCTACCATCTTCTCCCTCTCAAAAGTACTTCTACTGTTTGTGTTTTAAATTGCATGCACTCATGAGTCTGTCACCCTGAGCCAAGAGCCAGCCAGAGTTGTTTGCATTGCACCCATATGATCAACCTGATTTCCTCTGTTTCCTGTTCAAGAACAATGTGATGGGGCTGATCAGCTGCTGCCAGGTTAATCTCATCATGAATTAATCTTTATCCTGGCCTCCCTCTGAGAGATGTATTGCAGGTCTGACGCTGGGTGTGCATGTGCATATTGTGTTATATATTAGCAAAGCTCCAATGGTCCAAACCACCTAATTTCCTGGCTTTGTGCTTGGGCCACACAGACAAATTAGCCCGGCCTCAGCTCGCTGTGCAGCCCCTCCAGGGCCACAGCCCCCCTTTGGGAGAAGCAATCACCAAAGGTCCACATTATTTATACAAGCATGGCAGGAATAATCTCCATCAGCTCTGAGGTGCATTAAACAAGCATTCATCTTCCACTCCGTGCAGATGTTAATAGAGGTTCTGCTGCTTTTTCTATGAGTCAATTAGGAGCATCAACCAGGAGTGGGAGCACAGAAGGACACCTTCAACCCACATCTGTGTCATGAGGTAATGTTTGTGTTTGTGGAACAAACAGCAAATCTTTCATCTTGTATGTGTTGTGTTGCAGAATAACATCTACATTCATGATAAATGACAGCCATAGGTTACTCACAGACTATAAACCTTTTACTGTAGTCTCAGTCTCAGCGTTTCATACTGAAGTTTTAGGCATGTGATTGATGCTGTCATTCACACCAATATAAAATGAGTGCAAGAGTATTAACTTTCAATAATAAATCACCAGTTTTACAAACCCACAGCTGTCAATGTACAATAGCCCACAAACAGCAGATGTAACATATTTTTGAATATTGATGCATATTATGTTATGAATAATTATGTTGACTAGAGACGTGCTTGCTGAATAAATACAATTCTGGAAGAAAACAGAGTGAACAGAGGGCAGCAAAAACGTTGGTTGTCATTTTGAGAAATACACTTTTTCTTGCTGAAAGTTGGTGTCAGTCTTCTCATGTAAAGATGTGTTCAGACACAAAGCGAAGCAATTTTTTTTTTTTTGTCTTGTGTCATTCACACAAATTTGACTGCTGGACAGCCAATATACTAACAGTTAATTAGTTAAAGCGGACGCACCGACCATGTGTGTGAGAGTGTTTCTGTGTGAGTTTGTGCGGCAGCTGAGACCAGTGGTGGACTCAGACTGTTTGAGGGGCAGGGGTGAAAAAAATAAAAAGGGCACCAGCTGTATGCGGTGCGGTATATGGCACTGTATTGCGTTTTCTGCTATTGCTGCATATAATCAGGTCTTTCCATTGACATTATATGCAATCCCGCATCTAAAATTAGCCTTGCGTTCTGTCTGAACACACAGTAACTGTCAGTAAGAAAACAAAAAAGGGTATTTCCAAAAATGTCAAAATACTTCTATAAGTCTCCCATACTTGATCTTTTGTGTAATTTGAGAGGTAGGTCATATGTATGTTAGAGAGCATGTTTTGTAACCAACGAGGCTGACAGGAAGTGCCCCAGTCAAACAAATAAATGACAGTGGGCGTCCCTTTAACCCCACTCAGCCACCCACCTAGCGTCTCCTAATACACTTTATTGACCAGTCAGGCAGGAGACGTGACCTGACCGCTCTGGAAACAACCACTTAGGGAGCACCTTTGTGATCTGCCTCCCTGCTGTTGAATGGCTCTCAATGTGTGATTAATTGTGTGTGAAGCAGGCTGTGTGTGTTAAACTGCCTATTAAGAGAATATGTTGGAGGAGCAGAGTGATGGAAGAAGAGAGCAAGTACATACTTTTTATTATGTGACATAAAATGACATAGATGCATACTTCCTCATGACAAAAAGGCCTTTGAGATGTGCTGCTGTGTGTATTGAAACTGACTGTCAGTATTGACCAAGAAAGTGTCATAATTGTTGAATAATTAAGGTAAATATTGATGGTTTCTGTATTGTTATCTAAATGATTAACAATGTTGGAGACACTAAGCATTGCTCCTACATACACGAGACTCCTACTGAAGCTGTAATGTGGCCTCATTTCATACAGGAAATGAACCTGTTATCACTGACGTCAAGCTTGTCACGTTTGACAGAAACCAAGGCGTGAATGAATGTTGAGACACTTGAAGGACCTGCTTTCTGTCCTAATCCATTTAGTATTTTATCAAAATATGCTTGAATATCCTCAATAAAACCTGTAAACTGGGTTTGTTTTGTATTACAGTAGAAAAAAAGCTTCAAGTGGCAACAAGAAACAGATCACATGGAAAATGACTAATTTACAATTTGTTCACATTTGCGACCATAAAAATCTTATCAGTTTCCTGGAAGTAATTCTGCAGTTGTGGGTTGTCATGGGTTGCAGCCTGTTCTGAATGCACAACTTAGCCAGCAGCTAAGTTTCACAGATGTTCAGTGAAAGAAAGACTGAAAGAATCCTAATTATAATGTATAAAAAAGACGACAGATTCATCTGCTCAGATTATACCTTAAATGTTATTTCCTTTAAAACACTATGAATGAACACCACTAAAAACAATAATAAGATAAATAAGACTAAAATGACCTGTACTAAAATAAACAGCAGTCAGTGCTCTGTTACACATTTGGTGCAAGGTAAACTTTGATCATTTGCAATAGTAAGTTAATACCTTACATAACCTTGCACCAGCTCACAGTCAATGGTGTCTTCAGCTTCTCAACCTACAAGACAAGTTATGGCAGACCCACTTCATAAAATTATTAAAAAGTACAATGGCTCAGGATGTTTGCACCTCTACATTACCCAAGCAAAATAAAATACTAAACGTGATATAAAACATCATGGTTTGACTTACCAGGGCCACAGCAGAAGAGTGTGTAGGCAGCCTGCAGGCTCACACACCTTGGAGTTTACCAGAAAAGCTAGCATGTTGAACAATATTCTAGTCGCCACAAATGAATCTCTAGTACCCAGTAGTATCTTGTGTCACACCTCACCTTGTGGGTAGACTATCCAAAAGTGTCTGTCATTATACCCATTCGTATCATTCATTGCATCAAGACCACAGAGACACAGGAGGAGGCTGTGATGGCAGTGTGGCTATTTGGAACACGTAGAAACACTTTTGCTTTCAGACGTGTTCGGACAACGAACAAGGTCGTACTTGTTTATTTGAAGCATACTGAGGCCTTAAGAGAGACTCCATTTGTTCTAACTAATGGTTTCCATTCATATTAACTGTAAAATGTTTATATTTACTGCCCCACTGCCACACACCTTCTGTTAAGGCTCCAAAGGTCACAGCTCATTCAACGCCAGTTAGTCAAGAAGCTGTGGAGACTGAGTGAGTCACAGTAGGAAGGAATGAAAATGTGCCCTGATAGTGATCAAAATTCGTGGAGAAACGAGATAACTTTTAATTGGGGGCCTGCCCTGGGCAGATAACCTGGAAACTATTTGTAGGCAGTGTGTTAGAGGTACAGTGTGTTTTTGTCTGCCAGTATGTGAATCAACAACAACTTGTTTCATTCATTTATTGCACTTCCCATGAGTAAATGCTCAGATATCATTTAGGATAACAGCCGCATGACTCAATAGTTTGCTTTTATTGCAGAAAGACTTGCACACACACACCACACATTTATACAAGCTATGAAAGTAAATGATGCTTGCCAATTTAATGAATCAACACTGATCATATCACCAGCCTTGATGAGCTTCTCTTTGCCCAAGTGTAGTAAAAAGAGGAGTCACTGGTGGTGCTCTTGGTGTTGAATTTGACTTCCTGGATACACTTATTGAAGTCTGCAGTGAGATGTGATATCTATATTGGTGACTCAGAATGGTTTAAAGACAGCTGAACAACAGAACATACTCTAGATATGTTTCATTTATAAGATTCATATTTGACATGGCTATATCTATTGTTTTATCATTTCACATCCCAAAATATCCCCAATGTAAGTGACATTGAGTTGAAGGGCTTACTGACTTGTGTGACCTGGCATGACCTCTGAGGATCCGGATGTGGGCTGCATGTGTGCTTAATGACGGGTGTCCATCCTGCACAACCCTCATTCCTCACAGTCAGCTTCACTGTTTAAGATGTACTGGCATTATAACTTCAAGTCACGCTAGGTCAAGTTGTTTTTAAAAGTTACAGTCCAGGTCTTCCCAAAAACAATACAGTTAAGATCTTCCAAAAGACTAAGAGTTGATGTCTGTGAACAGCAACATAAACTAAGATGTACTGTAAATGTTACCATCATAGTGAAAGTGAAAGCATTGCAGCTTAGAACTGGTGTGGCTCTGCACTTTATAAGCTCTGCACAGTCAGAGGTGACGAAAGAAACAGAAGCATATCTGGCAAAATGTATTGTATCATATGGACATAAAATCATTGACATTTCAGTGACTACAAAAATACAATTGTAATTCTTTCTGTAGTAAGAGGTAGTAAAATACTCTATGGTGCAGCCCTGAAAAAGACACATTTTGTAAAATTCTCCCTAAAAGAAATCAACTTTCTGGCCTGGAATACAATCTTAGGAAACCTGAAAATAATGTATGAATGGACACCTAATATATCAGTCAACAGACTGAAAAATAGTCCATCTTAAAATGAATAAATCAAAATTTGTCAGATGCCACTGATGTGCTTATAACATTGGTTGTCATTATATTGCCTTAAATGCTACATATAATAAAGACACACAAATAACATTTTGTTTTTCTTCCTTTAATTGCAAGTTCACATGGTGATTTATGCATTGAATGGGTTACATAGAAAAAAACTGCATTCTTTCAAAAATATCTGGATGTGGATATCAAAGACAAAATAAGACTGCATTCTATTTTTCCTGAAAGAAATTTTTTAGGTTTCTGTAATGTCAAAGATTATACTATATTATACTTTTTTTAAATAATGAAATGTAACAGACTTACTTACAGAAGTACTGTTTTTAAGGTTAACAAAATCCCATTTGTGCAAATTACCCATTATTAAAATGCTCCCTTCACATATTTATTTCTGATAAACTTTTATAATTACAGACGTAGCAGTTTTATTCCACGACATAATTAAATTCTGTTGACTGAATGCCTATCCTTGAGTTTTGTCTGAAGAGACGAATACACTTTTTTTATTTTTCAAAATGTATAATTTCACACAAATTCATGTTTAATTTAAAATTATTTACTGTGCTGTCACAAAATATGTACTAGAAACTAATGGCTATAATCCTCAAGCACAACAAAACATTAGAAATACAAAGGTAGGCAATGCATCCCTCTGAACAGGTCCAAACAGTATTAATCAAATACAAATACAAAGAGAAAACAGAAAATATGTACAAAACATATGTCAAAAATGAAGACAAATGCAATACATTACTCACTGAGGAAAATGGCAGGAAAACTCCCTTCAACACTTCAGAGGTAAAATATTTTGAGGTATGAGTGTTCATATATTTATTGATATAGTTTGGACTGAGATATGTAAACAACCATTTCTAACACAATTAGACATACAGCATAATACTTCAGCATAATCCTAACAAGTCATGTAAACCATTCATATGCAAAAATGTACTTCTAAAGAAAATAATATGAACAACATTATAAGACCGTGAGACCATGTAGGCACAGTGAATTGGCACACTTTCTTTGAAATGTGTTTGGCAGAGTAGACGACTGGTGCATAAAAACTGTCGCTGCTGGGAGGTAAATACAGCAAGCAAATCCTGTGCTGTGTTGGCTAAACTTTGAAGACCATCACCCATTTCCAGTCAGTTTAAGATTTCATCATCCGCCTCTCCACCTACTGATACTCCCAATGTATCACACAACGCAAGTCGGGTGAAAATCTCCAAATTCTCCAAAATGTCCCTTTTTCAGAAAGTGATAAAAACAGCTTTGATTTCAACTTGATTACCATACTTTTTTATCCAATGCAATTTTGAAAACATTTTCAGTGAACTGTTTTTAGAAGGCAACATCTCTAATGTGTCTGTAATTTCCTTATTCGATATAAGTTTAATTAATCAAAATACAGCATAACAATATGTAACTCAAATACAGTATATACATTGTACACAGCATAGGCACACATATTTTGACAAGCACACAAAGTACAAAGCAAGAATCCAACAGCTACAATTAAAATAAAAACATAAATAAATACCTTCACACAGTATATGAAAGATGAATTCATTTCAGTCAGAGATGCAGTTGGTCTCACAGTCTCTAATGATCTAATGGTGAGGAGATATGGCTTATATTTGACACAAGTGCAGAATTTGACAGCACTGTACCACAACATCTGTCTATAAACATTTATTGGTGTTTGTTTCATAATCTGTCACTGTACGTTTCTTCTGGGTCATTTTAATTCATTATTTTGATAAGATAAAATATGCGTCACTATGCAGATGATACACTGGTTTATCTAGCATTTAAGCCTAATGATCTCACTAGGTTAACACCTGCCATTAAGGCCTGGATGCTAAAAGATCTTCTGACATTTTTGTCACTGATCACACCAGATATTGGGTGCAATTTTCAAACCGTGGTTGGACCGGACCAAATACCACTGCTTAATGAGTTAACTGTGGAAATATTTATCCACACTGTTATCTCGCTGAACATTATGATGCTGTTTTGGCCCCAAATTACTCCAAAACCGGCTCCTTTCAGTGGATGATATTAAGTAAAGAACTGATTCACCTGCAAAGCAGTGTGTCATCAAGCCCTAACTTATAACTGAGTTGTTGTGTCCCCACTGCACCTTGAAGTCCCACAGATATTCTCAGCTGGGCCTATCGACTGATTGATTGAGCAGTGTTGAGCCCAATGTCAGACTGGCCATAAATCACACATTTTGAGAAATTACTTAAGCTCTACTTTTTTTTGTCAGGCACTCTGATGCCATGTTCTATCTTATGTAATATACAGTACTGTACTGTATATTTCTATATGCCATAAATCTGAAAAAATAAATGAATATATACATATTTCCAGTTTTTGACAGCCAATTGTAAACAAGGCTAGCTCAGTAATGTAGGCTTGTCTCTCATTCATTTTCTCTCTGCAGAGCTATCTTCAAATATTCAGTGCTGTTAAGAATGACAACAGTTTTGGCTGTTGTGTCTTAAATGTAAAGTGATAACATGCACTGTTATACACGGAGCTGCAACTCAAGACATGTACATTTGTGTCAGATGCTCTGTGGAGATGGTGGCTTCTTTGGATTTACATTTTCCAGTCTCTGAGTGAAGGTGATGCTGAGAAAAACCTGAGGGAGAATGGAAAAATGTTCAGGCATAAGAAACATTCTGAGGACATTTTATTCGTTAAAGTTTTAATATATGTACTTACTGCCAGACTAATTGTCAGTCTCACCTGTTTGTGATCCACCGTGCGTCCTAGCCTGACACCCAGCTATGCGTGGTGGTCTTCACCCTCTGGGGAAACCCATGAGGCCCAGCTGCGGGGTCAAAGTTAAAGTCCAGTGCCCCGCCATCCTTGAGGGTGTCATGGAGGACAGTCTCCATGTCACATTCAAACCTCTCAATGGACATGTTGTCCAGGTCACTGGGCAGCCGCTCCTGATGACCATGTGGGTGAACCGAGTTAAGTGCCCTGTAGCCATTGTTGCTGCCGTAGCTTGCTGAAGCATCATTAGTGTGTGCTGGGTGTCCACGGGGCAGCTGCATGCATGTCCTCAGGCTGGTCATTCGAGGGGGGGCCCCTGAAAGACTAGTCAGACTAGTCAGGGGGATCATGTTACAGCTATTCAAGTCTTGTGAGGTTGAAGGACCCTGGCTATGTATAACTTGTGGATTTACATGAGGAACTGGGTGACTCTGAGGAGGATTCATCATTTTCACTCCATTGTGACCCCCTACATGTCTCTGGCTGCTGTAAGTGGGCATTAGGCAGCCTCCCCTCCCAACCTGAGACACCTGTGTATCCCTAGAGGGCATCATGTCCCTACTGGCATCTGCATCTGAGGTCAGCAGCTCTTTGAGGAGACCAGCAGGGCAGATGTACGGATTCTCATAAGCCCCGAAGCCTGGCTTGGACTCTGGAAGTGTCTGCATGGGAGCAGGGGACAGGGAGTTCATCCTCATCTGGCTGTACATGCACTTACGGTAGTCCTGCTGTGGGTGCGGGGTCAAGCCAGTGGAGCTGTAGGGGCTACTCTGATGCATAGCAGCATTTGAGGAATGTGAGGAGTCAGAACCCAGGTGGGGGGTTTTAGAAGACAGCAGGTTCAGATTATCCAGCAGACTCTCCATCACGTTCTCTGAGCCAAGTTGGCCCATGGATCCAGCCACCTCGGACAGGCTGGGCAGGGTGGAGGTTATCTTGGTCCCCGCCACTCCAGGATACATCATGTGGCCATCGGGCTCCCCCAGGTCATCCTGTTCAGAAGGGTAAGGTGAATGGTGACCACTCAGGGTGCTGGCGTCAGAGCTGGTACGCGTCCTAAAGGAGCTCCAGGCTTCAAAGTCCTCGTTACTGTGGGAGTTTGGGCTTCCCAGCCAGTTAGAGTACTGGGAACCAGGGCTGCCTGCTCCGCCCTCAACCCCTTCCTGTAGAGCCATCTAAGGACAGAAAAACATTGAAAGGTCACACAGGCTGACATAAAAATTACCAGGGTATTATTAACTTACATCAAAATTTTAGGAATGATTCTGCCTTTTGGGGAATACGCTTATTCACTTTCTTGCAGAGAGTTAGATGAAAACATGGATACCACTTTCATATCTGAATCTGCTACCACCAAGTGGTTAGCTTAGCACTGGAAACAGGGGGAAAACAGCTAGCCTAGCTCTCTCCAAAGGTAACAAAATCCGCAGTGACTTGTCATCACTGTGAGGTTGCCAGGCAACCAGTGGAGACTCCAGGAGGTCACTGCATCTGGCCATGATTCCCGCACATAACCTCCTGTAAAACTACAAATTGTTGTTTTTACACTTTGTTTTTATGTATTAAACAAACAAGATATAATATGTTAATTAGTAACCTTGAGAGGTGCTGGCAGATTTTGTTACCTTTGGACAGAGCCAGGCTAGCTGTTTCCCCCTATTTCAAGTCTTTATGCTAAGCTAGGCTAACCAGTTGCTGGCTATAGCTTCATATTTATCAGACAAATATGTGAGTAGCATCAATCTTCTCATCTAACTCTTGGCAAGAAAGCAAACAACTGTATTTTCTATAATGTCAAACTATTCCTTTAACCCAGATTCAGATGAATTGTGAGAATAAATATATGGCCAAACTATATACAGATTTATGTATGTGAGTACAGTATAGTGTTAATAAAAGGGGAACTGTACCTTTTTCTTTGTTGCCCTTCCTCTGCTCCTGGCAAGCTTACTGTTGTTGTCCATGGAGGCAGCTCTGCGTCGAGGTGACTTTCCGCTCTTTCCCCCTTCTGGGTTCAGCATCCACCAGGAGCTTTTTCCCGTTCCCTCATTCTGTATGCGCACAAAGCGGCTGTGCAGGGACAGGTTGTGTCTGATGGAGTTCTGGATGGGAAAAAAGATAATCATTTGTAAGTTATCTGTGGACATGACAGTTATATGTAGACTATAATGCAGCTAGAGGCATCAAAATAACTTCATGACAGGATTTATTATCCAAAGGTGATGTTTTATGGTATTGGGCAACAAATTGGTCAATATTTTCCTCATGAATGATCTCCAAATATTCTAGTGTCAAATATTCTAAGTCATGCTGACCCCCTGGTACAAAAAGAAGCAGCTGTGAGTTATCCCTGCTTGCTTTTCAGTGGGAATCAAATGAGAAGGTGTATTGCTGCAGGGAAAACGTTTGCCATTTTCCATAGAGAGCGGAGAAGAAGCTGGTAGTTGAGTGTGATGTCAAAGCCAGCAGATGAACAGGAAGTATGCATGTGTCCATATCCTCCGTTAACAATATTATGTCTACTGAGGCTTTTCCACTCCCCCCTCACGCTCTCCAGCAAAAGCCACTGGTCACTTTGGCACGAGGAAGCGAGGGGCGGATGGGATATGTGGTGTCATTTATTTAACACTAAAAAAATATTTGACACCCTTGCAGAACAGATGTCAGTACAGCCAGAGTACAAAATAACAAGATGGCATCAAACAGACTAAATGCACAACGACATAACTGAAGTGATTTTTCTCCAAACACAAGAACCTATAATGAAAGAAAGGTTAACGTAAAGTACAAACAGTATATACTAGTACCACCAAAGTTTATTTAAAGTTAGTGGATTTGGACTGTTTAGCCTAATTAAAGGAGGAAACTCTTGCATGTGAAATCACTGGAAGGGAATGGCAGGAAACTGCATCATATATCTGGCTGAGGACATAAAACTATACTGTTGATGCTATTTTCACATGACTTGTATGAGTTTCATGATGATGATGATTGGCCGACTAAGCCTCTTCTTGTATGCTGTTAAAATGCATTTTTATCACATTAAAATATTTTAACTTTTAAGTTTATGTTGTTTCACTTTTATCATCCTTTTAATTGCACGTAGTTGAAGCTATGAATTTGTTTTGACAAGTCCTATATTACAGTTTATTAGGGTGGCCACCCTACTCCCTCCTCACTATAAGTCATTATCATATGTTTCCCATGATTTCTTTTTTTATCTGAACAGCCCTATCCCACTCTTGCACCAGCAGCAGCTCTGCTCTACCAAACTAAAAAAAAACAACACAAAGAAAACAAGAAAAGTGGGTCATTTTAGAAGTCATGTTGCAGAATGTATTTTAGATTCACAAGCATCTCTTACATTACCATAAATGTACCTACAGTAAACTCACAACGACCTTAGCTGACTGCTGACAAATACAAAATCAGAATCATCACAGCTGTTGAATGCATGAAAATTATCCAAATGTCTCTGGTTTTTCTGTGTCTTGTCTCAAACCCAGGGTCCTAGTTTGAAAACGACGCAAAAAAAAAGAGCAGTTTAAAAAAAAAAAACACGTTCCTGAATAAGACAGACTGTATTACTTTGGGTTTAACCAACTTGCTCACTTTTTTTTGCATGTGGTCACATTTGTCCTTGTGCTAACATGTATACACCTAAAGCCTCATTCAGTCCATTTTCTCTAATGCTATGTTATGAACCCTAAAAAGGACACAGAGGCGCCTCCTGCGGTAATTCTCGCAGGAAGAAAAACAACGGTTGAGGAGCAGAGAGCCGGTCACACAGGACACAGACGTACTGTATAGCCTGGTCTCTCAAAATCTTCCTAATATGCAACTCATTGCTGTGCTGGACAGTGGGTACAATATAAAAGACCAAAGCGCAACACAAGACGTACTAGCAGGGAATTTCCACAGAATACCCATGTGAATGGAAAAGCAGCTCCCTGCAGTTAGTGAAGCCAGATGTCCCCAACCACAGGATTCAACAGGGATATACAAAGCATGGAGATAAAGACACTCACATTCAAAACAATAGTTGGATTGTCTGAGTGTGTCTCTGAAATGTTGGTCTTGGGTTTGAGGCTTTTGGCAAATGCATTCAGTGCATATTAATCATCGGAATATGGCTCATATTTTGTCATATTAATATGATAGAATTATATTTTGATTTATTACACGCTTAGTCATTTAATAACTTTCTAATATAAAAAAAACACCTACAGTTAAGGGATGATTTCATAATGAGGATGGCTCAATAAAGTGATAACAAAACATTTTATGTAGCTGCATAACCAAGACTTAGACCAGAATGACACTTAAAATAATTGTAGAAATAGAACAAGCTTAAAAAAATATTGTGAGTATTATTTTGGATGACTGTCCCTATATGAAGGAACTGAACCACAGAAAGTTCAGCCTCAAACTATACATCAGCAGTAGCCTTGTGAAGCCTGATCCTGAGAGTGGAGGCAGCAGGCTGTGCATGAATGAGATTTTTTACTGAAAAAGAAAGTGAGGGGAGGTTACAGAGTTCGAAGCAAGGATGGGGAGGGTGACAGAGTGAGATGTTTTTGCCCACAGAGCTGGGGTCAATGAGTTCACTGTGTGCTGAACACGAGCTCCTCAGCCGCCGCTGACAGAGACATGCAAACAGGTTGGATGGAGCAGGAACAGAGAGAGGAGAAGCACCAGATGTGACGTGCTGGGTCGGACAGTCTGCTTTCTGACTCACTACAACAGAACCCCCCACCCCTCTCCTGAACTCTTCCCTTCTCTTCCACTGACTTTTAAATAAGGCTTCCTGTGTCAGAGGACATCCTGCACATTCAGACAGGTGGAGTTAACACTCACTGCATGGCCACAAAATGCAATGCTCTATTTGACTTGTGTGTCATTTGATTCATGACCTTTTCTCCCCCTTTTTTTCTCTTTTTAAATGATCTCAATCTGTAACCGAAGACAGGAAATGAATCATTAGTGGAGGACCTGAGATCTGAGCAGGGTGCTGCACAGACTGTCTCTAAACCAACTTTTATTCCACTAACCAAACGACATGTCTTGCTCACACACGGCTGAGATCACTAGTGATATGCAAATGTCTATAGCCTCTGATTAGTGCCCACAATAGATCGTAGACTGCACGACTGGGCCCTGAGAAGGGGCATTCTCTACTCGGCCTGGGATAATCCTTGTCTGAGACAGACCTCACCTCAGACCAAAGATAACAAAACACATCCTCCAGACATAATTCAGGAGGTGCCTCACTCACACATTATTCCTCTGAAAGCCTGACCCAAGGTGGCCTATATGTATCATTGTTGCTAAACTTCTTTATAAAATGTATTGTTATGGCCCCCTCTTTTAACTGACTTTGAAGTAGTAAAATATGTGCACCTGTGGCTGCGTGACAGCTCGTGTGAATGTGGGGCATTAAGAAATCTATATGATCTTCATTGACCTTTCTTGGCGACCAGGGGAGTTCCCAGGCACAGATTATGGAGGCCTGCAAGTGACATAAATGTTTAAGAAAGAAGATCTATTGTGTAATTAGAGCAGTGATCCAACACAAGCTTGTACAGGAGTTAAGATGCATTACATACAGTAGATCTCATTACAAAATATTGAGGACAAAGGCTTGAGGACAAAATATCTTGCATTGTGTTTGTGTGTGGAGGTGGGGTCATGTCAGTTGATGTGATGTGATGTGATTTGTGCTTAAAATGTGCCAATTCTTCATCATTCCTAGCTTTGCAGCAACCAAATGTCTCTTTAGACTCTTGCTACTAGCCTTTAATGAATCCTATGTGCTAAGGAAATATACTGTTCTCTTTCCCATAAAACCAGAAGGAACGACATCTCTTGCTGCATTTTTTTCTCAGTGATGCTACATCTGACGCAAACTGGCGCTACACTAACGAATATGTGAGTTTTAATGTCCCACTGGTCCTAGGTCAACTGGTGCAAGGATGCTGGACATGGGAAAAGGCAAAATCTATTTTCAGTTTGCCCTCAGAAATGCCACATGTTGAACAGCACACTGTTAATGCAGTGCAGCAGAAACCAGCTGTCTCTACAGCCTGAGTTGCTGTGAGTCCACCTGCATGGTAGCACTGAAGAAGACCAGCGTTATATTATGGAGAATCATCCACCATCTTACAACTCTTCAAATGTACCCAATGATCTCTAAATCATCTGTGATCGATATCATCAAGACAAACTGCTGCAGCATGAAATGACTCCTCCTACTGGACTTCAAAACAATTGAATTGACACAGCTGCTGTTTCTTGTGTAGTGAAGCATGAGGCTTGCAGTAACGGTCACAGGATAAGTAAACAAACAGGGCCCAGTTGCAGGGACAGGTGCAGCCACAGTGAAAGTGGCCTCACTTGCAACTGGTCCAAACGTTTTACATACAACGCCAGACACAACCACAGGCAAGACAGAGGATCCCCCTGGAGACCCACTGCTGGAGACCAGCTGCTACTCAAATCAGTAACTCGGTTTTATATCAGTGATGAGGCCTGGTATTTAGTTATTGATGAAAGACTGGAGGGAAAACAAGAATCACTTTAAATTTGCATCTACTACATGTAGTGGCCTCATGCAGCTAGTTATCGCAAAAATATTGTGATAAATATATGGTGAGACTATGTAACAACAATAACATCCTTTTTCCTCTTACAAGTGAACATTTAAAATGCTAAGCAATAAAAGACACCCTTGCTCATTTCAGTACACTCAGAGCTTCTGCTGCTACAGTCTTCCTTGGTCTGCTAAGACCAGTAGCTTATGGTGGCTAATGTTAGCTAATGTTTGCACACTTAGATATTGATATTGCTGTGTTATTGACATTACTACATCAGTTTGCTGACGTTATAACCTTTCTATACTTGTGCTATGGCTAAGCTATGTTTTTAGCATGTCACAGAGTAACATTTCAATGGTTTTATCACAAACACAAAACAAGAAGTAAACACACTGGGTTTACTGAAATGTTAATCTGTGACATGCTAAAACTTCAGAAGTAAGAAAGTCAGCAAACTAATTTGGTAATAAAGTCAGCAAAGTAATTCAGTAATATCAGTTACGCAGAAAGGTCTACTTCAAGTTTGCTAACATTTGCTCATATTAGCCGCCATTAACCACTGGTAGTTCCAGACTGTAACAGCCTCAGTCGTGTAGGAAATAAATGGACTTCTGCTAACTAGTTGATTGTGTAGCTCACAATGTCAGTGCTCAGAGCTGCTAAATAAAAAATGGAAAAATCATCAAATTAGTGTCTGTGAAAAAGGCAAATAACTTGTTAATCTTGTGAGTTGACACTGCTTGACCTAATATGTGTATGGTCTTCTTTATCTTACATTGTATGATGGCTTTTGTTGAACAGAGGGTACAAAAATAAAACTGCAGATGCATGACAATGAATCAGAACTGTTATCTTTAATAACGGCTGTCACATTACTACCACTACAAAGCTGTCAGCTATCTGGTGTAAATAAGAGAATAAGAGAGCACACACACTTGCAGAGATTACAGTAAAAGGACAAGCCACTTCCTCACAGTGTCTTCCTGTGCACCCCTCCCCCCTTTCTCCTCTGACCCAGGAAGCGCAAGCAGAGTTGAAAATGAGCGTGGGACCTGAGTTTTCTGTTATAGGGCGGTAAAAAGGCGAGTACGGCTGCAGAAGAAGAAGAGCCCTCCAGCTCAGTGTCGAGACTGTGTCGCCTCTTCATGGCTCCAGACACAATGCAGGCTACTTCATTAACACTGAGCATCAAACTGAGTGACCTACTTCTGCAATGGCTTCAAAGTGGGACCATGAAAAGGAATGGAGAGCTTTGTGTTGAGTTCAGCTTTAGATAAACGAGGAAGCAAATGAGAATGATAGACACACATCCTCACGTGATGTGCTATTGATTAAAAAACACACAATCATACTTAAATCATGCTAAATATTCAGAAGTACCAAGGTGATTACAAACTTGATCTCTAATCTTTCTCAGCCTAATCTTGAGAGAGGGTACAGGGTAAAAAGGCCAACTCGTTGTTTGCGGGACTGGACACTAATCTCAATTACTCTTGATCCTGTTTTCTTTCTTCACACCATATTTCTTTGCCTCCCTCGGCACCCACGTCCTTTATACTTTGCATAATGGCTTTGAGGCCAGGTTCTTTTTGTGAACATAATATAGAGGGGGATTATTGTCCTGTGCAGGCTGGAGGACAATGCAGAAACCCACATGCCACAGATTCCACAGACTCACACATGTGTAGGCAGCAGACTGTAGACCTCAGCCCACAGCTAGCCAGTCAGCTGACTGCTCCCCTCCTTCCCTCAAGCCGCGGTCGCTCCTCTTTGAAAGCCCCTGCCCCAAGCCTCCCTTTCTTCATGGGGTTACTTGAAGCTTTCAGTGGGCCTCTTAAGTTCGGGGCAGGCCTCCCTTTTTAACCTTGTGATCCCAAGACAAATAGCTGGCAGTTATTCAGATTTTTTTTCTTGCTTCTTTTAGCTGCTGTTATCTCTTTTCAGGTCTGTGTCCCCAAACTGAGTTCATAAACCAACAATTAAACACCCCTTTAAGGTGACTTATTTTAAAATGTACCCTTTACTCAACAAAACATGGAAACTAAAACTAAAACTCTAAAATTTCCTTTCTACTCTGATTTTATAGACTACTCTGAATAGTCTACAGCCATGCTAGCTGCTCTGTGAGGCTGCACTTAAAGGCGCAGTGGTGCTTTGAGCTAAATGCTAACATGCTCACAATGACAATGCTAACTTGTTGATGTTTGATGCAAGTATAGTGTTGTTAACCATGTTCAACATCTTAGTTTAGTGCATTAGCATACTAACATTATTTGCTACAGTAATTAGCACTAAACACAAAGTACAGCTGAGGCTAATGAGAATGTAATTTCTTTTTCAGGTATTTGGTCAAAAACCAAAGTGTTGGACAAACTGAATAAAAGTTAAGAGATCACCAAAGTTACTACAATTCATACTGAGTTGGACCTTGAATTTCTGTACCAAATTTCATGGCAATCCATCCAGTAGTTGTTGAGATATATCTCATATACATGAGAGAAGTGGTGAACCGAGTGACCAACAGAACGGCATTGCCATCTCTAGAGCCATGCTGCTAACACGACTAATGCATATTTACCTGGGTTATCCGTAGAATAAACTTCCATTTATAGTATTTATTAATTACTTTATTAACACTTGTGTATCCTATACTTATAGTATAGTAACTTTTCATTGCTCAAATTACTTGAGACACTTCAGTTAGAACAAAGTCAGTGTAGGTAAAACTGAAGCAATTGTGGGACAAATGTTAATTGATGGCACCATCATCTACAATCGTACACCTAACTTGCATTCAACCTGTACTTCCACTAGCAGGCACTTTCATCTGCTGTCACTTAATCTGGGGGATGTTGTTCAAATGGGGGTAGCGTGAGCTTTTCCACTTAGCAATTCAGCTCATCCTGAATAATAAGAGCCGTCAGTGTTGTCTGTTACTAGTTTCCACAGTGGTCATATGCAAACATCAGGCACCAGACAGCACAATCAACAGGCTACTAATGATATAGTAGATGAACCACTTCATAACAGGCAGAAATTGCGCACATCACTGCAGGCTCCCACCAGAACTGTATAATTATCCATAAAGCGCTGGTGCATAAACACCCAAACTGCCTTACATCTCTGTAGCACAACAAACCAGCTTTTACGTACTTCATAACCTTTAAAAAGTTTAACTGTAGGTAAAATGCTTTCTTGCGAATAACATGTCAAACCCTCTGTGCCAGTTAAAGTCAGGGGTGCCACTTCCTGTTCCATTATTGAAGGTCACAGTTCACTGAGAAAAACAGTGGCAGTACCAGTAAGATGGTAAAGTACCTTGCATGCTGCACACTGCCACTCATAGACCCACCAATATCCCAGGGGAAACAGTCCTCCCAGTTGGCAGGGGCCCTTCTCTTGTAGCAAAGGCATCATGATCACTAAGCGGCCACACAATTTTTAGAGGGAAAACAAAAACATCTCCATGACATGGGAGAGACAGGAAGCTCTAGCGGCAGCAGCAGCAGCAGCAGCAGCAGCAGCATCGCCCTCGTCCTGCCCTCCACCCACCTTCAGTTTTCTAGGTGGAGCTGTATAATCACTGAGGTTCAAACTCAACGCCCTCCACCCACCATGGGGTCTCTGGCGTATCTCTATCTGTCATTACAATCAGGGACGCTCATGCATGTGGATTCTAAAGTCAATACATACACCAGGATATGACGTAAAACATAATAATAAGCAGACTGATGATTTCTTTTAGCATGTGGCGGGAATGCTGAAATGGAATAAAATGACTTCATATAGAATTAGATGCACAAACATGATCCATATATGGTCTCTCCTATTGGCTTTTTCCACCCCTGACCCTCGTGTTTTGCAGGGCGGGGATGTTAACACATGGCACTGTTTTCCATCCACTTGGCAGGAAATGCATCACAGTTCATTGTGGGGGAACTGTCGTGTTTTTTTAACAGGAAAGTGTAAAAATAACTATTAGCCGGTGGTTCCAAGGCCCGGCGAGTATGCCAACATTTAGGAATGCAGAGGTTGAAGTAGAGATGTGTTGATTTAATATTAAAGATAAACAACCTGGAGCTATTGTTCTGGATGAAATTCCGTAAGGCCTTTGCTGCTTCATTGAATGGTACACAAAAGAGTGGCTACAGCAGAACTTTTCCCTCTAACACTGTGTTAGGACTGTGAGTAAAATGCTTACTTGGAAGCAGGCACAAAAAAAAAAACTGAGTTGCAAGAATTGCATGTCATTGATTAGATGGTCTCTGTTTTTCAATGGCAGTAAAACAGGACTCATCTTTTATCTTTTCCAAAGTTGTATTCAACAAATCTGGGATATTTATTAATATATAGGTACTTAATTCACTATGAGGATAAAACAAACAGGCCCATATACTGTATGATATACTTTAAACAAGACTGGGAGTTTACAGCCATGCTAGCGGTAAGTGGTGTATTGTTTGCCATGTTCACCATCCTAGTTTAGCATGTTAGCAGGCTAACCTTTGCTAATTAACAGAAAACTGAGACTGGTGGGAATGTCATTAGTTGTGAAGGTCACAAACCAAAGTGTTGGACAAATTGAAATTTTCACCAAAGTTATTACAATTCATCCTGAGGGGAACATGAATGTGTGTAGCAAATGTCATGGCAATCCATCCAATAGCTGTTGAGACATTTCAGTCTGGACCAAAGTGGTGGAATGACCCACCAACAGACCAACATTACCATCCGTAGAGCCATGCAGCTAAAAAGTGAAGCAGGCTGTGGTTGGAAAATTTGGGGCCACTGGATTTTTTTTTTATATAGAAAAAATATTATTCAAAAAGCTATCGGGACCGCTGCCCATTTTTACAGATCTTGGCAATGAAAGGACAACTGGTCTTATGAAAAGTCTCTGAGCTCCACTTGAACAAACACAAACACCTTCAGCAAAAGGCCTGAGAGAGGGCAGAGAAGGAAGTGATAGGATAAAGAGCAGCGATCCCTTTCTCCAAGCTGTAGCATCCGCTGAGGAAACTCTAGAAGACAGGGACACAAAGATATGAGCGCACAGCTCAGGAATGGAGGATGTTTGACGTTGTTCCCAGCATTCCCTTCTCCCAGCCCCTTCCCCTCCGACACACTCCCCAACACTGATTGAGCTGTTTGTGTCACCTCCTGTTATTGTCGGGGGAGCTCCGAACAGTTTACTCCATGATGCTTCCCTGGCAAAACTCTGTCTGCATTCCCACCAGCCAGTGCACCTACATGTAACAAAGTGTAGCTGAAGAACTGCAGAAAGATTAAGAAAAGGAGGAAAGGGAGGTTTAGCAGAGCCATAAGTCATAATACAAGCTGTGATCAAGCTTTTCACAAGGGGGTGTTTAACAATGGAAACTATATTTGATTGAGGTTCACAAAGGCATTTCCTGACATAACTTTGAAATTACGTCTCATGAGAATGCAGGGGTTGCAGGAAGGGCTGCAAAGCTGAAATATGAATTTGACTCAAACTGTGTTAGAGTGAGCAGATTTTAATTAACGTCTACTTTAGACTTTCTCTGCCTGCTTTTGTCCTCAGTTTCTTTCTACCCATCATGGCTGAGTAACCTCACCCGCCGAGACAATATTAAGACCTGGATTAATGTGTTTGTGCAAGAATTAGGCAAATGCTTTTCCCAACTTGTCCCTTGTACTAAATATTTCCAATACTTTCCCAGGCCAGAGAGCACAGCTTTCACATTTCAGGTCTGTACCAGGTTTTCCATGACTGTGGAAATGCTGCATAAACCATGAGTCAGAATGTTTTGTGGTAATACTGGATAGATTGTTCCCACTAAGGTTTGTTCAGGAATAGAAAAAGGTATATCTGAAATCTGTGTTGATCTACACCGTATTCCTGCACATGATTTGCCTCAGTCGAACCAGATTTCAACCATCACTCATGCATGACATCTGTTCTTAAACATCTAGTTGACAGGTGTATAATACAGCTGAAGATGGCTGAAGATTTGTTACAGTTTTAAACGTGTCCATTATTTTTGCAGTGTTCTACTTCAAGATTTGTACAGAGGGAAGTATTCTCAGTCACATGTATGGGATGTTTACAGTCAGACTTGCTGGTCCTTCCTCACTGACACAGCAGAGAGGCGTGTGCTACCACTGACAGAGGAAACCACTCCAAAACTTCAAAGGTTACTAAGATGCCAAAGTTCAGCAGCCAAATTCAAGAGTAACCGTTGAACACTTTTGAAACCGTGTTCATGAACTGCATTTTTTTAACCTTTTTACACAAGGACAAATATTTTACTTTTTACTCTCTCTCTTCCTGATGGGGAAATGGGAGAAAAAGTACAGTTTTCTATTATTAATCATTTCTGATGCATGACCATCACCACCATTGAATGCGCACTAAATATTGGCCTGAAATAAAAGTTTTGAACTTGAAACCTTCATGGAAAAAATGGTATCTGCAGATCTCTGATTGGAGCAACGTATTCTGGTAGAGGTGATAAGTAGCTTTGAGTACACTTAATTTTGAATGAATCACAGTGTAAAACCAGGCACTTATCCGTGCTGCCTGTAAGTCTGGACATAATGAGTGGACTAATATTACTGCACTGCTTACTGCGTTGCCACTTTCCCAAACCAATTTAACATACTGTTGTCTAGATGGGATCAAAGGATAAATTCACATATATAAATATATTCTTTTTTAAAAAGTGCTGGTGCACTCTCTCTGTGGGTTAAATTGGACACTAAATTGTCACATTGGACTGACACATCACTAAGTAGAATAAACACTGGTGTTACTAATAACATAAAAAATAGAATTCAGCCATTATTCATTATCATTTACACCTGTGATTTTCCTACTGTGACATGTCAAAATGTCTTGAAAAAGGCCAATTAATCCCTATATTCCCAATTATACAACAGCAGAATAGGATGGAGTCAGTTTTTAAACTGCTGTGTTGAGAGTTTGAGTAATTTGAGTGACCTTTTGCTGTTCTGTTTCATGCAGAACTAAAGAGGCAATTAATCTGCATGCTACCTTATTAACGTAAGACTCAAAAAAGGCAGAAAAAAATGTATTAAAATTTATAAAACTTTGCTCTCTATAATGAGCAACAAGTGTAAAAGGTGCATCAGTGCAGTCACTGACAAAGATCTGGCATCAAAATGTTTGCCTGCTGGTATCTGCACTTTTCCACTTTCTACACATTAAGTCGTCTTTTGAACAGTGTTGTGCAAATGTGCTGATAACTGCACTGGGTGGTTTTTAATTTTTTGTTTTCTTTAAAAATATGTGAGCTTTTGGCCTTTCTTGCACCAGATTTTCACAAGAGTATGTTCCATGTTAAGTTTGTGTTGGTGTTAAGCGTTAAGGGAGTTCTCAGGTTCATCCTAAACAACTGGATGCTTACGTGCGCTCGCGCTCACACATTACAATAAGCCCTCGCGTGCACGCAGACACTCACCTTCCAGCCCGCCGAACTATTACTGTCTCCTTTATCCTTGAAGTAAGGCACGTTCTTGACCATCCAGTCGTAAATCTGAGACAGTGTCAGCCTCTTCTCAGGTGAGCTGTCTATCGCCTTGGTAATCAGGTCAGCGTACGACATGTTGCCCCAGGCGTTACGACGGGACGAGCTGCTCTTCCTCTGGCCGGAGCTGCCCAAAGGTGAGACACCGGGAGGAGGCACCTGTTGCAGAGGCGGCGGGAGCTGCTGCTGCTGCTGAAGATGATGGTGATGATGATGGTGATGTAGATTCACACAGTTTCCCTCCCGACACTGAAAATCATTGCAGGGCACAGGCGGCTTCTGCTCTGCATACTCCTCATAGTCCTCCTCTAACAAGCCGAGGTTACTGATGAACTCGGTGTTTCCTCCCGGCTCCTGCTGCACCGACGGTGCCGGGGAGGACGTGTTGGAGCTGGCCGGGTCGTTGAGCTCCGGCCGGTGCAGCGGCCAGGTGCAGGACCGCGGGCGGGAGAGAGGCTCAAAATCCGGGTCTATTTCGACCGGCTGCGTCTGCGGTGGCGGTGCCTCGGCCATGTCAGAGTCAAACCGGCTTGCACTGTCACACAGACACTCACATAAAATAAAAAGTTAATGAAAAAAAAATCACACAAGTAAAAAAAATAAAATGTTGCGTTCACACACCAGATCGCAGTACTAACTCAGGCAAGATAAGAGAGGTTTGTAGTTTAAAAGTCAGAGAACTGTTTTGTTCAAAGTCTTCACTTAAGTTCACACCATCCTGCACCAACTAGCTGCAACTCTCAAGTCTGCCGCTCTGCCAGTAATAACACAGTTGTACAGAGTCTGATGCTGCCTTCACGGCCCACTCACAGGCTCCGTCTTCTGAGTCCTACAACTTGACGGTGCATTCATGTGTTTTTTGGTTGGAAGTCATGCATAAATGGACCCTGTTTTAAATAAAATGTGCATTATATGTGCTATTTCTTTCTTTCAAATTTGCAGTCGAGTTCATATAATTAATTAGGCAAACATTAATTAGCACACATACTCTTTACGGCTAGGAGCTGTAGCCTACAAACTGAGGGGAAACTGCATGAGTTTAAAATGTTCTGCCATAAATGACTGTGCTAAACGCTACCATGATGTCTTGATGACAGCCGCCTAGACAAAAAGTTAGTTAGTTATTAACACCAGATTTATAACTACATTAAAAGTGATCAATCCTTATTGTTGTGTTCTTTCTGCCACCTCAAACCCACCACATCTCATTCAACTCTGTCATTGCAAACTGTTGCAACTGTTTTATGAATAACCCTCCTTGTCCCTTGTGGTTTTCATAGTAAAATCTCTTTATAGGTGCACTATTTTTAGAAGAGTGACATGTTTATATTGTGTAGTTGGGTATTTCCCACACATGGTCTTATTTTCATAAAAACAGTCCAGCCATCAGTCGGTGTTTTTGGCCATGTTACTTATGATTTTAATATCCAAAACACTTCAATTACTTCATGAAATGTCATGACACCCCTTTAATTATAGGTTGGTCAATCATATCCAGTTTTATCATACTGGTTAATACAATTACTCCTACACACGTTACTGCATTGCAGAGGGAGCTTTTTTGGTTGAAATATCTAGGTCCCAGCCTGGTTGTAAAATTGTTAGAAATCCTAACTTTAAATGGCACCACAGCTGTCGGTAGTGCCATCTAGTGGGTTATTTGCATATAAGACATTTCTGAGCAGAACCAGGTGTCTTTCCACATAAACACACTTTTTTTTTGGGTACTTTATACATACAAGTGAGGAAGTGTTGCAAACATCTTATCATGCCAATCACGACTGTGTTTAAGGAAAAGTGAACAAAATGTGGAAATGAGGCACTTTCAAACGTCAAGTTCTACACTTTCTCAGACAATAGATTGCCGAGGGTGTTTTTAGACCAGAAGGAATCTGTGTGGGATATTGTTAACATGTTCTTTAACTTTAAAAGCACTTCCCTTGCAAAGGGCACAAAGTTCAAGGCCTCATTACGCTCTTACATTAAACCTGATCTGAGGTCCTAGATGCTGCACACAGTTTTTACTTTTTTCACGACCTGCCTGGAAAAACACCATTAATCATGATCACAGGTGTTTGTGTGACCTTTAACACAAAAAGTACAAAAATATTTTCATCACCCTATTTTCTTTGAATGTGAAGGCCTTTAACAATCCATCCAACTTAACTGCCCACTGTTGTTTTTTTAATGCAAGCTAATCCACAAAACTAAACCTTTTATATCAATATTTTAATCAGGTTAACCAGGATAACTCAACACAACCATTTTTTCATGTCATCTAATAGAACCTGTGCATCACAAAAACGATTGCATTGATATGACCGTAAAGCTAACAATTATTTCTGGAACAAATTTGGTATCAAAGACACTGAAAATTCAAATGTCTTTTCATGCAAATGTGTCACCACACTAGCGACACATTATAGTCAGTTAATTGCCTGCATTAGCATTGGTGAACAAACAATCAGTGGTAGATGTGGGTAACTGGTAGAAAATAAAATACGCACAAAGCTGTGACTGTACCTTAGCTGCTTTATATTGTTTGTATACTTTGTACAAGCACTTCTGTAAGCAACATTTCACTTTCTGTCTGCAGATTTTTCCTCTATCGTGTGACAAGCCAACGTTGAAGTGATAAAACAGTGGTTGTAAAGTCTGATCAACATTTTAGAAACAGCAGATATTGTACAATGTTTGACACCCGGACACAGGCTTGAGTCCACTCTTAACAGGCCTCCTGGAAGAGTTAAGAAATCCAAGCCAAGTTTCTACTGGAACCTGTTAGACTGTATGGTTAAAGAGGATCATAGTCGCAAAGCCCCGCTGAGTAAATGGGTCTTACTTTTATGTGTCCACATTCAACAACTGTTGAAAACATATTAACTGTTAATACATATTAAATTGTTTTAAGCTTAGTTGAGGTAAACTTCGGCTTCCTTGAGGACTTCCTTTTTTTGGTGGAAATAGTCTTTGAACCAGGAAATGTGTTCCCTCTTCTGTTGGACTGTCAGGTAGGGGTTTCTGGAGAGACCGGCAACCACAAGCTCCATGAAGTGACGCACTGGTCCCTGACAGGGGAAACCCTCCTCCAAGTGTTTTTGTAAGAAGATGTGCTCATGGAACGAGACACTGGCTTCCTCCTCAAGGCCTAACATAGAGCAAGAAGACACTGTCAAAATTCATTTTTTCCTTCTCTATACATTTAATTAAAAAACAGCATTCATTACTTACCAGCTTCATTGTTGATTGGGTACTGCCACATTTTTCCCTCTTTGGTCCACTGGATCATTTCCTCAATCCTGTTGAGGGGCCTTTGGTCGGTCAACAGAGACAACTGATAAGCAAAGTCCATGTCCCATAGAGTTGGCCGTGCTGAAAATATATGACAGCAGCATTATGAGCAGATGTCCTGATGAAGTTAAAACCAAAAGCTTTTGCAATGTGACATTAAATTTGTTTAGGAGAGACAGAGACTGACTGCATGACAGCATCCCATGACAGTAAGCATTAATGAAGCTCTATTCTTTTTACAGCAGTTTGTTTTAAAGCACCACATGTCATTGTTTTGAGCAGGAGTGGCTAAATTCTGGAGGACAAAGGAAACAAAACCTTTCCCTTCCTCCTCACTACAAGACAGGGATCTTCTGCTGAGCAACATACATTTTGGATCCCACGCCCCAAAACTATTTCTAAGGACCAAAAATAATCCAGACAAATAACACCATAAATCGTCCACTATAAGCAAACAGTCAATAAACAATAGTAAGTTTAATAGAGAAAAATCTAAACTCCTTATTACCAACTGTTGATTCAACTCCCTCTTCATCAGTAGTGGAGGAGAAGATGTTAAGTCTTTTCCCCAAGAACAAGGTCCTCCTAAAAAATAAAAACACACATTAAACACACGGTCCATGTCAAAAACTATCTGGGCAAAGATGTCATGAAAGTATTTACCTTCTCCGAACACCGCCCAGCTCAGCGGTGATTCCTCTGTCATGTGTGTATCCTCGCCCGTCGTCATCAAACTGGATCTGATTAGCTGGCCAAGTGCTCTGTCGGTTGGGATTCTTTCCTACTTTCATGTCAGCGATAATTAATCTGAGAAAATATTGTTGCATTAATGTTTATTACATGTGAATGGGGGCTTTTATTTTCCATGATAGGGAACATGAATTAATTAACATTAATTAATTAACATTAATAATACAGGAGACATATATTAGACACATACCCGAGGTTGTTCATGTCCCCTTTCTTCTGAGCCTCAGTGACGGCCTCATGCTGCCTCAGCTGCCTGAGCAGCTCAGACTCGGCCTGGCTGCAGTTAGGAAGAGTGGAGGCAGCAGCAGATGCAGCTGCAACCAGTTCAGGATCCAGTGTCTCACTAAAAAACACAGAGCAGAGAGGCTGGAATCAAGTGGATGAACAGAGAGCAGGGCCTCAAATATCCTCCCAGGATGAGGGTGTAAAGTAAGTAACAAGTTTACAGGCACAAACTAGTGACTGTGACTGACTATCTCATCATGCTGAGACAAAAGTAAACACTTCATTGCTAAGAAGACAACTGAAAGAAACCTGCACTTTAACAAGACAATGCAACCTGATGAGTAACTTCTCCCAGTTCAATCCCCCTCTCACCTCTGCAATGAAGCCTCCACTGTAGCCTTCTGAAACATACTGATGGTGCTCTCCATAGCTTCTGGCTTTGACATGGGGGTAAACTCATAACTTTGCTTCACTTTCAAGTTTTTGAGCTTCCTCTTATTAGTTACTTCCACCTTCATGGCTCCAAGAAGGTCAAGGAGACTCTCTTTGCCACTCTTAGCTGCATCAGTCTTCACTTGTTCTGGCGTTGCCGCGACCTGTTCAGATTTAACATCCATCTGCTGCTGTGTGGTACTTCCATCATCTGTCTTTAACACCACTGGCTCCTCACTTTGTTCAGCCATCTTGATGTCATGCTTGCTGTCATCTTCAACTTTCTGTGTAACCAAAGTTGGAGTTTCTTTATCTGCGTTTGTTTTCTCATCTTGATTAGAGGAGGCAACGTCCTTTGTCTTTTCACAGAGCCTGACTGAACTTGTGCTGAGGGCTTTGACTCCACCTCCATTTGCAACCCTATGTTAGGAGCAAAACAGAGTTAATCGTCACAGGGGTCTGAATCAGAAGGGATCACAGGAGTTTGAATAATAATAATAATATTAAAATATTCAATATTAACACATGACAATTATTATTTGGGGTGGGCAATACTGTCATAAAATAACACCATGCTATAGCAGGGCTTTTCTGCAATACGATATTCTTGATGATGTAATAAAACACTGGAAAAATACAGGAAAAATTGCAGCAACAGAGACTACATTGTTTGGCTCTTTAGACCTCACATCACAACAACAGTGGTCAAAAGAGTTGACAAGAGCAATATACTGAGCTTGTTTTGAATACCTCTTATACAACCAAAGTAGAAAATCTGCTTTTTAACCTAGCGATTGAGCAAAAATAAAAAGTGCGGTGCTGTCCACACAAAAGACACAGTATATACAGGCAGCACTCTACATAATAGTCTGTGAGCCTTTACATGGGGGGAGTTGAGACCATGAATAAAACTGTAACACTTTCTATCAGTAGGATGTTAAGTTCTCCTGTCCCAAAGTGGTGGACAGGACCATCTTCCCAGATTCATATGGTTTTATAGTTCATATAACGTTACACGATACAATGGAAACGACCCGTAAGTGATGCACCTGAACCGCTCAAAGAAATGTCAATCAAAATGTCCCACCCCATCAGCGCAGGTTTAGTAAGCTAATAGCTAGCTATCCCTTCCACAGCTTTAAGTGAAAGAAGCTACTGTATTTCGAATGTACATTGTTGTCAATGTACATCACTAAACAACCCAGTAACTAGCTGACGTTAATTAGTCACTCTGTTTCATTATGTGTCCCGTTCAGTCACAGCCAAACTCACCTGAAAACTGGAGTTGCAGCCTTGTCACATTTAGCTGGCAACACACACGACTCATAGACACAAACTGAAGAATTTCGAGCCACAGTTCGGAATAAAAATCTATACATGTTTGCTTCTTGCAATGTCCTTCCACGCTCCTGACATTTGTCTCCGTTGCTACAACATAAGAACACCCCCGTAAACTCGAGGATTACATTGGTTCCGTATACCGGAGTAGAATCCTTGTGTAAAGGCACGGCAACGTTACTCTCCATAGGGAAACTGACATTTAATTCAATTATAATGAGAAACATTTAATTGTGGTATTGGTTATTTTTCCATTCAAAACACATGTCCCTTATTGGTTTGTAATAAGTTACATTTCGATAAACGCATAATGTACTGTAAGGTCCTCAATTATAGTCTCGCGATATCACGACCGGAACGTGACTCAAAATGGCGATGGAATACAAGCGCTAATTCACGAACGGAGCTCCCGGCTGCAATCCGTGAATTAGTTAGTTATTTATATCGAAAGATGGATATTCATAGAGAAGAATTAGCTTTGCGAAATAATTATTGTTGCAAATCTCAACATTGACGGTTTTTATTCGTATAAGTTCCTGCATAAACTCAGAAAGGAGAGGGCAACTTCACACAGGTAAAAACGTCAACGGAAGCTAAGTTACTAGCATGCAAGCTAACATACAGCAAATTTAGCTCACTGTAAGTTAATATTAAAGAAATATGGAGTCGTTAAGTGGCTTAAAATTAGTGCTGTTTTTATTTTGCTATGAAGTTGTTGCATTTGAATGAATATTCTTTTCGTGTGCGTTGTGTGTTGTATGTAGCTAGTTGGTTGTCATTCCGTCAGAGTGGTTAACCCGCTCTCTGTGGTGCTCACTGTGTTTGTTTACACACATGAAGTGTAAAAAACCCTTTTATAACGATGTAATCAGGATTTTTTATACCGATAATTGAAAAGACTTCTTATTGTTAATCTCTCTATATAATATTCTATATTACCGGGAAGTGCATATATAAAAGTGTCCCTTTCTAGTCGATTTGTAATTGAGGCATCTTCAGTAGAAAGGACTTCCGTCGATCTGGATAGGACTGTGTTCGATTTTCACATCTGGACGCTCCAAATCTTTCTCGCAAAATTGAATAAACTCTTGTCAGGTTTATGAGGAAATGAACTGCACTTCTCAAGTTCTGCCACAAATACAATTGTATTGTAATAAACAATTATATTTAAGTCTGGACTTGACCGCTCCAAAACATGACCATTATTGTTTTGAAACCGTTCCGGTATACCTGTGGCTTTATGTTTGCGTTATTTTTCCTGTCGCATTCCTGTTACCACACACCTGTATGCCTTCCATGGTGTGTTAGAGAGAATTATCTCACAGCAAGATGCTGTTACCACCAGACTTCATATTCGGGATATTGTGTTTTGTGAAGTATGGTTTTTAGCTTACTCCAAATATAACATTAGTTACTGAAGGTAATGTGTTTTGGTCTCATTAGACCATACAACCTTCTTGCACTTGCAAACACTAGCTGAGATGTTATACATGGCTTTTCAACATTGACTTTCTTTTTGTCATTGTCCCATAAAGCTGCAGTGAAACACCCAGTCAGCAGTTGTATGCACAATGTATCCCATCTCAGCCATGGAAACCTGCAGCTCCTTCACTGATGTGATTGGCCTCTTTAGTAGCATTCCATCAGTAGTGCCCTTAATGCATGAACACACAAGTTTCTGACAATGACCTACTCTAGGTGGACATATAGCTGTGTCATATTGTTGAAAAATATCTAAATGATGAGCTGCAATAAGACATGCTCTTTCTCATATTTACATTGGGTGGAAAGGGAAATCAGGGCTGTCAATAATATGTCAAGATGTTGTTATTGTGACTTCACATCTATTGAGTGTCTATTATTGGCAGTGAACCATTCAAAATTTGTAGACCTGAAAATGTTATACCCAAAAACTTAATTCTGCAGTAATAAACTAGCGTCTCCTGAATAAGTGAAATACATCAGTTTAAATTCGATTTTTTGTGAATACATGTGAGGGGTGAAATTCACAGACCTGTGTACTTTGTTAGCCATGGCGGAGGAACGTCGGCAGAAGCAGTGTTCGGTCGTCCTACCCACAGAGTCCATGAAGGCCATGGCAGAGTCTGTGGGAGTGGGGCAGTTACAGGAGGAAAGCTGCGTAGCCCTAAGTGAAGAAGTCAGCTACAGAATAAAAGAAATTGCACAGGTAAATCACGGATGATTGAATGTTTTAGTTTATGTTATATCTGATATATGAGCTCTATATTTGAATTCTGTTTGGTCTCTTTCCTTTCTCCCTTTTACATAGGATGCTCTCAAATTCATGCACCATGGGAAGAGACGTAAATTAACCACCAGTGACATAGATAATGCACTCAAACTAAAAAACGTGGAGGTAAGGGAGAACTAGCATACTTTATCTTAAAGAAGACTGTTTTTTATTGCTTAATTAAACCACTTGATGGATGTTAATTTGAAGGAAAGCATAAAGTGGGTCTTTTGCTCGTTATAGCCCCTGTATGGGTTCCAGTCGCAAGAGTTTATCCCGTTTCGCTTTGCAAGTGGTGGTGGAAGAGAGCTTCATTTCTATGAGGAAAAGGAAGTCGACCTCAGTGACATTATCAACACACCACTCCCCAGAGTTCCACTAGATGTGTCTCTCAAAGGTACCCAGATAATCAGTATTACATGCTGTTATAATCCAGGATACTGTATTGTCTTGTTTTGATTTTATGGTTCGTAAGCTTATACACCATGTTTGTCTGTTAATCCATAGCCCACTGGTTAAGTATTGACGGAGTGCAGCCAGCTATTCCAGAAAATCCACCACCAGGTAAGCCCTGTTAAGATTTTCTTCTCTTAAAACACACACACACAAAACATATCTGGACGAAAACCTTAGAATTGGGTTTTATTTCCTGCATTTCAGCACCAAAAGAGCAACAAAAGGTTGAATCTACAGAGCCCCTCAAAGTTGCCAAACCTGGTCAGGAGGAGGAAGGTTCCATTCAAGGCAAGGGTCAGGGGGCAACAGCTGCTGATGGCAAAGGTCAGTATCTTGTGTTATATTAAAATTATTCTTTCTCCTGTCCCCCTACCTTGCTTCCTTCTTCCCTCCATAATAATGATTATGTTTGTCTCCTGCATCCCATGTTTGTATCTGTCTTTCAGGAAAGGAGAAGGGTCTAATAAGGTTGAAGCCGCGCAGCACTCATGAGCTGTCTGTGGAACAGCAGCTCTACTACAAGGAAATCACAGAAGCGTGTGTTGGCTCCTGTGAAGCCAAGAGAGCTGTAAGTCCTGCCTGCCTGCCTGTTTGTCTGTATATATGGTTTGTTTTATACATGCTGAGTAATAATGTAACATACTTTTTCTCGTAAAGGACAAGAAAGAAACAAGAAATTGCATAGTGAGTTTCATTAATCAGCTATAAAGTAAAGAGATGGCAACACTTTGCAGCTAACATAAAATTGTCAATTGCAGAATTCTGCCAAATGATCAAATAGTTGTTTTAACCTTGTTTGTCATGTCACTTTTGTTTGATAAATGTTTCCTCTTGTCTCATTCAGGAAGCTTTACAGAGTATTGCTACAGATCCTGGACTGTATCAGATGCTTCCAAGATTCAGCACATTTATTTCTGAAGGAGTGAGCAGCTATTCCAACTTCTTCTAATGTTCTGAAACATTACTCACCTCATATAAAATACCCAAGCCTATCTTTGCTGAAAGTACTGACTTTATGCTCTCTTCAAAGGTTCGCGTAAATGTGGTGCAAAACAACTTGGCTCTGCTGATTTATCTAATGCGGATGGTGAAAGCTCTAATGGACAACCCCACCCTGTATTTGGAGAAATACGTGAGTGAAGAAAACAAACAAAATATTGTATTATTTTTTGAAGGGTCTCAACAAATACTTTTATTCTAATGTTCTAATATTTCTATCTGTATTTGCAGCTGCATGAGCTCATCCCAGCTGTGGTGACATGTATTGTGAGTAAGCAGCTGTGTTTGCGACCAGATGTTGACAACCACTGGGCCTTACGAGACTTTGCTGCTCGCCTCATGGCCCAAAGTTGTAAAACATTCAGTACTACGACCAACAACATCCAGTCCCGCATTACCAAGACTTTTACTAAGGTGGGTTTTTGTGTTGTATATTTTGTTTACAAAAAATATAGGTAAAGGCAAGTTTTGTTAATACAGCAAAACATATACATACTGTACAAAGTCCAAGTTGTGACATGAAATATTGTGAAATTGAATGTGTTTGCTGAAGGCTTGATTAACCACAAAAAGGGACAAAAGGTCCCCTTTTGCCTTATTTGGTATCATGCAGTCTGTTAATTCCACATCCTGGTGCACATCACTCCACCTGGAGTAAGTAAACAAGACCCTTGCGAAAATGCAGGCATACCTCAGGCCAGTCAGGTACCAGATATATCATCACTTTTATTGTGTAATTATGTCTTTGAATTATTTGAAATTTCAGTGATTGATAACTTAAATTTTTAAATAACCAACTTCCCTTATTTCCAAATAAATTGGAAAACAAATACTCGTGGATAGTTTTTAGATCATTTCTTTTCTAGCCACAGATGCAGTATGTTTGGGGCTGTCACTAGATATACATAAATGTTACTCTCCCTGAATTTAACTTTGACACCACTGTTTAAAACACTTCACATACTAAACCAGTCTGACATGTTTCCTCAGAGTTGGTTGGATGACAAAACCCAGTGGACGACTCGTTACGGCTGCATCGCTGGACTTGCTGAACTAGGACCTGATGTGAGTGTCATTCTGTTTTCCTTTATCTTTTTTACTCTTTTCGATCGGTACTAACCTCCTGATTTTGTCCTCTTTAGGTGATTAAGACGTTGATCCTTCCTCGGCTTTCTGTAGAGGGTGCTCGCATCAAAGCAGTGATGGAAGGACCAGTGGTGTCCAATATTGATAAGATAGGAGCTGACCATGTGCAAAGCCTCTTACTGGTAATAAATGAAGTTCTGTGATGATTATGCATTTAAAAGTAGACAACTTAACACAGATTGATACATTTATAAACTAAAACAGTTAAAGCATTTCACAAAAACAACTTCAAATTCATCAGTAATTGTTTCTTAATTGGTGTCAGATCAGTACTAATGTTTCACATATACAAATGTGTTTGTGTTTTGTTTTCAAAGAAACACTGTGCAAGTGTTATCGCCAAGATACGACCTCAGCCTGACAACGTGGAGCAGTATCGGACAGACTATGGTTACCTCGGACCCATGCTTTGCTCCCATGTAATGAAGGCCAGGACTCAAGCAGCACTGCAAGCTCAACAAGTCAACAGAACCACATTAACAATCACCCAGGTATGTTTAACACGCGATGAAAATATGTGTGAAGTATAAATAAAAGTGAAATGGCTGCAACAAACAAGCACACAGCTGTTCAATAACAATGATGGCTCTTTTCCTCGCAGCCTCGGCCCACCCTTACAGTCTCACAAAGTGGGTTAAGTGGATCGACAGGGCCTCGCACTCCTAGCATCATTAAGGTTCCAAGCTCCCTCACCCTGATGTCCCCTCGACCAGGGACCCCATCACAGCCATCTCCACCGGCAACAAAGTACATCGTCATGACAACCAGTGCGGGAGCCGCCTCAACTCAGCAGGTACTTTGATTTTTCAGTTTTATACTCATCACAACATGGCACTACAGCGCCACAACTTCAGGAAGCTATAATAACAATGTAAGCATGGTCAGTGATGACGTTTTATAACAACATATATCTAATGTATTACAATATGAAAGCAAACAAAAAAGTACTAACAAAACTAATAATAAAAATTCATATTTTTTATTCATTATTAGTGTGTTGCTGTGAAACTTCACAGATACCGAATTTAACTTTATGGGATTTACTAAAAACCCTTCTCTATAAAATCCACAACTCCTCTGAGTATGAATTTGAATCTGTCTTTTTGTTTTTTCTCTAGGTAATCACCCTCAGCTCTTCCCAGTCCGCCTCACCAGTCACTAGCACTGTTCCCAGCGCCACTTCGACCTTGCAGCCTTTGGTAAAACTGGAGTCTGGCAGTGGCCCTGGACTGACAAGTTCACGACCTCTGCAGAAGTACATAGTGGTATCTCTGCCCTCGTCTGCCTCTTCCTCTTTGGAGACTAAGAGTTCTGTGCTAACAACCTCAATTTCCTCAACCCCACTAGAAGCAGGGATGAAGCTAGACCGGTCTGAGTCTCCTGGAGCGAGCACACAGTCGCCACACTGAGACTTGTATAGGTAGTGGAGATTTTTACCATGTTGGTGCAGCTGAACACACAAGGAGGTTTGTTTGGGCTGAGCTTAAAGGGGTAAACTCTGGAGTGGTATGAAGGGGAATATCTGAACTTTTGACTGATAAAGGTCAAATGTGACCAGACATTGTAAATATGTTAATGCCCAATTAAAACTGAGGTCCATCTGTGAGATCTGTAATGTTTCAGCTTATATTCTAATTGATTTCATGTTCTTTTTTTTTACTCTAAAATAAATCCGATTTTGTATGAAATCCTTTTATCTGGGTGTGTTTTTTTACTTTTCTATTATCATTTTTACAAAATTAGTATTCTGTACAGTTCCATCTGCAAATTTCACTGTTTATTAAGTGTTGTCAACACCAAATATCTGAACAACAAAATATTTTTAATAACTGCTCAAACAAACTGCTACTACATTATTCTCTGGCTTGGCATCATCACTTATCACAATACAGTTTAAACCCCATGAGTGGTGTAAAAGCCAGCAAAAACAACAACAAACAAACAAAAATACTATTACAGACGTCCTGTCAGGGGTGGAACTAACTTTTGCTTGAGTAAAAGTAGCAATACTATAGCGTAAACATACTCCATTACAAGTAAAAGTCCTGCATTGAAAATTTAAATTTAAAATTACATAAATATTATCATATTTAGATGTTGTTTACATGTTTTGTATGTAAAGGACCTGTGAATGAAAAGTAACCAGTAACTATGGCTGTTAATGTAGTGAGTAGATAAATGTAGTGGAGTAAAAAGTATAAAGTAGCATAAAATAGTACTGCAGAGTTGTACAATTCCTCGAGTAAATGTAATTGGTTACAGTCCACCTCTGTTTCCTCTCAGTCGGGTGGCCAGAGGTCCAGAAGTAAAGAAATTAATAGAAGTTTTATTAAGTGAAAAAGTGCAAAGATAGTGTACAAAACTACAGTAAACGCTTGAGTAAACTACGACTCCCACGGAGCATTGCGGTAAGAAACAAATCCGCGAGTTTCAAACTATCACGTGCTGGTGGGCCAAAATTAAAAGTTGTTTGTAGTTGAACTCGTTGTATTATGGGTTTTTATGCGATAAGTCCATGCCTGATATTGATTTAGATAATCAGTTCAGATTAACAACAGAGCGATGGCATCTGTTATATTAAGACTTGCATGTTTTTATTTATCTTTTATTTTGAAGACAACATTGCAACAACAACCATTTCCGGTATGTTCAACGCGGCAGAGATTTGTAGTCATTTGACTTCTCTTTTATGGATTTAACTCCATATCCTCTGTGAGTAAGAAAGAAAGAGTCAGCAGTCATAAGTGTTGACTGTGGTAGGTGAATCTTTGTTGCTGCTGCAGAAATGAATTTCAAAATACGGGCTGCAAAAAAAGAAGACTGCAAAGAAATATCGAGAATGATATTGGTGAGTGACAGTGCCGGGTTGTTGTAACGAAGCTAAGGTAACTAAAAATGCTGTGCTGTGCTTCACAATGCAGAATGTAATAAACCTGACCTTAACCGTATGTTGCGATGAATTGTTACAAGTCCTTTGGTGTGGAAATGACACAGGCTGTATACATTCACATGTAACGTTGTTAAATCCCTCTTTTCTCAGGAGTTGGCGGTTTATGAAAAAATGCCCGACCAAATGAACATTTCTCATGAAGGTAATATTGCACTTAACGAGCAGTAATGCAATGCAACTAAGTAAGTACATTTACTCATTTTGAGGCACTTTACTTGAGCATTTCCACTTTATGTTAGGCTGCTTTAAACTTCTATTCCACTACATTTTGGAGACAAATATTGTGATGTATTTTTATGGATCAAACTACCCAGCAGTATATAACGTAATTTAAATTTGCTCCACCTTTACCAGCTGCAACATTAAAGTGATGTTTATTCATTAATGCATCAACAATTATAATCCAATAATATAATACACATTATTCTGGAATGGGACATTCTGCACAATGAGTACTTTTACTTTTGGTACTTTAAGTATATTTTGATGCTTATACTTTTGTACTTTTATTTAAGTAAAGTTTTGAATTCAGGACTTTTACTTGCAGTATTTCTGCAAAAGATCTGAGTACTTCTTCCACCACTGTTAATGAGTGATAGAAAAAATGCAACACAAAGTTTGCCATTATTACAATGTTAAACTGAGACTGAAGGACACAAAAATGTGGTAAATTATTGAAAAGTGTACTTCAGTCAGTGTCTCAGCCACATGTTTATCATTTGTGTGACTGGACAGCAGGCTAAAATAATATCTTCTGACAGGAAGATTATGAAAGAATGTTTTATGACTATGTTTGTGACTTTTTTCATGTGTTGGTGAATAGACATTTTGACATTTTGAGCAGGAAAAGCCCAGGTGAAACTTATAACATTAACAATGTCACTGTACCAGAAAGCCATACCAGCGAGCCAACATGCACAGAAACTGGTTTAGCTAAATGGGTTGATGCCATTATTAATGCTAACAATTACACCTGTATTTTTCCTGCTATGGCATAGCAGTGTCTGCTGTGAAAAAGGTCTGTTGTACCACCATGGCAGTAAATGGAAGTGGTACTTGCATCTTTGTGTCTGAAGCGTACAATGTGCAGTGTGAGATTAGTTATTATAGTGTAAGCTGTTCATGACTTTGCAACCAGACATAGATAAAAAATAAATGTAGTGCACTAATCAGTATCCGTAACAAGATCACAGTCGGTTTGATAAGCAGGAGCGGAGGTGAGTTCAGCAGTGTTGAATTTTCTGTAGAAAAAATTCAGAAATGCGGTTGTATGGGTTGACAGGGTGAATGCCAGTTCTTCCTGCTCTTTTCTTTATCATTTTTCATGCAAGCTCTGTATGAATTGCTCTTAATACAAGCAGTCTCCCTTATAACTGTTTAGAAAGCAGCGGTGCGCATAAATCCAACAGCCAACAGTACAAAGAATGACTGCGATGTGTACAGTACTTACAGTGCTTTCAGAGGCACCATGGCGAGTTTTTGGCCACTGGTGGTGCTGACGAGCGGGTCCCCGAATTGTTTGTATCTGGTGTTCTACCAGCACGTGTATGCCACACACCACGAGCACATAGGAGAAGATAATACGTATCAATAAGTGGTGGCGGTATATATGTCATGTGGGAAGCAATGCGCCAATAAAAGAGGAACAGAAGAAGACTGCAAGCCGAAGCAGGTTTGAAACATTCAGGACATGACTTTGCAAAAGTTTTATGAGGTAGGAAATTCATTCAAAGTGTTTAAGAGTAAACAACAGAGTTAGTCGGGATAAAACCTGCAGATTTAGATGTAAAATTTTGAGATGTACAATAGAAGGACGTGATCCACAGCTGAAGTAAAGTAATTTCTCAAGTACTGATGTTTTTCATGTGTCTTGTCACTTGGGTTCTGATGAATACTAATATTACTCCTAACGGAAAGATAAAATGTTTCTATTTGAGTAAATGATCTGTCTTGTTTTACTTTAGAACTGGAGCGTGATGGTTTCTGCCAGAATCCCTTCTTTGAATGCCTCGTTGCAGAAGTACCTGAGGAGCATAAATCTAGAGAAGGTAAAGTGTCGATCAAGACCTTTCAGCCAGCTTTGAACTTGTCGGCATCTAACGCAGATAATAAAAATGCCCTCTCTGTTTAGATGTCCCCATTTAGTATCCAACAAATCATGATGACTACTGCGTTTAGTGAGGCCCCACTGATCACCACAGACTTGAAATCAATTCACCATTTTTATGCAAGACACAAGAGCACTTATTATAGTGATTTTTATTTTTCTGGTATTCTTCCTGCTTGTCTTTTTGATTGCTTGTCTCTTTTCGTCCATATAGGATTCACAGTTGTCGGATACGCCCTCTACTTTTACACTTACAGCACATGGAAGGGACGCTCAGTATATTTGGAGGACCTGTACGTGATGTCAGAGTTCAGAGGTAAAATATGTGTTGAATTGTTGTCAACAGAGCCTGAAAAGAAAGTATTGTGTCAAATGATAATTTCTTAATGTTGCCTCTTTTTCTGTAAACATTTGGTCCCCAAGTAAAAACACTTTCAACCTCATGTTTTTTGATTGATTTCCTTTACAGGAAATGGCATTGGCAAGGGTTTACTGAGCAAAGTCGCAGAGGTGAGAATGTTTTTGACCACTAAAGCACAGTTTTCTAGGAAAAATTAGATTTTTAATATAAATGTGGTGTAATAGCCCTTGAGATGAAAAGTCATTTTTAAGAACGTGATTGCAACTTGAAGCAGACTGAAAGTATTGTTGATCTTTGTGTGATGAAGAGGTAACAGTGCATGATTAACCAAAAGACTGTTTTGTTTGCTCAGGTGGGGAAAAAGAAGCAGTGTGTGCGGCTGCAGCTGTCTGTGCTCAACTGGAATACTCCCTCTCGAGACTTCTATGCTGCTAAAGGAGCTCAGGACCTCACCGTCAGCGAAGGCTGGCACTTTATACGTTTTGACGGACAAAACCTGGACAATTTAGCAAATGAAGCACCTAAAGATTAGAGGTTTGCCAAGAAAAATATGTTTCTTGCTGTGAAAGAATGTTGCTGTTTTGTTTTCTTTTTGTTTTCTGCCATAAACATTCACCTTTTACAAGATAGCTTCACTGTACCTTGCTCCTCTTTTGGCTTTCTTCTGGTTAAACAAAGTGATGTCCTGATTTAAAGCTTTTCATGGTACATATAATATATATATTGATTTGAAATACTCTAATTTCATTAAAGTACCTTTGACCTTCCTTCATTTGTGAATGTATAAAGAATCAAAACATTGACTTTATCAGGAAATTTGACATAGTCCAGGCCTTTGGCCAGTTTCCCAGCAGCACAATGTGGTTGAATCCAATCCCAGATGTGACACCATGTCATTCCAGTAGGTGGCATAATAATCCTGCATGATCTGTTCCCTGATGCCTCCAACAGTCTGCACGAGGTACTCTAAAGGTACTAAGTCAATGGCATGTAATGTAAAAATGTACATGATGTAATTTGACAACTGAGTGGGCAGTCAGGGATCACTGTGGCTAAATGAGCCACACATTCAGCTCTGTGTCATGACTACAATCTTAGCTGTGAGCTGCTTTGGTTGAAGGAGAGGATGATGTGCAAACACACTCTGTAACCTAAAACTCCTTGATTTGAACATGTGAACTGGTGTTATTGGTCTATTCATCACTCTATGTTGGAAATCACAATCCATTATTAACATTCTCATGGCTTAGTGCAACCAGTCACTGAAAATGATATTTATTTGTGTATAAAACATACAAAAATCCACAGGAACACATGTAAAGATTTGAAATATACACATGCCAAAAAAGATTTAAACACACAAAAGCCATTTGTGTCAACCCTGTTACTCAAGTGTTCTGGTTCAGAGGTGAGAGTCAAAATAAAATCACAGTGTTGTACTGCGATTATACACTGGACCAGTATGTAATCACAGTACACCAGCTATTACTGGTTAAAATGACACATTTCCTTCATGACTTTTGTCAAAGATTCACAGATTTACTCCTTATTACAGATATATCTTAATAGATATTAGATACTTATTATTTTTTTAAGACAAGCCAGATTATTTGTCAAGTAGATTGCAGACATTTCTGGAATTGCCATTTAATTTCTCAGAGAGGAGAGCTTTTCAAGCTTTTAACCTTTTTGCAGATTAACAGACTGAAAGGGGTGCAACTCTCATCTTTCTCAACCAGAAAACCTGAGGCAGGTTTGAGGATACATGTGTATAATGAACGATTACCCTTTATATACTAACACAAACTTTATAAACTTGAACATAATTATAATAAAACTGTTTAAGGTGATCTGAGGATTAAATATTCTGATTGTCATGTGTTCCTAGTCCTAGTTAGAGTAAAAAAGTCATAAACAGGAGTTTGTTTTAAATCTTAAAACCTTTAAATAATGTTGTCGATGTAGTACGTCCCGCAAGGTCAGAGGATCAGATTTTTCATGCATTCATTAGCTTTCTTATAACGTTTTTCTTACAGTCATCCTGTAGCAACCATTAAAAGAAAGGAAAGGAAACGTAATTAGGTGGAAAGGTTTGGTTATTAAAGGCTATCGGGATAGAAAAGGTCCTACATTAAGATTCCCACCACAGTCTGGACATCTTAAATGCGAGTATGTAATATGTTCATTGTATTCTTTAGACTAATTCTAAATTATAGTAGTGACTGTTACAATTACTTTCCATTTGTCACAGTTTTCATTATGTTGCAGTTTCTGTTGGTAAGCCCACAGCAAATTAGTAAGGCACATAATATGCTGGAGTCCTTTTCACGGTACATAAACATTACAAATTCATATATAGCAAATATATATCACAAAAAGGTTTAGACTGGCCTCATAAATCCCCAAATCAAATCAAGGTTACTGCTCTTAAACTACTATCCAGTGATCATGAGTCTGTAGCTGTTTTCCATTGTAAATGCTGCCCTCATTCAGAAAAATAAACGCTCTTCTTTTTCTCTTAAAACAATCAATCATGGTGAACTGACTCCAACCCAGCCGGCTTCCCCTCCTACACGGCAACCTCTCAGACATACGCATTTCTTCCATAGTTGCTTGGGGCAGACTGAGACGTTGACAGCACATGTCCTCTGGAGGATGGTTGGTATAGATATGGTCTAAAACACAAAGGACACGTTTGAGTCAGGAGCATATGCAGCAGTTCTACTACACCCAGTGAATTCATATCAAATGTTTCAGCAACAGATACTCACACTTTTTCATTGGGTGTTTTGACTTGGCAAGCACACATCAGGCATGAACCTCCACAAATGGCAAGTATGGCTGAAGACCAGCCGATATACAAGCCCTCTCCAATCTCATACCTGTGAAATACAACAAACATTTATACAACATATATTTTTCTGTGTATTAGCATTGAGTCCAAGGTAAACAACAGCGTCACTTTGTGGCATTCAGCTATTGTTCCGCTTCTTTCAACTCAACACTGAATACTGTCATAGATTGGATTGACTTACTTTATCCCTGGATAAAACTGGTCAAAGAACTGCTGTGTGATGTTGGCTGCATACCAAGATACAGCAATCATGGTGCAAATCCCTACAAAACACAAAACATTGTTTACTTTAGACAAGTGGGATGTTTCTTTCAATACAAACACATGCAGTTACAAGCTACGATAAGATTAACAAGGTCAGAGCCTTTCCAGGGTTTGAATGGTGTTTTTAGATAGTAAAGTGAAACTGTGAATGTCGTAATAGGGATAAAATGATTATATGCAATATTATAAGATGATTTATGAGGCCAGTCATATGAAGCAAAGGTACCCGCTAACACCTGCATAAATCAGTTTGTTCCAACTCTTTTATAACCAATCTGCAAGTTATATCTTCATAGAACATGATTACTATGTAAATAAAATACAAATAAATACAGTAGTAAAATTTAAAATGCTTTCAAATTAAACTGAAATAAATAGCAAGAGTATTTTTTCTGCTCTCCATGCCTCACTTTCTGTATTTTACGTAGTGTGACCTATTTTCACAATCCAAATAGTTTTTGGTAACAGCAGGCTTTTGTGCCTCAGCACGTTTGTTAGAGTAAAGATAACCTTCTGAACTGGTGACACATTTTCTGATATCTTCTGTCTTCTGTACACAAAGATTGGAGGACCAGACATGATTTACCTTTCTAGGTATTTTGTGTTAAGATGAGTTTAGACTCTTTCTATCTTAAATCAATTCAAGTCTCATATGTTAAAATAAAAGACAATATTTCTAATGTTGTCAGCTGGGCTCCTGGGGACTGGACATTTTCCCAAGTCCATTAACACAGGGACCTTTCTTTATTAAGACACACATTTGAAGTGACCAAACATTTTCTCATGCTTTTTGTTTTTTGTTACATGGTCATTACATCCATCCCCAAATCCTTACCCTGTAGTAAAAAGAACACTCCTCCAATTGCAGCGATCCTCCCCTTCAGGACGTAGTTTTCTCCTCCTATTTTTGAGCACTGCATTCCTACGAGAGTAGCCACAAGACCAAACGTCCCAAACACAATGGCAGCGATCATGAGTGCCCGGGAGGCCTGAATGTACCCTGTGTGTAAACATAAAAAAAATACTTTCATATATTTCTTTTCAATAACGTGCTCCATATACACATAAATCAATATATTTACAATATAAGCACTGAAACAAATCAAATGCATAGTTGCATTAGTAAAAGCACGGGTCACGTTTTTCTTATTGTGTTAAAAATGTATGCTTTAGCTACAGGGATGACGTTCACCGTTACAAGACTCATCGATGCAGGTGTGAGCCCCCTACAGGCTCACTGAAAGTAACCCTGGTTCTATGAACACAGGCAGAACCCTCTAACAGGCTCTACTGACGTGGGTAGAGGGCAAACCCTGTACAAAACACAACTTCAGCCACACCAACAACACCAAACCAAAAATATTTTCAATCTACAATCTATCCAAACATCCAGCATTTTCAAACGGATAAAATGTAGTTGTATACACCCCTGTAGATTCAGTGAGAGAGTTCTCAGTTGGCCGAAGGCGAGCCCACAGGTTTGATCCCTGACTAATGCACCAACCTTTTCAACACCCCAGCTTGACAAAACAGAAACATACATGTATGTGTGAACTGGAAAGTGCCTGTGATGAGATGAGGGCCTGACAAAAACGTTACCTCAGGTCTCAAAACTAAGGCTGGGCATCCAGTTTCATGTGTTATACAATTCTTGACTATTGTATCACTTCAATTGATACCTAAACAGGTAACACGCTCCATCAAATTGGAATTAATATTAGTTCTTAGAAGTCAGTTTCGAGTTTTTATTATTTTCTGAGTATCTATTTGTCTGGGTTCACTGTGGTTGTGCCTGTTTATCCTCTCTCATCTCATCATATCTTATATTACCCCTCTTTACTACAGATTACAGCCAGTTCAGTAGAACAATCCTGATAGGCTTTTAAAGGTACACTGAGGTCCCGTCTAGATCAAGGAAAACAATGGCAAATAAGAACAGCCATTTCTATATTGTTAGGTTTGATCCAGTGGTATTCAGCCAAATTCAATGTGAATTTATACTATTGTTTTTCAACAATTATACTAAGTTTCTTGAAGAGTAAAGTCTTTCTTGTTTGCTACGTCATCATCTTCAAAATCTGATTCCTTGAGTGGGTGGACTAGCATTTACGCCTGATAAGTAGTCATCAATACTAATAAAACAATTTCTGTGTTGGCCACATACCATTAAGTGCGAGCAAAGATGGAAAATCCCGGCAGTTGTGAACTCCTGTAGAGTCAGTTGCACAGGACATCCATAGGTTTTCATAGATGGTTGATGTGGTGATAACGTTACCGTCCACTGAGGAGACCTTCCAGTATCGATTTAGAAGGGCGACCCCAACCATCAGCCAGCCCAGAAACCCCAGGAAGAAGGCAAAAGCTTCCACTATCGCATTCATATTCCCTTGTTTCTTCTGTCCAACCCATGTATAGTTATCCAGAGAGAGAAACACTTTATACAAATGCTGACTGACCTTCCTGCACAAACGTGTGGATTTGTTGGCCCCAAAGTCTCAGTGTGCCAGACCAATTCCCACCAACCCCTGAGCTAAGATGCTACAGAAAACTACAAATCAATGATTCATTCCAAATAGCCCACATATGATTCACCCTATTATTGTCATTATTGAACCCTTTCAAAGACTCCAAATGTTTACCCAACTTAAGCCCTTCAAACCTGCTTACTAACGTCTATAGACTTCAAGCTATTTGTCACCTTTTGACGTTTGCTTTGAACACTGTCAATAATATCTAACCGTTATTGATGGGATTCAAGTCAGGTTTTGGCTCCTCACGTCACCCCCCTGTGTCCGAGGGATGAAGGGAAAGTTATTGGCATTGAGGGGTGAGGGTGCATCACCACATACCGGCCCATGTATGTCTAGTTTGCTGCCCCTCAGATAAACCTGTCCTGTTTGCTTGTCTGACAGCTGAGCCCCAAAGGCTTGTCTTCATTGGTTTAACAAATGAAGTATTGTTCGTTATCATCATGGTGATGACGTACCAGTGCAGCCTTTTGGTCACACTTACAAACACCATTTTTACAATTTTACTCTATTTCCAACCCAAACACAAGTACTAAGAACCATTTGACTCAACAGCTTTAAGTCAATGTTGACTTTATGGACATTTATAAAGACATAGTTTTAGTGGTTTTGTACTGGATTACATCATATTTTTAGGAGTACACACTCAACAAGAATTAAGTACAAACACATAACTGCTTATTAAATGTAGTATGCAATTACCACGCGAAAATGGCAGAGCTTAATGTATGTCCAGCAAGCATTGCATTGAATACAATGGATACAATTAAAGATTCAGTGGAAAAGGAAGCACCTGTACAATGTAATGATAATCTGATAGCCCTGCAATAATGTTTTTAAGGTTTATGAGGCTATTTCTTTTTATTGAGACCTAAACATATAATGTAATGTAATACAATCTATGTCTTTAGAAATGTCCATGAAGTGGATTTGAACTCCTTACATATACAACAATAAACTTTACAAGCTTCACACACTTTACCGAGCTACCGGATTGGACTACACAACATTTTGTCAAACCCCTGGAGATTACAGCACAGGCATTACATATGTATATATTTTTATTTATTTTTTGTTTAGATTGGGCTGTCTGATTTTGTATGTATAGTTCATAGTAATTTAGACTCTCTAAGAAGAGAAGTACGTGCCTCAATAACAGAACATAAAGCCACATTTCTCTCAGTAAGATGGTGTAGATTAGAAAATGCACAGTCAGCTATTACATTAAGCTGGATCGTGTAATGTATAGGTTTATGATCATACATAGGCAGTTACTATTTTGACTTACCTGGGAGAGCAAAAAGGGATGGAAAGTCGCGACAGTTATAGATCCCTGATGAATCACTAGCGCAAGACATCCAGAGGTTCTCATAGATTGTGGAGGTTGTAATTACGCTGCCATCTGTGGTGGATTCTTTCCAATACTGATCTTGTAGTGATATGAAAATCATTATCCAGCCTACAAAACCTAGGAAAAGTGCTATAACCTCGATGATCTCTATCATCTTGAAAGTAATTTTCTATTAATAATTAGCAAAACTGCGAGATATTGCTTCTGTGAGGAGCTCTATTCGCAACTTCTGTATCTGATATACATTTTGGGGAGTGTGAGAACTGACTGAGGGTTTTTTTTTTCTCATGCACTCAAACCTGGACTAATTTGAACATTGATTTGCTGGCTGTAGCTACATTATTAGTCTGCTATTCCCGCCCAAAATTGATGACATTTCACTTGCCTGACATGTTACCATAGAAATGTAAGTATACAATGAGCTTTTTTTTTTCTTTCTCTTGATTGGCCCTGAGATAATCTCTTGTAAAACAGTTATCACAGCTTTAAATCAGTGAGCCGAGGGTTTAAAAGACTGAATCATTGGGCACTGATTGCTTTGAAGCTGAGACAGTTAACATAGCAATACATTGTTTTATTCAGTAGTGGTGTTTTAAGAAGCATTTCAGGAGCACTATAGTCATAATTGCAAAATGTATTATAACTATATGCAGGATGAATAATTTAATCAGGGAAAGGTTTAATGATGTGGTGAATAATTAGGAAACAGCTTATGAAGTGATGTTCTTATTGTACTGTAGGTTTACTCTATAATTCTTCTTTTTTTGGTTGCTCACATCTTCTTGTCGTCCTGTCTGTATCCCCTTTTGAGGAATTGGTAGCTTGTGATTTTAGGGAGGTCATTTCAAGTCCCAAAAGCAAATACTAATGTAGAAATACTGAATAGAGGGCAGAGCAAACACTGAAAGCTGGGTAAGGTGGGTGATTTATTGAAGGCAGAAAAGTGTCTATTTCAGTACTGGTTAAGCATTAACAAGTCTGCAGTGGAACAAAAGGAATTCTTGCTCTTTGTAAATGTATACTGCAGCGAATAGATTTAACACTGATATCTGCTCTTTGGCAACATTGTGTTGACAGAGTACAGTGCTGTCACCTTAAAGAAACTGGCCAAAGACCAGGCTGCTCTAACACACCCTTATAATTAATTGGTTGTCTCCATACATTAAGTAACTTATGGAAATGTGCAAAAATGTACTGATGTACATGCAGAACAAATTAGCATTCAGTGTTTACACCTGCACTGCATTAACGTCCTGAATACCTTGTGAAGATGACTTTTAAAGGTAAACAGAGGTGTTCACCCTTTGTTTGAGTCATGCATAAACAAAGAATGTTTATGAGAAACTTCAAACTCTCCATTTACAGTCTGTATCTTATCAAATGTGAATTCTCTTTTGCCGACCAGTAATCAGTAGCACAGTTCAAAGTACTGTCATATACTTACAGTATTGAACAGACATTAAGGCTTTAACTCATAATCTTTTGTCTGTTAATATTTTATTTCCTTGCCCTTCCCTCAGTCACCTGAAATGTTTATTTAGTTCTGTCCCCATTGACCTCCCTGCTTAAAGGGAAAGTTCACTTAAAACAAACATGAAGTGTTTTTTTTGGTTTTCAGCCTCTGACACTGGCTGTGACCAACTACTTAATTAAGAGCAAATACATGTTTTTATTGTGATCACGATGATTTTCAATCTTTCAGTGATTCGATTTCAAACATTAAGTTAATGCATGAATGTATATTTTAGCAGATAGTTGTAGCTGATTGTTCAGTGGGAAGATGCTAAACTGCGTTAAAGAATGATTACATTTGTTTAACATTTTTAACTTTGAATATCTTTATTCGCTGTGAATTCCCTGGGCGTTGATGTATTATTATTATTATTATTATTATTATTTGGATTAATCTGTCTTGATTAGTAAACTCACTGTGGTTTGATTTAGAGGTCAGTGTTTGCAGGTTAACACTCAACAGTTCCCATGAATACTCTAGTAAAATTATCAAATGTTACATCAATTCAAAAAATTGCTTATTTTTTCTTAAATCACTCAAATATGTTTGTATGAAATTTTATATGGAAGAAGTGAGTTTAACAGCAGACGCTGTAGTGATGTCGTTGACCATGATGCTGCACAACATCAGCAAAAATAACTGCGATCAGGTACAAAAAGATATTGATCAGTAAATTAAGCGATCTCTTTGATGACTTTTATAATTTAAAATGTAAATGAACAAACCTTTGTGCAGCTCTCCACTGAGCTAACTTTAGATGATTTATATGTGGGTTTAGTAATGTGGTCTCAGTAAAGGCTGTTTAAATAATATGACGTTTGTATAACTTTGAACAGTCAGTATTTGTGTACTCTGTGTAATTGAGTTTCGATGGAGTCACTGCTGCACTATGGTCTTATCAATCAATATGATCAATAGCTGAGATTACAGCTCTCTGTGTCTCTCTCTCACAAACACAAACACACACACACACACACACACATACACACACACACACACACACACACACACACATACACAGAGAAGCTTGAAAAATCATTGATTTGAATGGCAGACCATTACGTAGTTGCTGGGCTGGTGTAATACAACATTCAATCTGATTTACAAGAATGGTTCTTAGCCTTGCTAGCAGCATGGCTTCATGATTGGCAATGTCTGTTGGTCATTCCACCACTTTGGTTCAGACTGAAATATCTCAATGACTAATGGATCAGCCCACTTGACTGTTATCAGGCTATTGAATAGGCGTCATCATCACACATCTGTCCCAAATATATGGGCTAGTACTATTATCACCCATTTATTTCAGTGAGTCAATGCAGCGTGTTCAGGTGACGTAGTATTAAGAGCAACAAAGTCCGCGTAAGGAGGAGGCTGGGGTGGATGGATGGGTCAAACAAACACAGGACTTTCCCCCAGGAGGCCGTACGTCACGTAACATACTTATTTTAACCCAAACCATGATCTTTTCCTAAACCTAACCAAGTATTTTTGTTGCCTAAACCTGTGGCGTCTGTATGAGACACTGAGCGGGCGTGACATGAGTGATCAATCATGTGAATAGATGATAACGGCCTTCTGAACTTATCTAGTAGGTGTAGCAGGCCCCTTCTAAGCCATATCTAATAGGCTGATAACCTCTGATAACGCCCATTCCATTGAGTGATAACATTCCAAACAGGTGAGTGGATGGATTGTCATGAAAGTTTGTACAGACATTCATGATGCCAAGAGGATGAATCCCAGTGACTTTGGTGATCACCATGCACCACAATGAGATTTACATCTTTTTGTGTGTTAAATAACAAATATCTGCAAAAGTAATGACATTCCCATCACCCTCAGCTGTACTTTGTGTTTAGCGCTAAGCTAATATGGTGACCATGGTAAACATTATACTTGCATCAGAATGTTAGCATTGTCACTGTGAGCATGTTAGCATGCTGACGTTAGCATTTAAGTACAGTCAAGCACAAAACTGCTAGCGTGGCTGCAGACTCTTAGTCTTGTTAAACAACATTTTCTTTGCGCAACTGTTTTGATATGTAAATATAAATTCTGAAGTCACAGGTAATAGTAATGTGATGATGTCTGATGTCTTTCACTGTACTGCTTTAATCTCCATAGAAATACTTTTCAGCAGAAACTTTGAGGTGGAAGCATACTGTAGCTGTTTGTGAAATTTGTTGAATAAAAGTAAAATGGCCATTCTTCAGATTCACATCTTTATTTCTTTATCTGCCAGTGAGACGCACAGTATACCTGACAAAGTAATATAATTAAATATAATCCCATGATCGCTTTTACTGCTGAATTGCTCACAGTGTTAATTTAAGATTAACTTTTATAGTTAGGTCTGAAATGCGCTGTGGATTTATAATTTACCCTAACAGTAACCCAAAACACTGAGCCAAATTAAATAAACAGGTGTGGTGGTGATTTCAGTTATTGTTTGACCAAAACAAAAATTTGTAGTGTTGTGACCTGAAATAGAGCATCATAGAGAAAATCATCCCATCACTTTTATATACAATAATATAAAAATGTATTTGATTTGATGTACAAACTGGATATACAGTCTGATAAACTGTATGCAAAGTCATCATTGTTGTTTGCTCAACGGTTTTCCAACAGGTCATACTAACTACTGATAATGAAGATACATTTTAGTTTTAGTACGAAAGCTTTTTATACTAAGCTTTATTTGTAGAGCACTCCATACATCATATACTAATAAAGAGATTTAGAAACAATAAAACTAGTGTATAAAATGCGACGAGAGAGACACCTGACGTGTGTAAGATCATTGCTGTCGTATTCAGGAGGTTTGATTAGCGCTGAAGTTTGCCGCTGATTGCTATCATTGTTTTTTTTTATATGCTATAGACTCAGTGCTACTGTGTCTATTTGCATTTTTAACTGCATAAATCACAGTCCAATTATTCCTCACACCTAAATGACAGTACCTGGTAAAATGGCCCATACGAGCATTTTCTCTGATCTGCCCATGAAATACATTAGTTGACAGCCCAGAATATACTGAAATACATGCTGATCCCAGGTCTGCTGTGTGTCTCTGGTCATATGATTCAAACAGAACTAATGTATTTAAGGACCATGTAAGTAGTAAATTGTACTTTTGAGCATCCCAACAGTGAGCATGAATATCTGGGATTGATTAAAACAGCCATGTTGACAGCCTGTCTGACTGTTTAATTGTTACTGGAAACTATGGGACATTTTCACGTGTAATCTTATGAATGATGTCATTATTAATTATTATTCATTATGATTATTGATCACATTTCAAACTGAAAATTACTTATTAGTTTATTATATTGATGGGAGTTAATTGTATGTTTTAACAGTGCTGTCAGGCGTGCACGTGTCACACTGGATGTGATGGACAGTCCACTGTCATTGTCTGGTATCACACTATTTTTTATCAAAGTGGATTTAAATTAATCTGAAAATCTGATTCTCAATTAAAAAAAAGACCTGCGTGAACAAGAGACAGGAGACAATCTGTGAAATGGAGGATTTTGATTTTGTTTTTGTTTTTTTTAAAAGAAAAAGAAGTAGGCAGGTATCATTAATACATCCACGGTGTCACTGTCAAGCTTTAACAGTTTTCCGCGTAATACTTCCTGTTCTGGGAACTCCATTGCATCATGTTTCTGTCTAATTTTTCTGATTATCAGAGAAGGTTATGGGTTAATAATTGATGTAAACAGTCTAGTTGAGATCAATATCTGTTTTCCAAGAGGGAGCTGGGGAAAACACAAGACAAACAAGCACTATTCAAAATATAATAACAAGTAACATTTAGAAGGTCTCGGCATAATGTTTTGAAATTTTCGAATATAGTTATTTTAATTTTAACTTTTTTGTGTGAGTCACAGACTTAGTTTAACTTAGTATTCAAGCATCCCGCCTTTTGATGTGAGGACAAGCAGAGAGAAATTCATAACCAGTTAAATGTATTTTCATTTGTCGACAGCCTCATATAGACACACTGATGTGTAAATCCATAGAAATACACATATATTTATGCTTTGCAAGATTTTTATTGATTGCTTTTAACTCTTCTATCTACAATGTTTGCCATAATAATAACTTACAGCAAATACTATTTCTTATATAATAAAAAAAGAAAGAATAATTACATAACAGTACAATTTCAATACAGTGGCTTTTCTTTGGTCCAAATAATTTACATTATACAAACATTGCATGTGGTTTCTATACAAAATCATTTTTATTTAATTTGTCTGTAATTACTAAACAAACATACTGACATATGCAGCCATATTTACATTTTTGTTACATAATATTTCAAATATGTGATGTTTTACCATGCTGCTACTTTTACAGTAACACTATAAATATTACAATATAGGTACATAATAATATGTATATTAATATGTAAATACACAAATAATATTAAACTGGATTACGTCTCCTGTAATTTGCATCAGACTGAAGTTACTGTGCCTACAGCTTATTTGTGGCTTATTTTGACATCCAGAGGAATACCACTACATTTAGTAGATAAACTACTGTGATGATAGTAGATGTGCTCCCGTGCCGCAGCTCTCTGCCCGACTCTACTGCACATGTCACTCACTACATTAAAGGGAGCATCAATAACCAACAGTCAATATACATGCATTTGTTTTTGTACATTTTATACATTATGTCTTATACAATTATGAACTATGACTTTTGCACGATATTTAAATTAACTTATATTCTCACAGGTGGCACCAAATGAGCAGATGCAGAATCTAAATAGATCTTCTTCCCTCTGCTCTGTTTCCATCCGTTGCTCCTCAAAGGAGTACACATCCTCCACCTTTGGATTCCACGTAGTTTGGGTCGAGGTCATTGGGCAGCTTGCCGCCCTGTCCCCAGACGTTCATCTCTCCAAACACACCTGTCTCGATCATCTCCTCCTGCCAGGGGATTGGTACGTTGCCAGAAGCAAAGTCATTGTAGAACTCGGTGTCCTTGTCATCCAGGACCACACCTTTGATTGTGCTGAAGGCGCCCACATCGTTAATATCTTTGGCATAGACCATCTTAGGATCAGGGACAAATGGTGGAGGTAACATACCTTTAGATGGAACACAGAGGACATAAACAAATTAAATAGCAAATACCTAATATCCCCTTAGTTTCTTAAGGCTTGATATTGCCTCTTTAACCTGTCTCTCCAGACATGATAGATGAAATCAATAAGAGCATTTGATGGAAGGAACATCCTGCCTTGATGTTTTGTACTAGTTCAAGCTACTGCTGTATAATGTATCATGATGTGTATGGAGGTGCTTCAATATTTGTGTGTGTGGATGATTTAGTAGACGTCACCCACCTGCTTCCAGACGTCCCCAGTTAATCTCTTTGAAGAAGGGTTGATTCTTGAGCTCCTCGCAGGTATTATTTTTGAACCCAAGGCGTTTCGCTGGGTCCTTGGCCATCAGGCCTTCACAAATGTCCTTGCACTCTTTGCTGAAGTTAGGTGTGTATGAAACGGCATCGTTCAAGATCCTGCGAGCTACCTCGTCATTCTCAACCTGAAGAAAGAAAACATTTTGTATGTATGATTTAGAGACAGAGAATTGGCCAAGAGCAACCAGGGCAAAAAAAGTCACCGGATGTGTCTGTTCAACACGTTTAGTACCTTCTCCCCTCGTACTCTAAAGGGCCCTTTGGCGGCAATCATTTCATACAGGGTGACTCCCAGAGTAAAATAGTCCACTGTGTAGTCATACTGCTTCTTCTGGAGCAGCTCTGGAGCCATGAAACCTATATTCATAGACAACATGATTTCACACACAACAGACTGATTAGAGAAACGTGGTCTACATGGTGCTACAGATTTTCTGTCTCTCCACTGGACCAGTTTTGTTTAACTTCAAACTTAAAATAAACTTGGATTTGTTCGCTTACCTGGAGTTCCTGCATATCCAGTAGTTGTGTCTTTTCCTGGTGGAAGTTCAACAGCCAGACCCAAGTCTGACAGGCGGACGTGTCCTGAGTGAAAAGGCTTTGATTACAACAGTGGCATATGGCTAATAAATAGACAACCAGCTATTAAGTACAGAAGGGATTCACTTCAAGCAAACATTAATAGAATGCCTGATTAATAAAACATCATAAAACATATTTTTTTCTGTTTATAAAATCTTTCCATCGTGTTCCCCTGAACTGCACTGGTGGAATATGAGTGCAAATAGGCTAAATCACTGAGGAGAGTCCTTTCGGTAATTAAAGTATGTCAGCACAGTAATATACAACTGTGAATGTCATTTATTATTAAAACCTATTGTCAGCTAGATCCCTACTATGTGTTTTAAAGCAAAGTTATTTTTCTGGTATGTAATTATGTCACCCTGTGTTCTTTATAACGTCTCACTCCAAAAAAAAATTTTTTATTTATTCTGTTTCACATTTTATATTTTTAGAGTAGTCAGTGTGCAGACTGATAATTAGTTGTGAAGCACAGGTTACCATGGTGAGTTAACTGTGAGCCGGCATCATGGGTCAAGCCAGTTAGCTGGTTAAGCCACTAATCTTGCTTTGTGGCCCCGGCCCCAGAGAGATTTAACAAATTAGTTGCTGTAATGTTTGGTAAAAAAAAAAAATACAATAAAAAAAGGTGGATGGGTTAGGACACAGACAGTGATTTTGGGGCTGTAGTATCAGTATATACATGCAGATAGATGAAATGCTGCAGAGGAAATCACTCACCTGCATCATCCAGCAGTACGTTCTCTGGTTTCAGGTCTCTGTAGATGATCCTGTGCTGGTGAAGGTGCTCCAGCCCACAGATGATCTGAGCTGTGTAGAAACGTGCTCTCTTTTCATCAAAACCAGGATTTTTTTCGTCCACATTATACATATGAAACCTGTGAAACAAACATGGGGGTGGGATGTTATAGTATTTTCAGAAGCCCCTCTGAAATCAAGAAAAGTAGAAGAGAAAAGAGAAGCTACTCAAGATTCCTTATGTTACTCTCTGACGTATAGTATGATGCACTGAGGGCCTGGTCTGTATATTAGCTGTGAGGTTTATCTACCTTAGGCTGATTAGTAGAGATGAGAGGACTAGAACACTGTTCCCATGTTGTTAGTTACAGAAACCAGTATCAGTAGCATGTGCTTTAAAGGCACAGTGTTTAGGTCAGTCTATGGATGTCAGTGTGTGTGTGTGTGTGTGTGTGTGTAAAGTTGTATTTGCTCTTTATATAGAACACCTGAGGTCACCACCATTCATGATGGTCATAACTAGGCAGAGGTCAGTCTTGGTCTGGAAGGCGTAAGCCAGCGTCACAATGAAGCGACTGTGAACTTTTGCAAGGATGCGCTTCTCCACGATTGCTCCCTAAACATAAATCAAACATCAGAACATGATTAATCCAAAAAAAGCAAGAATGTACAATGTCAACAATCAGAAAGAATTAAAGCCCCTTCTGAGGACTCTCATTCTTTTGACTTGTCAAACACAGGTCATTTCATTTCATCGTATTTTAAAGGCTGGCTCTCTGGCGTGGCTTATTCCAACCATGTGCCATGATGAGCCCTCAGTCTGCAGGTTTTCATTCCAACCAGTCATCTCAGCAGATAATTTCAGCAGATGCTCATCAGGTGGAGTCTTTGGTGAGTTTGAAAGCCCGCAGACTGTTGGTTCTCCATGACACATGAAAACCCCTGCTGGAACTGTATGATGGCAATGAGCCTTCAGTAATATTATTAGTTACACCTGTGCTTTTCTTTCTATAACAAGTTCAAATGTCTGTTACTGAAACACCTAAATGGAACAGAGCCATCATTAATGTTATTAGTTACATCTGTGCTATGAGAAATCAGTCTATTCTTATTGGTACATCAAGTGCATAAAGCTATGTGCAGGTACAACCTGAGCTGAGGTTTTATCAGCCATAACTGAAAATACCTGTTTGGGTGTGCGAGGTCTTCCCATTAAACATGTTCATATTGTAGCATGGTTAATGGGGTGGACTAACTTGAAGAACAGCAGGTGAACATTGTGCGCATACAGTACATAATAAGGTATAATAATATGAAGTGAGGCATAAATTCCTAAAGAATTCTGCATATAACCACAGTTAGTACGTTTTTATTCCTCTTGCGGTAAGGCCCACCTAGCTTTACCAGTCTTCATTATCCACTGATACTTTTAGAACAGTGGGCTTCAGTCTATTGTACTGTCTCTATGTAGGTCGTCATGAGGTTGCCAGTAAAATGAGCTCACTTTGTGTTGTTACTCTTTTGACTGACACTATGAATGGCCATGGGTGGGACATTAGATGCCACATCAGTGCTTTACCTCGTAGCCTTTACGTTTCTTCAGCCTCTTTTTCTCCAGCTTCTTGTTGGCGTACATTTTGCCCGTTGCCTTAGCCTGGCAAGCAAACACTTCCCCAAAACCTCCTTTACCCAGGACCCTGAAGTCCATGAACCACTCCTCATCAACAGGCTGGCTCTCCAGCCATTTGAACTGAACAAAACGCAGGAAGTACATGCTGTTCTTGAAGCCATCTAAGGCCTTCGCCTCCAGGTGTTTGAGCAGCTGCTGCTGGCTCTCTTTAAACAGGTCACCACGGACGTTCTTGAAGTCTTCCTTAACTCGAGTGACGGCCTTCTCCTCCAGGAAGCTGCAAAAATTCTTTGAAGCGGACTCATAGTATTTATTGACCATTTTCTGGGCCTTCTGCACTCTGTCCTTTTCTTGGCATATGATGTACTCTTCGATGTCTTTCCACAGCTCTCCAGCATTTTTATGGGTTGCGTCACTCTCCAGAAACTGTTGGAACAGGCGCTGGCCGATGGGCTGTTTGACACACATGCTGTCAAAGGTTGTGTCTGTAGATGCCTTCATATGTTCACAATCTCTGAGGTGTGGGAGTTTCAGCCTGGCACGCATCTTCTTGTCACGCATGGCGGCTGTTGTAGCTCCATCCACGCTGCCACGGGCTGAAACATAGGCAGAGTTTGCCACCACCGTCTCCAAACCACCGATGTCCATGGCTGCACCTTTGTCTGGCACACACAAAACCAGTAGGGAAGTTAATGAGAGTGCTGAAAAATGTCTGATTTTACATTGTGATCATACTTACCACTTCAGATGTATTTCTCTTTCCATGTTAAGAGGGCCACTAATCAGCTTTATGTAGTCCTTAACACCAGCATGGGAACCTAACCCCATAACACTGTCTCAAAGCAGCCTCTTCAATCATTATGATCCCGGGGACTCTTTACCAGAGTCTTGACATTTTTAATATCTTCTTTATTTTTAAAATCTTTTTGAGGAGGCATTTTGATCTGCTATCACATTCTATTCTTAATGTTTTTTCTTAATGTCTTTATCTGTCTCTGTTGTCCTTTTTCCATTATTATTAGTAGCAGATATGACTTCTGTTATAATCTGATTCCATTTTTATATAATCATTAAAACACATTACGTTGCTCTGTACAAAATGCCATACAATGAGAGAGGCTGATTGACGTTATTCTGACATTATCATCATGAACGTCATCAGTCATCAATGTTGAGTTGCATTCTATGGGTTATTTTGTTTTGATAGTGTACTTTTTCAGTATACTAATGTCTCCCTGGTCTGCCTCAAACACTGAACCTGTCTCACTCCACTTACTGCTCCAGAGAATGACAGCGATAGCCGAATGACTTTTTCCAGGTGAGATAATATTGAAGGTGGAGAAGGAATAATGTTGTGATATGCTGCGCCCTGCTGGTTAAAAGGCAAAAGTCTCCTGCGTGCACTTGCATGTGCACAAACTCACACAAGGCAAGGGATTTGTGGAGCCGCAAGCACAGGAAGGAGAGCATTAGCACACACTGGGCAGCCTAAGGTCTTGTCACTTCCTCAGCCTGGTTCCTTTCTGTCTTTTCAGTTGTGCAGATTACCTCCCTGATGCTGGCACTACAACATCAGGGAGGTCATTTGAACTACAAATTGTGCATTTTCCATGCTGAAATACATTGTAAACAGAAGAAATGTTTATTCCTTGGCCTGCTTTTGTTGGATGGAAGCTATGATTAAATATAATTACATTTATTCACCCTACAGTTTGAAGAATTGTGCATCTCGTGCATTCGATTTCTTCCTATATTATTGAACATTGGTGCAAAAAGGCAATTTAAGAAAGAATCTTTTGCTTGTTAACCCTGAGTGGCTGAAACCAAGAACATTCATCATGGATCATGGATGTATTAGATTGTTCTGCAATTAAATATTATTTTTACTCTACTGGAATACCTTCATATGATATCATACTGCATGCTGGGCCCTTTGCATGTGCAGTGAAAAATACATCCCCCTGCAACAAAATGGGACAGGAAATGTAAAGAGGATCACTGGATTGCTGTGGGAAGTCTTTCTGGGTGTATACTTCATGTGTATAACCAGCTCCTTCCTGACCTGGTACATGTAGTGCTGAAAGTGATACTGTTGGTTGCGTGTGCTTTCCTGACTCTACATAATCCAATTAACACTGACTGTTGATACCAGAGATTTACAATGAGCTTGTTAATTAACCTACATTTTTAGACTTAGTTTAGTTTTTAAATGTGTTTAAACAGGTGGAACACTGGAACCGAAGTGATGATGTTTTTGTTGGTCCATGTGGATTTTAGTGTAGGTCTTACTAAATCATTACAATCTAGATAATAGGAAGATTTACCCAAATTAAGTTGATGTCAGGGTTTAGTTTTTAACTTTGAATTATGACACATTATGGATTATGAAAAAAAACCCAGCAGATCTTCATTGAAGGAATATTTAACATGTAATATCCTATGGCAAAATCAATTGATAATGTCACAGCCATATCAATAAATAGTTGTTTTATTTAAGAAAGACACTATTTTACATCAAGGTTGATACCATATACAATTAATATTGGTATAGCAGCACTCACCGTACTTTCTTGCTGTAGCAGGGAGTCAAATGAGGATTTGAAGGCAATAAATTTAATCCAACTGGATAGCATCCAATGTATATTTATGTCACTTCTTTGCTCCTTGTTCTTCCATCAACCAGAACAAACTGAAATCATCTCTGATCTGTCAGAGTCTTCAATACACTTACTTTCTTACAGATTGCTGACTCTCCCCTCCTCACCCTCGTTGCTACAGTGTGGTGTGTTGAAAAGGTTGGGGCATCAGCGCAAGATTTACCTAGTACCTGAAATCCTACTTGGTCATTCATTAGCTGGTGAGGATTACACCCTAACGTTATTGGAGGGCGCAACTCGGCAGAAGCTATTAGTGTAACTCAGCAGCAGAAGTGATTACAGATGAGGAATCCTGTACTAACTCGGTGGGCATCATTCAACTGCTTGGTTTCAAGAAAAGCACATTTAATTAAAAAAGGACAAAAAGTCTATTCTTGATTGATAATTGTCCTATTTTTCTTATCCAAGCTTCTATGTTTTCAATCATACTGATGAGAAATAATGAAGGCTGAGATACACAGCAAAGTAAAATCACCACACAATCTGTTGAGTGATCCGGCTCAGAAGCTGCAGGTCCAAAGTGGATTGTCTCCTGTAGGTGTCCAAGAGCACAACACTGCTCCAGGTCTTTAAATAATCTTTGAACTATGTCTGTATGAGCTCCACTGTATGAGAAAATACTGCTTATATTCAGTGTAGATCCTGCAAGTAAATCCAGATCTTTACAAAAGTATTAATACATGCATGAGCAGAGGAGAAAGAAATGATCTGGGTACATTTCAGGTAAGAAGATTTAGTGGGTGGTTGGGGAAACGGAGAGGACTTTAGAGGACAGAAACTATGTCAAACAACAGAGAAACTATATCAGAGCACCTGTTTAAGATGAAATAATTGGTCATTTATGATCACAAACAGAGCTGCTTGCATCAGTGTTGCTGTTGGAAATAGGCCATTTAATAATGAGTGGGAAAGGGGGCGTAGGCAGCTGCACTGTGGTTTGCAAAGGCAGATTAACACATATTGAGCCAGCTAGGAAGTCATTTGCAGTATTTTTACAATTACAATTGAGCCTCAGTTTGCATAACACTTAACACAAAATCGCATACTCTTAATTTTGGCTTCAAAATCTAGCATAGTACAGTTTTACAAGGTAAAAAGATGATTGTGACTTTACTTCAGTACACCGGTTTACTTTTTCTGTTCTTTATCGAGCACGAAGTTTGTTTTTATTCAAGACACCAAACCTCATATCAACCACTTGTAAGTTCAATCACCCAAAACTTTAAAGTTTTAAACTTTGTGCAGTTGCTATAGAAACTGTCAGGAAAGCTGGAATGTTTGGCCAGACACTACTGTACGAAGGAAGGCCCGTTTTCTTTTGGGAAGAAAAATAGATTGAACAAATATGTGGCTGAATAGAAGAAACATTTGTACCAAAACATAAAATGTAGTCCTATTTAGGCCTGTTTAAGCCAATTTCCTGTGCATCAGGCTGGGACTATTCAAAAGACCCTGAGCACAAATCCTATTTAAAGGGGGTAGAGGTGAAACAGATTTTACTTCTCGTCTAATCCAGCTCAGTGACGAAGAACAAACCCACCCACCCAGACAAGGAGTTTAGTCTGTAGCTCAAAGACACTGATACCTGCATAGATCTAACCCCTGCCCTTTCATCTGCCAATTCAAAGGCAGAAATAGTGTCCCTACACCTTTAATAATTGTCATCTGGGTTTACATTCATTCTTCCACCATTGCACTGCTACAATTTTAGCACGCTCTAATGGCTTGGCTAAATAATGACGCGTTGCTGTTGTACTGTGCTTTTAAGACAAGACAAATGTAAAGTAAAAATCCCATTATATTTGCACACACATTGGACAAAATGTGTGTGATCCTCGGGCAGCTGAGCTGTAAGTGCTCTTCAGCTGATTAAACAGAGATGTGGTTAAAAACAGCACTGGAAGTCACAGAGACAATAATCTCTAATTGAGAGTGAAGGTGCTTCCCTGGTGACCCACATATTTACCTGCGCTCACTTCACCGAGGAGATTTTTAATAGAAATACTGAAGAATGTGTGTAAAGTAATAGCTGCTTGGAATGGATGCACAGTACAGTAAGATTTGTATTTGTTTTGTCAGTTTCTCACTAAGACAATCTTTCCCTAATCAGAGCAACAACAGCTTCTCTTTGGCCTACATCTTTGGTGTGCTTGCTTAATCAGGCTACATCTAAGGCTACATCTACATTTTATTTTTTATTCGGATGCCATGCAGTTAATGAATAGTTACTATCACTGGCTTAGGTTCATTGGGCAGCTACATGATGATGGGCTTCAGATTTGAGTCTGTGGTTACATTAGCCACCTACAAATCAGAATAATAATCAGTTTAATGTCATTTATACATCATATACTCATCAAGAAATGTTCTGCTTGTGGAGCAGAGATTACCATGCCATGGGAAGGTTATCGTTGATAATTATCTTCTTTTTGCACTTGGATTAGGCAGGTGCAACAGTCAACCAGGCAGCTCTGAAAATGTGGTGATTAATTTGTTATTTGGTATTGAAGAGTTGTGCAAATAATGTGGATGAACTGGGATTAAATCAGCAAGGGCTTGAACTTTATCCTTGGAAGGAGGAAACCAGGGAGGTGCCATTAAGAACATGATGATTCAACTAGCTAATTCTTGTAAACTTGAGGAAATCAACCTCAAGACACCCACTTCTCAGCTGTGTAAAGTCAACACCCTAAAATAATAAAATAGTGCAAGCCAAGGCATTAGTACTAAAGGTTGAGTGTACTATGATATGATATGACAAGATATTTCAGCCCATATGAAACAATGTGAGATGTACTCAATCACTAAGACCCTCAAAAGGATCAAATGTGGATGTGACTGGTTACAGCAGCAGCCTGAAGTCATTTGGAAAAGATGAAAACCTGCAGCGTTCAGCCCCGACAAAATGTACCAAATCGGTGCACACCGTTTCCAGATTGAACGTGCCCCTGTTCCTCTGGCTGTAGGCCTAATGGTCCCAACCATGGATGTATAGAAGAACTGGATATGCTATTGGCAATATGGCCGCTAATTCATTTGAATCTAACCTGCTTCATCCAGCGCACTACGGGATCGCCGTTAACGAGACCAAGGATAAAGAGCCGATTTCATTGGCTGAGAAGACGAGCATCAAACGTACGTACGACGGTACCACAGCGTACGTACATGGTACGTACCAATCTCCAAGATGAGATGTTTAAGGAACAGATAAAGTGTACGCCCAAATACTCTAAAATTATATTCAAACTTTATGTAAATGATTCTATTTATATTTTGTCAGATACGTTTTATCTGACATGCATGTTAATAAATATATAAAAGCATGTTTTCTCTTCATGAAATAACTCGTATTTGTCACTTAATAGCAGATTTCTAGCTAAATTCAAAAGTATTCGTCTTTTTTTCGTTGTGTCCATCAAAATATTGTGAACTGCATTAGGAAGAGATTATTTTCTCTACAAATGATAATTTAGATTGAAAGAAAGATTTATTTCGGTCCTGTAAATCATCAAACAATTAACCAAACAAAACAAAGTCAATAATCCCAACAACACTATGAAAAATGGAAAATAAAACAACACAACACTTTTACACATACAAGAAAATTACAAAATAAAATGAATAGATAAATAAGAAGAAATGGACTGACTCCAAGTCTGTGCTTATGAATATTTCTGCCTTAAATGTGTTGAATAGTAGGCTACACCACAATTTGTGGTCACATCTACTAATTCGTTCGTCAAAATTACGAGTTTACGAGGCGCTCTTGAAGTGCTCCTATGTCTGCGCACTGATGTAAGTTATTTTACTCTGTGTTTGTGCGCGTGTGTATAGTATGTGGGTGGAGAAACCCCACTGGGCAGAAATTAAATGATATGAAGGACAGGTCGGACCTGTTCTGTTCTGTCCAGCAGACCTGAACTCCACATCTGTCCTCCCGCCGGAACAGAAGCCGGCCGGTCGCGATGGATTTCGTGCTGAGCGGAGCGGCGGCGTGCGGAGCGTGTCTGTTCACCAACCCGCTGGAGGTCGTCAAAACGCGAATGCAGCTCCAAGGAGAGCTCCAGAGCCGGGGCTCTTACCAGGTTTATTATCGCAACGTGTTCCACGCTTTTTACACCATCGGCAAAGTGGACGGACTGGCCGGCTTACAGAAAGGACTGGCGCCCGGGTTGGTCTATCAGTTTTTTATGAATGGAGTTCGGCTCGGCTCGTACGCCATCATTGAGTCCTCCGGTTACATCCACACAAACGGAAGGGTCAGCGCGGTCAAAACCACGGTAGCAGGGGCTGTGGCTGGAGTGGTGGGAGCCGTGATGGGCAGTCCCATATACCTGGTCAGTAGCTGACTTTACTTTTTTTGGTACTGTTTCTTTAAGATTCATCAGCTGTGACATTTCAAGGTGAGCTGTCAATTTTAACTGTGGAGAATAGTAAACACACATTGTCTCCACTGACAGGTCAAGACTCATCTGCAGAGTCAGTCTACCTCCTCTATTGCAGTTGGACATCAGTATAAACACCAGGTAACATACTAACCCAAACTGGTGGTATTAAACATGAGTGGCAGGCATCAACCGTTTCCAGGCATCAATGTGTTCTTCTTCTTCCTGCCAGGGGATGATCCACGCTCTGGCAGCCATCTACAGGCAGCATGGCATTCTGGGACTGTGGAGGGGCTCCAGTGCTGCTGTACCCAGGGTCAGCGTGGGGTCAGCTGCACAACTCTCCACCTTCTCCTCCTCCAAGGAGCTTGTGATTGACCTACAGGTTAGAATATTTTACTGCTACTCCCAAGTAGGCTCGCTGAGATTTGATCTTAACATGAACATCATCTAAATCCAGTGGTGGGGAGTGGGAACAGGCTGACTGGGGGGATGTTTCCTCAGCTGCCCACCATGTGTGCATGTCTTTCATATGACCACACTGTTACTACTTTTCTTTGTCAATATGATAGTAAACCGAATATATTTGGGTTTAGGACTGTTGGTTAGATAAAACAAGCAGATTGAAGATGTCACAATGGACTCTGGGAACTTGTGATAGGCATTTTTCACTATTTGCTGATATTATCTAGACTCTAGACTAAGCGATTAATTGAGAAAATAATCAGCAGATTCATTGATCATGAAAATACTCATTAGTTGCACAGCCGTAAACTCAGAGATGCAGGCTTGAGAAGAGGTAATTTGTAGTCAGTAGCTGTGCACAGATTACAAAAGCAGTCATTGTGACACTGTCAAAGCACGAGGCATTGCACTCTTCTGGAATAGAAATTCGACACCTTTCAGTGGCCCCACTGGCTGAAAACATGGAGCTTAGACAATTGGTGCACCAGTTTACTTGCTGCTGACCCAGTTCTAGTTAAGTTAGTAGTTAAGTTCATACTTAATGCCAGAAGAATAACGATGAACAGTGTTGTATTCAACTGACCAGTCTGCAAAAATGTTCAAAAAAGACATCCTTGTGTACAGTTTTCTTGTGCTACTTCCCTTATTTCCCGGACTTCCTTTGAGCTGTTTTAATTGGTTGGTGGGTCAGTGAGGGTGGAGGTCGTGGGTCTCCCAACATTCCCACTCCCACTGCCTCTCCCATAAGCTGCTGTATTACTCTGTTGAAGTGTAGCTTAGTTTTTAACATTAACATTGTATTTATTTAGTATTAAGTTAAAGCTGACAATATGCCAACTTGTGCTGTTCCACAATGTTCAGCAAACACAGGCGGTCTACATCGCTTGCAAGTAAATTACCTTCAAAGAGGTAAAAAGTGTTAAGCTGCTGCTGTGTTGTCTGTTAATTGTTTTATTGTTGTATGACCATCCTTATAAAACTTGACACACATTTCCACTACTGTGCATAATCAAGTTGTCTGTTATATTATTTTGTGTTGTAAAACAGCCGCATAGAAAACAGGTTTGACTTTAGCTACTGGAGAATGTGTATGGAACTAATACAGGAACTAATTATACAGCCATGCTTCTGTTTCACTGCATGCAGGAAATGATGACCAGTTAAAATTAGAAGTGGCTGAACACATGGTGGTACCCTGATGATGAAATACTGGTCTAGTATTACTGCACCGGTGGGAAGAGTGTGCCACGTCATTTCTCACTTCTATCATACTGCGACCTGAGCTTCACATGTCCTTAAGTGTGTTCTCTGTCATCCTGTTTGGGGTTGTTGCCTCAACACTTTGTTATTTTCTTCTTCCCAAGGTGTTCCCAAAGGGCAGCTGGTTGGTGGCCCTAAGTGCCGGCATGATCAGCAGTGTGGTGGTGGTGGCGGCTATGACACCTTTTGATGTAGTGAGCACACGACTCTACAACCAGCCCGTGGATCATTTAGGGAAGGTGAGGGAAGAGGCTAATATGTTAAAGTTACACTTTTCGTCATATAAAACCCCATTTTTGACGCTATGTATGGCTGCCATTTTTTCAGCAATAGCTATTCAATGTACTTGCATTCTGAAATTGTCTCTCTGTATGGTAATCTTCATTGTAACTGGCGGGGTCTGCCATTCTTGCATGAAATAATTTAACACCAACGCACAAGGGTCTCACAGGAAATGATACATGTGCATAATGAACTTGATGCAGAAAGCCAGTGCATGTGCGTATTTCACATAATTCAGAAGACAACATTCACTCCCGAGTTCAGTATTACCATGCTGGACGACATTGTTGACGGCATTCATTAAATCAACGTGTTGCGATGAATCCCCTTAGCCCATGTTTGTTTGGCTGCGCTATAAACAAATTCACAAGTTGCTTTTCTGTTGCATTTCTGAAAGTAGTCGCTCATGGTGTGTTTGCCACCCTCAGTGGTTGAAACACAAGTCATTTTAAAATGCGCTTGCTGTTACCACCTGTAATCACAGATGTCGCCAGATCAACCAGGACTGAAATTTTAAAGGGCAACTCCTCCGATTTTACACATCAAAGTCTGTTTACAGGTCTTGGAGAGTACTGTTGCATATGTGAGCTGTATAAAGTCCTTTGTGGCTCCAGAGGGAGCTGCACAACATCTAATGAATTGCCTCAAGTGATGTCACTTACAAGATATCTCTGGTTCTGCTGCATCAATTTTGATACTTTTTTTAAAATTGTCCCATCGTGAGTCCAACCATGTTATAGCTAAATAGGCTGACTTTCATTTTCTTATCTTTTAGGGGCAGCTTTACAAAGGATTCGCTGACTGCTTTTCTAAGACGCTGAGGAAGGAGGGCTTATTGGGACTCTACAAAGGCTTGGGAGCCTCTTATTTCCGGCTCGGTCCACACACCATTCTGTCCTTGTTCTTCTGGGATGAACTGCGCAAACTGTACCAGGAGTTCAGATAACACCAGGGACAAGGAAATTGGAAAATGGGTAACTCATTAAGCTCTGAGTGCATAGGTTAAATGAGTCCTCATTTAATGAGTTCCCTATGATGAGGTAAAAGAAAAACCAGGAGATGCTCTCCTTTCTTTCAAAGGTAATGTTTTACACTCCAATAAGAAAACACATCAGTACAATCAAAATATGTTAGGAAGAAGATGAAAATGTAAAAAATGCAATCAGGAGCTCTGAATAATTCAGTGTGCACAGATTTCATGATAACCTACATAGAAACTTAGAAGATAATGCAATAGACCTCATGTACAGTATACTGTATGTCCTCCGGGGCAAATACGTCAAACATCATGGCTCTTTTATAGCTCTTTAACTCTTCAGTAATGCCATTCCAAAAGATATAAAAGAATCTGCACTCAACACAACTCTGTACCTCTTGGAGAAAGCGTCAAATGCAGCCCACAGTTTGAGAAAATGAATGGATTGTGCCAACAGCCACAACAGTGGCACAGAAACTCTAAACTCAAAGTGTCCAGGGTTCTCCTTAATGCAAAGTGAACACAGTAATAGTCTAATCCAGTGAATTCAAGGGCAAAACATACTGTATGATAACTTGGTGAAACAAAGATAAAAGTAAATGCTAAATCAGACGTGTACATAAGTAGCACTGATAAAAATGTGCCAGTCACTTAGATGACCTGCAATAGCCTTGCATTGGCAGGAGATGATGCAGAGTATAATGTATAAACAGAAGTGGGAATTCTGGGGATTTCCTGTAAGCAACTTTGCCTTCAAGGTAAGAAGTGCTGTTAAAGTCAAAGGGAACCTGCTGATCACAGATCTACCGGTGTCAGTACAAACTTGTCTGTGTAGCCAAACTTTGTTCAAACCCAGAGAACTTTATTTAAAATTTCCCCAAATCCCAAATTTTCTCAAGGTACCAAATATGTCCAGGGTAGGAAATGAACTTTTTAAAATGTGAACATCTACCAGCCACTCAATAGTAAATCATTATTCTGTGTCTGAAATCTACCAGCCACTTTCATATTTTTCCAGCTTTTGGCTTTCCATCCCTGAATATGTCAGGCTGAGTTTTGTGGAAATGTGTGTAAAATTAAGACTTGAGTTTGAATCTTTTACTCAGTGTAAACATCATATATCTTTAATAAAGAAATGGAACAAACTGATACAGAATATATATAACAGAACGGAATAACCTCAAATGAAAAAAAGGGAAAAACTGTTTCATTCTACAATTGCCTTTAATATATTGGCAGGTTTTATTAGTGAATATTGTACATATCCATCATTCTGACCAGAGACCAGCGTACTGGCATGTACAAACACAGTTTAGTGCATCTTCATTGTCAGAATTATTTTTCTATGTATGTTTATTTTTATAGGGACAGATACAAAAACCTACAATTGTTACTGGAGACTAATGTCATGTAGCACTGTAGCCTGAGCCAACTTGCATCACTAATGCATATATTCTAAAAGAATAAATATATAGTGCAATTTTAAATGATTAGATGATGAATGATGAAACTCGAACAATAAATACATCATCCTAATTACAATAAAAGTGCAGTGAAAGTAGATGAAGAAAGACCTGATTGCCTGATGACTCGTCAAAAACGAATAAAACTGTGTTTTACAACTCTCCATGGATGCACCTCGAGTAGCAGAGCCAGAAACACTTAGAGGTTTCCCCCCCGAGTCACAGAGCACCTCAGGAGACTAGTTACACATTTATACATATGTTAAAAATTGACAAACGTAATGAAGTTTTTATTACCAATAGATTTGTTTTGTCTAGCTGGTGGTTAACTTACCTATTACTGCAAAGATGTCTGTTTCTGTTTATATTATATGTTACAATTGATCTATTAAAATTATTTTAACTACAAACTAAATAAGTTGACTTGTGCTACATGGCTTTATTATATTCACTGCTTCCTCTCAGTTGTAATATTCAGTGTTTGCATTTCTTAATTCTGTAGGCGTTAGACTTTCATACAGGATCAACTTGGGTGCAGTTTGATGTGTAATCACTTTTAGTAATTTGGCATTAATCAAATTTAAAATTATTATTTTGTTTGTTTCTTTTTTGTGTGTTAGTTTTATCTAATCAATTGATAATAAAATCATCAAAATGAATACTTGTACCTGATGTATAGGATATTGCAGCTGTCAACTACTTTCACTCAGTCACTAATATTTACTTTCTAACAATTAGTTTATTTATTAGAATTGACACACACTTTAAACCCCTTATTGATCACATTTTAGTGTGTTGTATTGGCCTTTGAAAAGTTCTTCAGTTCAAGACAGGAGTTTTTCATCAAATAATTAAATGAATCATCATCGACACTAATCTTAAAGTATTTAGGTATTGATGTAAATGAATATCCACCAGATTATTCACTTCTTTGGGGTACTCAGCAGCTTCAATAGGCTTATAGCCAGAGTAAAGGCAGATGAAATGATGAGTCCAGTTTTTCTTTCTTTACACAGTTTGAAAAGGCCGTTTCACTGCCTCTGACAGCTCAGTGTCATTAGACACAATAGTCTGATTATACCATGAAATGGACACTGTTGCTAATATTTTGAACTCTACTGTTATCCAAAACTGCTCTCTAAGGTGAGAGCCAGATTTGGTGCTTTCTTCATAAAGTGCACAATACTTTATTTAATAACACATTATTAATTCATAGTGACTGAACAGCTTTCAACATTAGAGCACAATGACATCTGACAAGTCACGACACGTGTAATAAATGTACTGTAGCTTTGAGAGCACATATTTGTCCTCTTAACTTCCATTATACAACACAGGGCACAAATGTTACTTGAGTTTATTTTGTATTATGAACTTTGGTTTCCTTATATTGCCATTACCATTTTTATACTTTGGAAGCAACTTTGTCGTCTCGATGTAATGACGCTCATTTGTACTATAAACAATGCATGTGGGTTATTATGGAGCGTTCTTAGGTCTGTTTAATCAACACGGTTTTGATTTGATCTTGTGTGTGGGCTAGGTGACTGTACTTAACAGCAATATCAACTTACTTTATATTTCATACACTGACAGAACAATCAATGTCAAACAAACCTTGTGCCATTTGTTCAGTTCACATCAAGCCAACTGAACAATTGTCAGTGGTTCAGACACCAAAAAGTACTAAAATAGAATGTCTTTATTGTCATTGTACAGGTACAACGAAATGAAAATGCCAATAAAAATACTAAAATACTATAAATACTAAAAATACCAGCCTGAACTGGCTGATGACTCCTTAAAACAAAAAACAGATTAGAAACCAGGCTGTGTGAACAATTACTGGCTAAAAAGACCCCTCAGTCGGATTTTATTCATGCTGTACTTGAATGAATGAATGGAAACCTGTTAACGGTGGTCTACAATGACCTAAAACTGAAAAGTTACTGGTTAGTTTATATAATTTAGGAGCCTGAGGAATTAAACATTCTTAAATTAAAGAGAGAGGTTGGGGAAGGACTGATGATGTCAAATACATACAAAAATGCTGAATGTAGTTTTGATACTTTTGTTTGGAGATTGCTCAACTCATTTGCAGATGGTACTGATGTAAAGTCGCTGATTACTTGCGCATCATGAAACCCCATGAAAGTTGTTGTAAGAGTTGAGCAGCATTAATGAATGTTACACGCAGCAGTGAATGTGTTTCTAAATGCAATATTTCTGTGCAATGGACTTGAAGAGCAAATAAACTATCAGATTTTTTATTGACGGACATTGTGGCGTTTCTCACCTTGTTTCATATGGGCTGAATTGAATATGAGACCATATCATATCATATTATACTCAACCTTTAGTACTAATGCCTTGCACTATTCAAATGATATTTTAGGGGATTGACTTTACACAGCTGAGAAGTGGGTGGCTTGAGGTTCATTTCCTCAACATTACAAGAATTAGAGTAATCTTCTCACCACTACATTCAGAATTGACCAATTGATGAATTTCCCCACCAGCTGATTGAATTATTAGAGAACAGAAAGTGCAGCAGTCAGTTTTCACATTACTAATGCATTTATCAGGTGACCACACATCAGTTTAAAGATTACAGATTGTGTTTAGCATGCAGAATGATTTGAAAGGAACTAATTCTTTTGAAAACAAGTAAAAAAAAATGTGAAGGGTAAATAAATATATTTAAACAAGGCAAACAGTCTACAGCCATGCTAGCAGCTCTGTGAGGCTGGGCACGGCGGTGCTTTGAGCTAAATGCTAACGTCAGCATGCTAACATGCTCAATGACAATGCAAACACTGATGTTTAGCAGGTAGTAAACCATGTTCACCACTTTTGTTTAGCATGTTAGCATGCTAACATTTGTTAATTAGCACTAAACACAAAGTGCAGCTGAGGCTGATGGGAATGTCGTTAGTTTTGCATCCCTAGAGCCAAGTCAGCAGTGTGAAAATGCAAACATAACAACATAATAGCCTGAGTTTTAACATGACTCCCAGAGGGAAATGTTGGAGGCCGACATTTTTATGTATACAGAGATCATGTTTGTGCCTGACGCCTTTTACAGTCCTGACATAAAGGTGACTGAAGGTGATAGCTCTGTAAACTCTACATGCCTGTATTCTGTGGCAACCTTTTATTTTATTACCGAATAATCCACAGTATCATTAAATTCAGCTCACAGTACAGTTCAACAGGTATGAAAGTAAGAAAATACACAAAATATGAATGTAAAACACACCACGTTGAACAGTAAAAAACCACTTAAAAAAAGTGGTTTATTATAGGTGGTGAGCAAGCATGAGTATTTTTGTGTTCATGTGGCGGCTGAATACTCTCTCTTGCGTTGTGTTGTAATTAAAGACAGGCACCAATCTCTCACTTTTGGGCTCCAACCCAGCTGTTTATTCCTGTTAACACAGATCACGGTTAGGTTCCCCACAGCTTCACTTATCCAGGAATTACTAAAATAGATTTAGAAAAATGATGTTCATGTCTGTTGGTTAGCCATATTAGCGAGTAGCTTCCACACAAGGTTAGCTTGCAAAGTCACGAACAAACGCTCGTTAAACAGAACAGAACTCCTCACAAAACATCTAACAATGTATTTTAAGCATCACACAAGGGTTTACCAAAACCAACTAGTAAAGAAAAATACAATATTTTCGCGGAGCTTGTAACAGTGTGACTTACCCCGGGGACAGCGTACAGCAGAGTGGCAACACGAGGCGGGCTGCACCCCACAAGTACACAGGGGTCCCACTAGGGGGCACTCTAACCATACAACCGTCCCCGTGGATTACAAATTCCGAACAATATTAAAAATAAAACAGGAAATTAATAACAAATCAATATTAAATAAAGGCAAATGATGAAAATTAATTACAACTGATGGAATATAAAGATAAATAAGAGAAAATAGTGAAAAGTGATGGTAAAATAATGATAAATATTGGAAAATAATAAGGGAAGGCAAGTGGAATCATTAACCCTGCTACCCTCAGTTGGATGGAAACAAACAAGTGACTGCCAAAATAAACACAGTTAATGTGTCATGCTGCCACAGTCACTTCACTCCTACAAATGTCTGGAGTGTTACAGAGCAACACTGGACATTTTGTTCATGGTGGCTGGCATAATTTGAAGCTCAGAAGCCAGTCCAGAGGCGTTCATGAAAAGGTTTTTGCACACAAAATTGGTGCTTAGGATGAAATCTAAAAACATCAACAGGCTCCAGAATTTTCCAAAATCCTACATGTAGGTAAAATGATTCTTTTACTTTGACATGATTTAGTACTCTTTCATAAAGCTTTCCCTTAATTGCCCTTATTGTGACTTCAAGGTTGATGGTGATGGTGTTGATGGTGAAATTACTAACAAATCATCTCTAAAAGTCCCCTGGAGCACTCAAGAAAAACACTTAACTTCCAGCAGCTCCAGTGAGCTGCTCAGTAGCCCACAGTACAACCTGTACCAGCAGCTCCCATGTGTAAATGTTTGCGAGTTAATGTCTGTAGGAGTAAGAAACAGGGCGTTGGGCAGATAATGCTCAGTGAACCTGGATAAAGAAGAATGAAAATGTGGATAGCAACCTGGTGACTGAGTTAGTGAAAAAAACACATTTTTCTAAAAAGTCTAGTCCCAAAAAGAAATAGAGAAATAATGAATCATATTATGTGATGCCAAATAGCAAAACCAGAGAAAAAAACCAAAAAATTAACTACAAAACTACAAAAAAAACTAAAATTACCATTATAATTATTATTATGACATGAACAATTTCTCAGTTAGCAATGTGAAATAGTAAATCTGACACAACATGAACGCATCATCAGCAGGGTGTTCCGAAGAAGCAATCAGGGAAATTACCTGATCTGACGACGGCGCAAGTTCACTCATGTCTGCTGCGTGACTGCATTCCTTCCCCAGTTTAAAACCCTGCATGCGTTTTAGAAATGACACAAACTGGTGAAATTCTCGTAAACATTTTTGAAGACTTGCCTTACTGTTCCTGCCGCTGGATGCAGTTAACTTTCACTTTTGAAAATGTTAGTGAGCCCAAATTTGAAACGGCATGACAAACAGTAACAGAGCCACCAGGAGACTTTAAATACAACCAAAAACTTATTTTGACAGTCACCTGCAGATACCATTGAAAACTGTTACCCCTGTGTGTAGTTCTTATTTAAATGACTAGAGGGCGACAAAATATTTTTTATTCCCTCACCCTTACAATAACAGGAAAGTAACTGTAAGTAAGTAAATTAAAATGTATAAAATGATTGAATGGCATGACAATGAGAGTTCTCATTTACACAGACACACAGCACATGACTTTTAAAGTAGATCTGAATGTAGCACACAGGAATGTGTTAAAGACCCTTTAAACATTTCCTGCTACTTCTGCGCCATATTTGAGTTATTGATATATCAACATCTGGCACAGAATCATAAAACATTTCATGAATGACAGAAAGGACTTGCATATGACGTGAGTGTTCATTTGTCACCGTCCTCCACCATCTACTCGCTCTTCTTTTTAGTGGTGGTGGTGCTGCTCGTGTAGCAGAGGACCTGGGCCAGGAGGACACAGCTGAGACAGGCTGACAGTACGTGTGACAGAGTAGTAAATGAGCTTTCCATCTCCTACAAGACAAAGTTTGAGGCAATCTCGGTAAGTAAAGACAACAATGACAGATTGGAGTAGTGTAAAATATACAGTTGCGCAGCTATATGTTTAGTTTGTGTGTAATTCCTGACTGCATACCTGTAGAGACACAAAGATGCCACTCAGAGACCCTGCCCACGATAGTAACACAGACAGAGTGGATAGTTGGCCTGTGTAACCATTGCAGTAGTTAGTTCTAGCCTGGAGACCCTGGAAAAAACAAACCCAGCAAATAAATTCACTCTCCTCTGATACATTTGCACTGTGCACACACAGTTCACTGGTAATATTAATCACAGAACAGCTCAGAAATTGAGCTGTACAGATGAGATACGCCACTGAGGTGCTACCTTGCTTGCAATTAAAGCTGCCAAACTGGAGGTCTGCATCGCTGAGACGACTGTTGCAGCTGCGTAGGAGCCCAGAAGGAACATCACACCACTGTAAGTCAAGAGGAACAGCATCCCTGCCACGTAGACATAAAACAGGATGATATAAGATGGTAGAAACTTCATGCTCAAGAAAAAATGCCACAAAAGAAACACTTTGTTTCATACCGATGGTCACTTACAAAATCAATAGTTATCTGACAAATGTTCAAATTGACTATTTAATTAATCATGTCAACCTATAAAATGAAACCAGCTCTCTACCAATGTATTTTAAGACAAGTGTTGAAATCACTCTTCCATCAAAAGGCTCCTGTGTAACGCTTATGAGTCGAGTGGTAACACCACAAGGTGGCGCTCCAGGAAAGCACTGACCAAAAACCGGGAAGACTGAGTCAGTGACTCAGTGTCACCTAAAACACTGTGGTTAGCTGATTCACATCCTGCATAAGATTGACAATAGGACCACACACAAGAGTTTCCTGTTTCCAGACCTCTGAATTGTCCACGTGTGTGATTTTTATTCAGTTACTCAGATATAATATGTACTATACAGGATATTTAGGGCCATCCCAAATGATTAAGTTGAAGGTTGAAAATACACAGAGGTGATTAACTATACTCAGACCTTGTATGGCCGGTGTATGTAAAGTTTGAGGCTTCTGTAATGTTTGATCCAGCTGATTAGTTCCTTAAAATGTCTCACAAAAGTTCACTTCTGTGAACTGCTCTCTGCCTGCTCTCTCTCTGCTAGAGCAGGCGGTTTGATAAAAACATGGCCAACATGGCTGGTATCTAGTGTTCTCTTGTATGTGGTACATTGTAGGTGTTGCCAAAAAGCAATAGTTATCTGAACCTGTTATCTGAATCCAACTTCAACATTTAAAACATCAAGGGAAGTATTTTTTCTGTTGGCTAGAGATAGTCAAGTTTAATTGTGTAGCTCTTTATAGAGGACATGTAAAAACAATAAATGTCGACCACATTGATTCACAGAGAGAAAAATACAATCTGATAAATACACAAAAATAATGAAAATTGATTTGAGTCAATCCCACAGACACTGTTGTGCTGTAAAGACTCCCTAGAGTACCAAAGGTGTATTAATCCGCCACTGAAAATACTCAACAAATGTATTAATTGCTCCTATTTGAGCAACATTTGAAACAATATATTTGTGATCTGTAGAAATGAATGGGCTTGGGGCTGAGAGCCACAGACAGGGGGAAGGAAGTCAAAGTATTTAGAGACAGACTAACGCATTGTTGGTTTTTGTCTTTTCATGGGATTTGATGACAATTATAAAAATATAGAATAATGCCAGGCTTATCCCTGAAAGTATGTGCATTATTGGAATGTGTATTTGGAAAAATGTGCAGGTATGTGTGCTAACCTTTGAGGGTATCACCACGATAATGCAGCATGAGGAAGACAATCGCTGCAGTCTGGGTCAACGTGAAGAGCCTCTCACCCCAGGCACTGTAGAGCAGTTCAAGTAAAACACATGTAAGGCACACATCTGTGATGATCGATACATGCTGTCACCTATAGAACAGAACAATATTCTCTACAGAGTATGTACAATAATGGAGTCTTTGAACTTGACAGAACTTGGATTGAGGTGCGTAGGCTACTTTGCTTACATATCTATTAAATAAATGTTACTAGTGTACACCCAGGGACTTGTGCAAACAACTCACTAACACAGTCGGTGAGTCACAAATTCATAAAGAATGAGCAACTGAGCAAACTGGTAACTGGCTTGAACATTAACACACGTGAACTCCTTGGAATTAAGAGTTCAGGGAACGGTGTGTAATAAATAAAAGTCAGTCAGCGGCTGCCCTGAGGACATGATGAGAAATGCTAGAGAAAAGGGACAATTCATCTTCAAGATAATAGGTGGACACAGTATGAAACAGCTGAGCTAAATCAAATTCATGATCACCAAAACTAAATGATGGAAGAATTACAACAGTGCTTAGGCTGACACTTTGTTCACTCCAACTGTCTGTTTCTACAGTTTCCACATCTCAGATCACTAAGTATTGGGAGGTTTGTAACATGATTATGAAACAAAACCTGTAACACGGACGTCACATAATGACTTGTGGTCTGATCTTCCAGTGAACGAGCACAGGCCGAGAGACTTATTTATCGTCGTTAAGTACGTACAAGAGTGGGAAGTTGTTGGCCATGGCGTACACAACAGGACATGAGAAGGCATAGAGCTGCAGCAGGATGGAGGACAGATTCAGGCCAGCTGCACTTCCTCTCCACAGTATCTTCAACAGCTGAGGTAGCTGTGCTTCAGGGAGACGAAAGAGACAAGGAGGTGAGGGTGGTGCAGAGGAGGTGCAGCATCACTGACTCTTAGGATTGAAAACAACCAGCATGTAGTTACTTGGCTTGGTGGCTGACCAGATTAGCAATCAATATGTAAACAATAATGAGTAAATACATGCAGATATGGAAAAAAAAACTTGCTTTGTCTACTTCATTGTACTGTGGCTAGTTCAATTTCCCATGACGTGTGGAAATGTCTGTGCTTCTGCATAGACCACATGTTAATGCAGTGTTTTTTGTGATATCATCACAGGCCTGATGTTGTCATGGTTATCTACACTGTTACAGCAGTTGCATAGCAGTTTACAAGAGCACCTAAAGGTTCTCATGGGAATGTGAATCCTAATGTGATCATTGTGTTGTACAGAGATCCAATCAATAATGGTCAATCATTACAGTTTAAACAGACATTAGTGAAATAATGTGAGTGGGTTATATAATATTTTCTGCTCAGGGTCTCACCTGAGAGTATGTCAGGGGGGGAACTGTTATTTAGCCATCTTTGTTAGTTGTGTTTGTTAGTGGTGCCCTGCAGCTGCTGTCACGTGATTAAATCAGATTTAGATGTTTAGGCTGAGGAGAAGTCTTACCCAGTAAAGTGTCCAGTAAGATCCAAAATCCGACAGCTCTGTTCAGTACAAACTTAAGGCAAGGCACTGGGACATAAAAGAGGTATATGTTAAAACAATCAGAGCACAGCAGATCAACGCGGCCAACGCCTAACACTGGACAACACAGTGAGAGGCCTGAAACATGCTTTTGTAAACGAGTAACGGTGAGGATTACCCAGATGTAACACATAATATCACACTTTTAGGTTACAGAGAAATGTTTACAACGTTGAACTATAAGTGGGAGAGGCGAAGCTCCCCCCCCCCGCACCCCCACCTTCCGCACATCTGGAAAGATTTTTCGCAGCGTTTCACCCGTTTTACTCTTTTATTTTATACATTTCACGACGACGAGCCTCACCGTGCAAGTGAAAGTTGACGCAAAGCTCCTGGTAACATTTTTCTGGCATTAAATAGGTAACCAGGAAGTTTTTGACGGGAGACGTGGCCATCGTGTGTCAGCTGCAGCCAGGAGTACTCCTCACAGTAACAGGGGGAGTGGTTCAAAGGTTCCCCAATATTTACAGCGGAGCCCAGGACAGTCCACTGTTATCTCTGAGGGTAAACATAGTCCAGAAGTCCACCGTTTCATATAAAAACAACTTCATCTAGCCTCTTTATTCTTTGTTGGATAAATATGTTTCCCTATGGATTTGTAATACTTCCAGATGTATCAAATTTGGGAAGAAGTTCACAGTGCAGGCATTAATTTAAAGATCCCCTCCATACAGGTATCATGACATATAAAACTGCTCTGCTTTGAATAGTAATTTGTGTCTGATATGTTTTTTTCCATAAAAACGTTCAGCCAACATGCTAAGAATCATTTAAATTACATCTACCTCATAGGAAAATCCAGAATATATGATTATGCAAATTTTTTCCATTTCATAAGTTTACCTACTACAAGATGTCTCCTACTTCACTAAAAGTCCATCCAGTCTATGTGCACTGAAGGCCTCAGTTGGACTGTATTGGATCATGATTGGTTTCCAAACTTGTGATGTTACAAAATCCTGCTTGTAGGTAGCCTACACATATTAAACTCAGATTTAAGGTGAGCAGGGAGAAACTTTTCCTCTTCAGCGGATGAATGTGAAAACAGACTTCTAGTGTCAAACTCTGCACGCACATCCTTCTTCACAGTGAAGCTCAAACAAGTGAAGTAACCAAAAGAAAAACACGTTTTCAGTGGAAGGGACTTTACATTTGATCATGGCCATGCCATACATAAAAAAACAAACAAATGAATGTGTGACAGTCTTTATATGGGACTCAAACTCATTATACATAAACAACAGACAATTCCCTTCTTTTAATGAGCTTTTATCCCTAGTTATTGAAGTCATTGATTTTCTTCCAGTGTGATGCATTCATTCATTTGCAGGTTTGATAAAACATACATTTAAACACCTTGGTTAGACATCTTGGAAATATTAGTGACTATATTTGTTAAAGGGTAATATTGGGGTAAAAACATGAGGGAGAGAGAATGTAGCTGCATTGAAGAGGAAAAAAACCTTCCATAACACCCACCGTCTCCACCTCCTGCACGTCTGGAGAGATTTATTGCAACAACCAAACTTCACATTCCCTTAAAATGCATGAAGTAAAGTTGACAAAAAACTTCTAATAACATTTTTCTGGCATTAAATAGGTAGGTAGCAACTGTTTTACGGGAGAAAAATAAAGAAACAGATATAGAGGTCTAGCTTTATGGAACAGTGACATAGATGTTTTGTAGGTTTTACAGAAATAATAGACAATTTCCTTTTTTTCATGAGCTTTTATCCCTGGTTTACCAATTGTGGAAAAGTTGCAAAGTTATTGAAGTCCTTGATTATCTTCCAGTGTGATGTATGAATTCAGAATAGGTGTGTTAAAATATAAATTTAGACACCCACAGTCGAGAGTTATCAATTGAATCAAGTAAGAGTACAAAGTCTGCTGGATTAAAACTACTCCAACAACTACAATTTACACAAAAAGGGTACTTAAGTACATGTAACAAAGTACCTAATCACACCTCCCGCATCAGTTCACCATCATTAATAGTATTTAGCTGCCAGTGCAAATGGACTTCTCTTCTCTGAAAACAGGAAGGGTTTGAGCCTAAAACCCTAATGAGCGAGAGGTTTTACAGCAGTTAGTTAGTTGTCACTCTGACAACATGTGTACCGGAAAGTGCTCCCAAGGCATTGCTGTTTCTCTGTACCCGTTAGTGCTGCTATCCATCATCTGTAACATAGTGTTGTTCTTTCCTGGCTGGGACGTCAAGTACGCCAAAGATGGACACATCACTGAGGAGGTGAAATACATGGGGGGCCTCATTGGAGGGGGTTTAATGGTAAGTTGCTTTTTCTCTAGCATGTTACTTAAGGGTGTGACTCTGGACTACAAGCTGCTGCAAAGTTGTTTCTGAAATATAGTACATTGTTTGTTTTTTATTGGTTTTGCAGTGGTCATCCCGCCTGTTCTGGGTCTTAATTGTGTGCTTCAGTGGTAAAAATCTGTGATTCTCTTAATCTAGCAACGCTTCAAATCATTTGCATTATTTATTAGTGCCATCACGTACATCACGTACGTTTAATGTATGATACTCTATAATGATGCACCTTTCATCCTGACTGAAGCAAAGTCTCAAAGTTTGGCACAGTTTGAAAAGGAATTCCTCAAAACCTGACTGAAGACTGACTTCCGCGAGGTTTCCCAAAGAGCTGAATTGTTTCAACTGTTTTGAATGTTTTACACTGATGCTGCATCTGATTCCCTGTCAACTATATACCACCGCAGGTGTTGATCCCAGCACTTTACATCAGCTTGACTGGAGAACAGGGCTGCTGTGGAAATCGCTTTGGGGTGAGTCAGTCAGAAGTCGACATTTCAGGTGCTCAGTGAAAGATAAAGGACAAAGTACCATGAGTTAAGATTATTTTGTCAAACTATAATTTCTAAGGTCAAGAAGAACTTTCACACTCAACTAAATAAAAGAGAACAGTCAAGCTGAAAATTACTCAATAATAAAAAAAAGAAAGAAATATGCTGTATGGTGCTGCATCATCATTGCACAACATTTAGGTCCTCTTGAGATAGATAAGATAATGCAGCACCATCAACCACAGCTCAGTCCATTTCCCCTTTCTTTCAAAAAGAACATTTATTTATAAGTTCAAGACTTTTGCGAAAGGCTTATTGGAAGGTGTTTAAACAGACGAAAAACTACAGATATAAATTTAAAAATATTTAAACATCAACATTTCTGATTTGCAGATGTTCCTATCCATTATATTCGCTGCAGTGGGTGTGGCTGGTGGCCTGTACAGTTTCATTGTCGCTGCGCTCGGTTTGGATAACGGGCCCCTCTGCAAAGATGGTGGGGAATGGACAACACCTTTTAAACACAGGTGACAAACAGAAGGTCTGGCGACATTTATTAACATCATGAAGTTGTGGTTATTTATAAGCCTCTTCTTTCACATAGTAATTTGACCTACCTGAGTGACAGTAAGTTGTGGGGAGACTGCACGGAGCCTAAGAACGTGGTGCAGTTCAACTTTGGGTTGTTCATCACTCTGATGGCAGCCAGCTGCCTGCAGGTGTTGCTCTGTGCCATTCAGATGATCAACGGCCTCGTTGGCTGCCTGTGTGGAACCTGCTACAAGAAAGAGGTAAAGACACAGATGTCACACAGGGGTCAGTTTGCCATGTTGTTAGGATATCTGAATCCAGATAGTTGTGTGATTTGAGAGAATTTTAACTTCAGTTCCCCTCTGTCGTTTTTTTTTTTGTTCCCCTTTTTCTTTTTTACCTCACAGGAACCATAAACTCCTGGTCAGGAGGCGTCTGATCATTTGCACTCACACCACATCTGAAGGTTTGACTGGCACCTCCTGTTGGAAGGCAGAGAGCAGTGTTCGTGGCTGAACTTGCAGTCTCTGATAACAGATTTTAACATCTTTATGTATATTTCATGATGCTTCACACTGTTGCAGTGTATTAGGGTGAAAAGAGCACAGCATTAGAAATAATTCATGCTAAATTTGAAATGAATTGGTTTAAAATATAAGCCGCTGATCCACTGTTGCAGCTCTTTGCTGTGTTTTATCAGATGTAGCATTTTATGATTTTATTAACCTTTTGGCTTATTGTACTTTTCAGACAAAATAATAAATACCTGGTTGCCCTCTTCTTCAATGACACCTTTAATGTTGATTGTATGACTACAATAAATGTCACTCAATACTAATTTAGCATTTGTATCTATAAAAATGTTTCAGTGTTATCTCAGACTGTTGGCCATTGGTCACAGTTTCATATAGTCGCCAGCTGATTGTTTAGATGCTATGGGCCAGGACAGAGCGAGGTATAGGTACCAACTGCCCTTTACCATGATGGTGGAAACCATAACCCAAACTTAGGTCTTTTACTGGTTACTGCCTAATAATGGGGGCACGTGCAGGATGCTTCCTGCTCCAGATTGCCCTGGCTTTAAGACGATGAAGAGACTGAAGTATAGCATAGGCATACGTTCTCTCATGATGCAGCACCCAGATATCCACCAGGAAGCAATAAAAGTGAGTAAAACAAGTGTGATCATATACTTAACCTATATAACGGTAAATCATTTACTATGCCAGTTCCTGCAGTGGCATTTTATAATAAAAGTGAATGATCATTTACGGCTTTGTTACATCCCCACACAATGCAGATTTCATTATCTATTTATTTTTTAATATTTTATTTTATTCATTTATCTGTTTGTTTGCATGTATTTCCAATCCCATTGAAAACATCAGGCTGCTTGGAGAGAGAAAAGGCTAAATCTGTCAGCTCAGCTTTGATTGGTCCAAAAGAGAGAGAGGGAGAGACTGGAGGAAAAAGTCCTGAAGGGAATTTCACCTCCAGATGGGGCTTTTCACATATTGTACTCCATATGAAATCATCCACTGCTTCTGAGTTTTTTGCATATGTGTTTCCTCTTCTAAATATCCTGTATTATGCGTATCACAGCATGTTTTCAATGAATGAGAACCTGAGATAAACATAGAGTGAAAAAAGGGCATAATCTTTAAGTTCTGCTAGTTGCTAGAATCTGTTCTAAGTGATGGTGGTTGTGTACTGCTTTAAATAACTTGTTAAAACAATGCCATTCATGTGAGGAAGGAAACTCCAATTCATCAGCAGGACGTTTACAACCTTTAACACAGAAGAGGATCACTGCCTCGCCCAAGCGTTGCTGGGAGACAACACGTCATACTTGGGAAGTATGACCTCTTCTTTTTTCTTTTTTCAAATTTCACAGTTTTATTTAATTTACTGATACAATGTGGAAACGACTGTAGTCATCGCCCGCTAAACTAAAAAAATGTAGCCTGTCTGTGTGTTTAACCACCCACAAAGTGGTCATTTTTCAACGTTTTGCAGTCAGTGTCAGTGACACATTGTTTTTTCTCTGCCAAACGTGCTGACACAAGTCTAAAGTCCAATCCTGTAGTCACAATGTCAGTACACCACCAGAATACTGTATGCAAAAGGTGTCATTGAAATATGTCTCTCACAGGAAACATCTGCTTCAACCTCAACGGTCCCAAGACAACATAGTAATATTACAGCAACATACAAGAAACTGAGATTTAACTACAATAAGCATTTTGGAGGCCTGATCAGTAAATTAAACACACTATGTAACAGTGATGTCCCCATCAACAACACGTCTGATTCAGATGACCTGAATGCATTCACATTTTTAACCAAAGAAATGTGCATCTACACATTATCTAACTCAACAAAACAAGCGTTGTCTCCCAGAGATACCATGGAATGAGTCATGTATACTTCTGCGGCCTATCCCAGGCTATGTTTGTCCATGCTATCTGCTTGTCATTACACCTCCCACACCCAGTCACAGTATTTAGTTCCTGCTCCCAGTGCAAATACATATCCTTCTTTGGGTCAGTTTCAAGCTGAACTTCTCTCTGAAAACAGGAAGTAATTGAGCGACACACTCACGGAAAAGGAACGTTTTACAGCAGTTAGTTTTCACTCTGTCTGACAACATGTGTACTGGAAAATGTTCCCGTTGCGTTGCTGTTACTCTGTATCCATTAGCAGTCATATCCATCATCTGTAACATAGTGTTGTTCTTTCCTGGCGGGGACGTCAAGTACGCCAAAGATGGACACATCACTGAGGAGGTGAAATACATGGGGGGCCTCGTTGGAGGGGGTTTAATGGTAAGTTGCTTTTTCTCTAGCATGTTACTTAAGGGTGTGACTCTGGACTACAAGCTGCTGCAAATTCCTTTATGAAATATTATGTGTAGCCTCAGAAAAATGTTAGCTAGGTATGTAAAGGTAAAACTAAAAAATAGTAGCTTTATATTATATATAGTATATTGGATTTTAAATGGTGTGCCGTGGTCATCTTGCCTGTTCCGACTACTAGTTTTGTGCTTCAAGATCCATGTGGTCTCTCATGAGACACATTTTGTTCTGACTGGAGCAAAGTTTCAAACTTGCAATGAGTTTAATGCAGTTTGAAGAGGTATTCCTCCCAACTGACTAAAGACTGACTTCTGCAATGTTTCCTAAAGTCTTTTCACATATTCTAAAAGTCATCTTGAGTTATCAAGATCAAGTGAAAATGCTGAATTGTTTTGACTACATTGAATTGAATATTAACTGTCCTGCCACAGGTATTGCTCCCAGCACTTTACATCCACTTGACTGGACAACAGGGCTGCTGTGGGAATCGCTGTGGGGTGAGTTAGACAGAACTAATGAGACGTTTTAGGTGCTCAGTGAAAGATTAAGGAAAAAGTAACCGGAGTTAAGATTATTTTGTCAAACCATTATTTCTAAGGTCAAGATACAAATGAGATGTTTCAGGTGCTCAGTGAAAGATGAGGGATGGCTTAAATTGTAATGATTAACAATATAAACTACACAGTAGATTATATATACCGGTATATATGTATATATATGTATGTGTTGTGCAATGGTTTAGTGATGCAGCTGGAGAAGTGTATATTTGCATATGCATATATGCAAATATATACTTCTCCAGCGGAGGTAAATTTGAACTTTGTAAATTGTCAGGAAATAGTTAAAGACATTTTAAATCAGTGGAAATAGAAATAGCTGATAGAAAAGACTTGTTGGTATACATATGCCACAATGTGACGGCAATGTGTTTCACAGAAACATGCTAAATTCAAGTGTATATGAATTACTAAATTAAAAAAAGATAAATATGCTGCATGGTGCTGCATCACTAAACCATTGCACAACACCTTGGTCTTCTTTAGACAGATAAGATAACACACACTGGAATACATTAGGGAACCATCAGAACAATAGTACATTGTACCATTACTGAAATGTGTTTGAAAATCTCAACCCTACTGATAAAATTATCACATGACTCCTTAAAATGACATCAAGATTAGAAATGTATTCCTGTTAATGGGTTGGTCTTCAGATTGTTAGAAAGTCATGATAACATTGTCTGATGTCACGTATAGGTGCAGTATGCCAATAGTGCTATAGTAAATACAAAGTGTGAACCTAAAAGTAGAAAATGTTAGCAACAGGTTGGTGTGAAACATGTTTCAGCAGGTTTGGTTTAGCCAGTTTCTCTTGTTAGTGTTGGGAAAAACAAAAAACATACATGGATAATAAATGCAAGGAATGTGAGGGGTGAAACAAATGTCAGCAGACAACTGACAGCCTGTTCCTCCTCAGATACCTCATTTATTAATAGCATGAAAACAATGTAAGGAGGAGGGTAAGCATGGGAAAGAAGTCAGTATGAATATACAACAATAATGTTTCTGACCTCTGCTTATCATTTAACCTCTGCAGATGTTCTTATCAATTGCATTCGCTGCAGTGGGTGTGGCTGGTGCCCTGTACAGTTTCATTGTGGCAGTGCTGGGGTTGCAGAATGGGCCCCTCTGCAAAGTGCTTCTGATTTGGACAACACCCTTTAAAAACAGGTGAGTAACTTTCTTCTGATTCTTGTTATGTCTCTGAAGTCTTGATCATTCATAAACCTCCTCCTCTGCAAATAGTGACCACAATTACCTGACTGACGACACATGGTGGGGGACGTGCACAGAGCCTAAGAACATTGTGCAGTTCAACATTGGATTGTTTGGCACGCTGCTGGCCACAAGCTGTCTGCAGGTGATTCTCTGTGCCATTCAGATGATCAATGGGCTCTTTGGCTGCCTGTGTGGAACCTGCACCAACAAAGGGGTAAGCTGAACCTGAGCCTGAGTCTTAAAAAGAAGTTGTTAGGATTTGTTGAACTTCTCAGGTAAACTGTGTAATTTCAGAGAATCTTAACTTCATCTTTCCTTCCCTGGTTTTTGGTGTTTTTCTTTAATTTACAGCCGCTGTGAGTTCCTGACAGCTGACTGGCGCTCCCTGCTGGAAGGCTGAGAGTAGTGTTCCTTGCTGCATCTGCATAAAATATTCACTTTGAAATTGTGGTTATCTCTGTCTGACAACAGATTTTTATACTTTTTATGTGTATTTCATAAAGCTTAATATTTTATAATAAAATGCAGAAATCTGAAGTATTTGCAATGTATTAAGGAATGTTGTGAAAATGCCACAGTATTAGAAATGATTCATGCTTATTATATGGTTAATTTTAAATAAATTTGTTCTAAATATAAGCTGCTGATCCACTGCTACAGCTCTGTGTTGTGTTACATTATATTTGGCATTTCACAATAATATCAACCTTTTGGTTTATTGTACTTTCCAGTTAAAACAATTGCCTTCAAGAGATAGCAGGTAAAATAAAATACAGGACGTTATTCTTCATCGACACCTTTAATGTAGGTTTTATTACTGCAATGAAAATCAGGATTGATATCTATACAAACATTTCAGTGTCATCTCAAGTTGTTAGTGTTCTAAAATACCTACATTTCTCAATTACCTTTAAAGGAATATGACTGAGATTTCTCAATTGCCAACTGCTAAACACTGGAAAAAAACCTGCATATGGAAAGCAGTGGGCAAATGGCACATTGGATGAGGCAGTTTATATTTTCTTTCATTGAACTGTACATATCAATAAAGGTTACACAACAAAAAAAAAGGCAAAATGTAGCGAAGGCAAATGCTGGGTCCAAAAAGAGTGGAAACTTAATCACAACAGGAGTGGAATATAACATCAGAATACAAAATCAGTCGGTACTATGAAAAATAAGATCAGGCTCAGATTTAAAACACCTGCCGGCTGTGTTGGATGTTTCCTTCGAGGCGGAAGAAACCTGTAAAACTTCAGTCAAGGTTGTTTGAAAAGTAAAGCTGCTCAGTGTGAAAAGTAGAGCAAATGTTTTTGTCACTTCTCAACAGCCAAGATCCAAAACTGAGGCTCATTCTAAGCTCTGAATGATTCCATAATTGAAAACAACACATTTTAGGCAACTTAAATGAATTAGTATAATGCCACTTTGCAATTCCATGCAATTAGCTTAAGTAAGGTTTTTAGATTTTGTGCATTAAAGATAACCTCACAACACACATGTACCTGCACACAGAGCAAGTAAAGAATGATTTGAAATGACTGGCAGAGAAATAGTTTTCTGTGCAGATTCGACTCTGTTGAGGTAGACATAAAACAATGAACTGGAGGAGGCTGGTTAAGGTTGTTCAATACTGTGCTACACATGTATGCATGTATGTTGTATGTTGTATGCTTGGCAACAGCATTTTTTGAGTGTTAAAAACAAACAATATTTAAATCTAAAAACTAATATTTTAAAATTGATTTGGATTTTCTAATTTAATGACATTTTGTAACGACAGAAACACTACGTCAGAGGTGTGAGAGATGAAGTGTGGCAGTTTTTAGGTACGTTTAACAAAAGTAGGAAATGGCAAAAAACCACATCCCACATTATAAACTTCAAATCTTCAACTGTTGTTTTTGATGAGGTTATATTGCTATAATACCTCTCATCCAGTTCACCCCTCCTTCATTAGTGTTACGCGGATTCTAGCTATCAAACTGCTTCATCATGAGCTTCCGGCTGGCCTCATAACCCAGGAACAGTGCTCCGTTAGCAGGGAAGGTGCGGACCATGGTGGGGGTAAGACCAGAGTAGAGCGCCCTCACACCTAAACAAAAGAAAGAACAAAAATTACATTGTGATTGATAATACAAACCTTTCACCAGCAAATCTGAACACACAACATCCCTGCTAAGACGCTAAAACAAGGCAAACTTCAAACTCTACTTCTACCTACCTTCAGTACGAGCGATGGCCATGAAGGTTTTGAAAAACCCTCCCTGTTTGCCCGTCATAGACATGACCTGGATCCGAGACTTGACACAGTCCATAGGATAGACCACCAGCCACAGACACGCCCCCCCGAAACCACCGCTGAACATAATTGGAGCCACACCTTCAACATACACAGTAACACCCGTGTGTGGGAGGTGAGAGCAAATATATATGGATGACGAGGAAAAATATTTTAGATAATAATCTTCATTCATAACTGCTAAGCCATATTTAAAGTCCAACAACTGTAACATTAGTAACTAATTTTAGTAATATACATAAACATTATATCATCAATCTGTGAGCACATTTGTGATAAACTTATGTTGCTAATATTGCTGTGAGCTGACACCAAAAGCTGCGGTGCTGAACATTTTGTCAGTACCTATGTCGTCTTTGTCACATTTCATGTAGTCTGCAAAGGTGGTGCGGCAGAGCTCATAAGCACCGAAGAAGCAGAAGTAACCAGGCACCTCTCTGGCTATGGTGGTGGTCAGGCCCTGGAAGAAGCCCTGCGGTCCCTCATTCCTCATAATGGATTTCACCACCGACCACACTGAGCTTCAGACCGAGCAGAGGGACGTATGGCTCGGTCAGTGCACACACACTACAGTAGTATATGCAGATTAACATGTCCAAAGTTACACAGCTACATTAATGAAACACTAACTCAGATAAATATTACCACATACCATATAAACTACTGCAATTGTATAGACTACTAAAGAATGAGTAAGCATTGGAGCCAATCACTGCGGTTCTGGGCTGCATGTGAAATATAAATGTCCACACCCATCGAGCAGGGAAGAGCAGCTTTTGAGCAGTGACGTCTTTGACTTCTCTCAGTCACTATTTCAATATTCAGTGTTATCCAAAGAAAAATTACAAATAATAAATGTATCATTAATAACTGTGTTGTGTGCATGTATAAGGTTATGTGGTTGAGATAAACAGAGCTGATATAAAAATCTAAAAATGTCTGAATTCAATGCAAATTATGCAGAAATATTTAGGTTGGATTTTGTTTTCAATATCCAGATTTCTTAAAGTTCCACATCTCTGAATCTGTTATCAATTCTCTCTTTTTTTATAAGCAATGTAAAAAAAACAATCAATAGCAAATAAGTAATCTATAGTATGTGACAAAAAACCCTATATATTTATATTATATATAATATATTCAATTTGAGTTTGCATACTGGCAGTTTTTGTATCAATTATTGTTTTTCTACATATAAACCTAGTCATTTTTCTGCATAACTTAATATACAATCATAAAATTTGAGTAATGTAAGAGTAAATGAGCCATAGGAAATTATCCAAAAATGTGTGACCATTTAAAAACCACTTACTTCTGGCTCTTAGCAATCTTGCCTGATGCCTCCATTTCATACATGGCTTGCAGCCGACACTTGACGAGCTCAGTGGGGCAGAGTGCTAGTGAGGAGAAGATGGATGCTACTGAGCCAGCGCAGGCTTTCTGCATGTCACTAACGCACAAGGAAGACAAACACAAGACAGTCAGAGGTCTTACATGTACTCTCAGGGTAAAGTTGCCTTCATGTTCATGCCTGGTTAACATCCGCCTACCTCAGCACAGCGTCACTGTGCAGTCCGGCCGAGAAGCGGATCACCTGCTGGCAGAAGCCGTAGCTCATGAAGAGCACAGAGTTCTCAGCGATGTTGGCCATCAGCGCCGGCGTGGTGCCCTGGTAGAGACCACGCAGACCCACTTGTTTGTACGTGGACACGATGCAGTGGATGAAACCCCGGTACAGCGTAGGAAAGGTCTGCATCTTGACCTTTGCTGTGTCCAGAGGCTGCCCACTAAAGACACATGCAGCTCCCCCTTGGAGAAAGAGAAAACAACAGAAGTGATAAAAACAGTATGGCTGTTATACAAACTACAGGATAATCAATGTTTGCACACAATATGTGCTGCCAAGAGAGATAAGAATCAGAGAGGGTTTCACTCCATGAGCGGTCAATGAAAACACAGAGAGAAATGAGCCGGAAGAACACAGGAGTCATCAAAATCTCAGACACAGTCAGTCAGACATAGCGAGTGAGTCATTTGAAATGATCACGCTGCTTTTCTGCTACTTTTTAGACATTAAATATTGTGCATTGTGTTTTGTAATATTGTTTGTTTGCTGATTTTGGGAGACAAAGCACTGTAGTTACCTATGGCTCCTGCAGAGAGGTCAATGATGGCCTGGACCACTGGGTGTGGGGCCATGGTGTTCAAGAAGTTGTCAGATGAGGTTTCTCTTTCTCTCGGCTACCTGGTAAAAAAACAAACAAAAACAAATAAATGACACTTGAACCTCCTAACTCCACTCACAACATACACTGCTACCTCTTATTAAGAGCACTTTACTATAAACATACACAGAATATAGAAACAGGGTTCTCCGCCCACCTCCAAGCAATATGCAGCTGAACCAGGTGCTTCTCAGTTTGAGGACAGCAAACTTCCATGGGAGTTTTTCCTTGCCACTGTTGCCTGGTCCGTGCTCTATATGAAAAGTGCCCTGAGATAACTTCTGTTATGATTTGGCGCTATATAAATAAAATTGAATCGAACTGAACTGAATTGGAAAAACAGAGACTGGAGCACACTGATTGATTTGCAGCCTTTAATTGCGCAAACAGACTACCATTTTGACACTACATTGTCTTCATCAGAGGCTGCAAATCAGTCAGTATTCACAGAATATAATCAGCTATTTGTTTCTTCAAATACTCCCCTGAGACAGTGAATGTGTGTGTATTACACCAGAAGGATCAGGGCCCATGACAGGCAGCAGCTGGGTTATAAAGTTCACTACAATTAAACCTGCCCTCATTTATGGCAACAGTAGCCTAATTATTTACAGTAAGCTAAGAATGGGTTTGTATGGACACAGAATAACTGTCATGTCACAAGTCATGTATAACAAAATGTAAGGGTAGAAGTAGCTTCCCTACAACCATTAGATAGCACAAATTAAAAGTAGGCATTATCAGAAAGTGGACAACTGTGGCGTGAATAAAGAAGAAAAGTATAATTTATAAGTTATTTTGTCAATTCCAATATTTTTTATGTGTCCTCTCAGCCTTTTGAAGCGGTAAAAATGACCAATTACAATGCCCTCCAGTCTAAAAACTCTCAGCACTTTTTAAGCTGGACACGTATTTATTGTTGTCAATTTTACACAAGTGCTTTTACTTCTACTAAACTAAAATATCAGTAGCTGTGTTTTTACTTTCAGGGACACTGTAGTGCTCCTTCCTTCCACTGCTGATGTAATGTAGCTCCTCTGCTACTATCAGGCAGGACTTTGTCCACAAGGTTACCACCAGAGGGCGACAAAATGCTATTCTTTGTACAGAAATGACATCTTTTAACCCTCCTGTTATCTTCAAATTTACTAACATCTTTTATCCTTGGGGTCAATTTGACCTGAGCAATTTAAACCTCCAATAAATGACTGTAATTAAAACTGTTATCCAAGTTTATGTGTCAGGTACTTCATGTCACTCTGTTGACTACCTAAATACCCCTTTCAATAAAACAACATTCATTCTCATCAGAGGAGGATGCCTCATAATGAGGGTCCTCCTCAACATTATCCTCAGACTCAGACACGTTGTCTTCTTCTATGTCACTTTCATTGGTAGAACATCTTTGCTCAGAGGTACTTTTCAATTGATGGAGAGCATACAGAGCACAAAGAGAAATGGTTTAAAAGGCTGCTGTGCAAACTTTTATATGTTTGCCACAAGCCATGTCATGGGAAACTTAAGGGGTTTTGACTCTACAACAGTAGATTAGGTTAGGTTAGGGCCCTAAATCATAGGGAGGTTTTGAACATTAAAATGCACCTAAACAAATGTGTGTACAACATTCATATTTCTTATGTTTTATACACGTAAACAGCTTTTGTGTACTCAGTTGTCTCCATTAAATTAGATGTCAATCATTTATTTAGAGACGTTAAACACTGAGTGAGGTCAAATTGACCCCAAAGATAATAGGATGGTTTAACATCAAATCGGCCAAAATGTCAAACAACGTAAACTTTTGACAGGCAATTTACGTCGCTAAGACGTTAGCAACAACATCCATTAACAATACTCGTTAGTAAGTTAATGTTGGCCGAAAACCAGAAGAAAGTTACTGTTTTCTATAGAGCAAATGTTATGCGTTGCAAGTCCAACAGCTAAAGAGATAAACGAATAGTAATAATGTAAAAATACAAACCTTACAGGAGAGCGACGAGTTCAACTCGGGCCAACAAAGTGTCGCTGCTGGTGAGGTTAATGTTAGAGTCTGTAACTGTTATGTCAAACATATGGCAAACAGTAACGTTAACCGAGCGAGCTGCTGCTGACCGAAGCTAACAACGTCCACGGGTGACTGCATGCTAACTTACACCACCGGATCATCCAAAGTTTATCTTAATGTTATCTCATTTGCAACATCTACTCTGTGGTCAATGAATGGATCGGCCATCAGTGATAGTGATGTGGTGAGGAGGAGAAGCTAGAGGTTGCTTCATGATGCCAGAGATGACGGAAAACTATAAGCTCTCACTCTGCTCAAAATTCCAGGTATCATAACCGCATTCGCGTTATCGGTTATCTTGTCTTTTCCACTCATTCTGCTCTGAATGTATATTTCTATATTTCTATTCTATATTTCTATTTCTACACGTTTACTAAAATGTGCACACTGTTGGGAATAATTCGGAAACCATTGCAGTCAGTATCATTTTTTTTCCCCATTTTACCTCGATCAGATAATATTATGTGTCTGTTACACAAAATGTAAGATACAGAAACAATGTTCAGATAGAATGTACAGTTATAGCCACTGAGTGATCTTCTCAATTTAAGATCTATGATTTAAAGCTTCCGGTTCACGTTCTTTTTTGTTTTTCAAATTAAACTCTCCTCTGAAGGTCGAGTGGTACAGCACCCCCTGCTGGTTGTTTTGTGTTTTTGAAAAATTCCAGTCATTCAAGAGATCTTTTTATAACCTCCCACCCAAGGACGTTATGTTGTAAGGCATGTATGTTGGTTTTAATTTTAGCAATTTTAACAATCCAATCTTTGGTACATGATGTATTTGGTGAGCCTATAATCAACGTGATTGTGTACCACTAGTGTGCTCCAGATTCACATGCAGGTTAAAAAGTTAAAAACATTTTCTCTCATTAAAATAACAAATTTAGAGCATTGCTTGTCTCTGTTCTTCCTTGTTTAGCCACAGTCAGACTGGAAAACAAAACCCTAATTCTGGTTAATTCAGACTTCCAACAAGAACATGTAGATGAGTAGGGTAACTTACTTCACTCCAAACAACATCTAATAGTTTAGTCCACTTGATTCCAAATATACATATCATCCATGTAGTTTTAAAGGAATTAAATGAATTAACATATTTCTAAATGAGGGCAAACAACATTAGAGAAAATTAATTTCATAAAGCATCTTTACATGAGCACTGACTAAAGGTCACTGTGCAGATGTGACACAGTATTTCTTTTACAATGAGGCTAAAAGATCACACCTAGCCCTGGTTAATATTTACCAAAAACCTGGCAGAAGCACGATATTTAGCCAACAAGTACATCAGACATAATCCAAACATCCCATTGTATAAACAGAAGAACTTCTCAGAATGTGCTGTTCTTGAGTTCTGCGCTCTCAACTTCATACACAGCTTAGTGCATAATTACCTTGCCTATTATTAGGGGTGTCTGAAAGTACTTTCCCTTCCTTTCCTCCTGCAGAACAGCACAGAACCTCCATCAAACTCAAGCCTGCATGTGCTCAGTCAGTCATAGCAGCCGGTGTTTACAGCCCCTCTGCAACAGTGCTGCATAAGACCACAGTACAGTATATTAGGAGTGGCAGTGTCCACGGCATGCTGCTCCTCCAGCTAGACAGGTTTGCCCCCCTGCAGATTGTAAAACAACAGATAGTTTTTTATAGTTTAACAATACCTGAACAAAATACTGTTGAATAAAAAGCTACATCAGTGCACTCCAGTTTTGATGATTTGATGATGCTCATTCAAATCTGGTCAGTTTTTACTCTCCTACTGTGAACCTTATAGCTGAAGTTAGCAATTACTGTGGTGGTTTTGTTCTGTGTTGGCTAACATCCTGTTTGCTCTTGTTTTCTGCATAAAGTACATGTATGCTAATACACACTTACCCGCTGTATACTGAGAATATTGTGGGTTTTACTTGTACTGTAATCACACAGAGGCCCGTCTATGAAAACCTGTTGCCCCTCTTTTTTCTTTGTTCTGGAGCTGACCCTGACTACGTTTTTGTAATAAGACTTATTTTCTGCTTACAGCATGTTCCACTCATGGTTTTCCCCAAGCTGTAACAGTTCTTTAACCTATTTTTTAATAAATAAGCAATAAGTGATTGTTATCATAGTTAAATAGTTTAGCTAATAAATACATTTTCTTAATAAATAACTCAAGTGAATTGTACTTATTGTACTCACGGGAAACATTTAAAAACTAAGCTAAATCAGTACTCTACAGCTGGACAGTTTTTGCAATGTTACATTTAAGGTACAGACTTTCTGTGGGAGTCTTGTTTTCCAAGCCAATAGGAGGTTAGAAATCTCAGTCTCCAGATCCCTGGTTTGACCATGTGTATTTGGTGTTAAATATCAGCCTACTATTAGTTCTGTTGAATAAATGTTATTCAGCTATGTTGATCAAGATGTTTGAACCTAGCCAGGAGTTATGATGTGTTGATCAACAAAAATAAAAAATGGAAGCATTTCTCATCACTCCTTATTTTAGCACGCCACCAGTTTAATAATCTTGAACTGTCGAATGGAGAATTTCAGAAACAACAGCTGAACTTGTGTGAATGATGCGGCTGACAAAGGTCAAGACACCTAATTAATTAAAGTCCTACATACACCTCTGCTGTGGCTGTTTAACTCTCCCACAGTATTGACATGAACAACCTATGGAGTCCTGATGGAAACATTAATGCAACCAACTAATATTTGTCTTGTTAACTATACAGTATATCTATCAGCAAAGGGGGGTTAAATTAAATTTAAAAAAGGTTTAGATTAAAAAAGTTGTTGTTTCTTTGTCAGGTTTAATTCTCACACTTTGTTTTGTTTCCTCTATTAATTCTCACAAGATTCTTATAAATGTTTAAATGTGATTTCCTTTATCTGATTTTCAGTATTAAATAGGTTGGAAAATTAAATCAGATTTTTCTTTCGTTTCTGTTATGTTTGTAGGAAAAGCAAAGGCACCAGGGAGGACTGCTGAGCTTTAGAAAAACAGCATGCATTGATGCATTATACATTTATGTAATTCACCTATTAATTGCAATGACTTAATGGGTAATAGAGCAAGTTTTACCAGTCCTTTCCTCCGTATTATTCTCTTCACCTGTAGTTTGGTGATTTCATGGAAAAATATGCTAGTCAAACAACAGATTACCCCAAAGAGTCACATTGTTGTTATTCACCTATGAACTTAAATGCTGCCAAAATACCATCTGTTTAAACAGAGTAGCCTGGGATTAAATACATGTGCCCTCTGTCCACAGGCTTATCCTTTCAAACTCAGACCAGCGATGGCTTACAACAGTCTAGACTCACTCGACCACATGTTGTAACACCTCATCAGTTTAGACTTTGAAGTTAAAGAGACATGCAGTCAATCAAAGACACACCATTTTTCTTTTTTCATATCACTTTGCCTTTTATCAAAAAACAAACAAAAACATTGACGTTGTCTACATCACAGACAAGAATCATCAATATTCTGTTTTAAACAATTTTGCCATGAACAGAATGAACCCCATGCCCATCCCTCCCCTGGAGCAAACTCCTCTATACACAGTATACTTTACATACCTATAGTTCCTGTCCAGTCTTTTTGCATTTTACATCATTATCAAAGTAGTATCAATAGCTTTAAAATACATACAATGCTCTTTCCCTTGTAATTATAATCGCTATCCTGATTGTACATACAGTATCATTTCCCACAGTTAGAGTCTGATGAGCAATTTATGTGCCTCGTTTTCAACACGTTGTTACAAAATATTCTGAAGAGACAACACACGTCTCTGCATTTCATTAAACCAAAATACTTCTGATGATTCGTAGATGGGAAGCATTTTTGCACGACCGTCGTATGTCATGGGAATGGAAACACTGCAGAGAGCCTCACGCTGTTCAAGTGGTTTTGAATACACAATGCATCAAATGATATTCACCCAAATCCACAGCTTTTATTTATGCGTCCCTCCTATTTGACGTCAGTAGTATCCTGAACCCTTCTCAGACTCTCCAAGGGGCTTTACTACCAACTGTTACGTCTGCTCGAGCTTGAGATTATGAGGTACAGTCAGAGAATCTCTGTAATCCCCAATTAGAAGAGTTACACTGAAGGAACGACAAAGATATTATAAAAGATCACTTCAACAAAAGCGTAACACAAGTTACAAAAGTGGAAGTAGTCCATGTGTTTGTATGGATTTCTTACACAAGAGTTTGGCAATAAAGTTCTCAGTATTGAGCACAAACTGTTGGCAGTAGTAGGCTGTGCTCAATCGATATACATTTCTTACTTCATAGGATTAAAAACAGTGAATGAGTTGGCAAATTTGTAAAAACCAGATTGTCTAAATTAAACTTTACATCAGTTTGGTGTCAGAGGTCCTCAACCCTCACGGTCACAGGTCTCAAGCGTGAGGTTTAGAGATCACCATTCACACATAAAACTTTGGCACCAGAGACAAGTCCTTTGCAAAGGAAATGTGGTCCATCTCCGACTGAATACTAAAGAAATGTGTGGAAGACTTGTTTTTCCGGGAGCTGGTTTGGATTTATATCTAAGCATCGAGATAACTCAAACATAACTGATTAATGACCCGAGACCAGCAATCACAGCCAGGCACCTGAGTGTCCTATCAGATGTGAGTTGAGGGCTGGGTCAGTCAGTGAGAGTCAAAACCTGCACCTCTTTACCTCTAGGATTAAAACACTCAAATTTGTTTTTTATGTGTAACAGCGTGCAAGTGCAGTTAAGCATTTCATACCTGCGACAGGGTCAAAATGATTTGGTTAGTGAACCAGAGCCCCGTGAAAAATAAAAACTCAATCTAAATGTGGGAAAAGCTACCAGTGTCTAAAATACATCAAGAAAGCCTTCTTCATTTGTACCCTGTATACACACAGCCAGAGCCCTGGACTGAAAGAGTTTGGTCACTGCAGTTAGTAAAGTGTTTGGCATTGCAACACCATATCCAGTCGACAATTTTCTATATTAACACGTTCTGATTCAATGTACAGTATCACTAATGTCACAACATGGCCAAACTCTCCATCAGCAGCTCTGGATACAGTACGCAACCAGTCATAAACTATAAGTCACACTACCTTAAGAAAAACACTGCTTAAAAACAGCTCGACTCCATTTAAATTTTCACAACTTGTTTTTTGGCCTAGTGGCTGTCAAGTGAAAAAGTTCTTTTAAAACTCAGATCTATGACTGATTTTCTGTGCCTACTCTTTGCACATTAGCTTTATAGTAGACCTTTGAATTGTTGTCAGACTTTGTATTTTTTTTTTTTTTTTTTTTTTTTTGGCAATTTGTTTGACAGCAGCAGAATGTTATAAAATGGAACAAATGAGAAAGTAATGGCGTCGCCTCATAGTTTAGACCCACGTTTGAGTGTAGAGAGAAAAAAGAGAGAGTGAGAGAGAGAAGTAGCACTGTTCACACCTTCTGAGAACTGCATCCACGTACAGATAATCCCCATCCAAATAATAAGAGCAATACACAAGCGTGTTAATACTGTTTTAGCCCAGATAAGCAGTCAACCACCAGTACTGGCTGCTCTGAGGAGTTATAATCACCTCCTTTCACGTTTGTTTTGGGGTTCAAAATATGGTGCACATATTAATTTTCTGTCATTTATACAATGTAGAATCCTCATGTACAAGATTTATTTGTTCATTTTTTTCCAGCAAGCTATCTGTAAGTTACAAGTGGCTGGACAGTAGAGCCTGAAGTGGACACGTCCCAGGGTGTGAAACTACCGAGAGAAAGAGATGGTCTTTTTTTTTTTTTTTGGCCGAACCTCAGCTTGACGAAGCCAAACAAAAGAGTGAGGGAGTGCTTACATTGTGGCTGAAGTGTTAGGCACTGCAAAAAATAAAAATGAGATTTTTTTTTTCTTCATGTTTCTGATAAACACAGTAAGGCAATTTGATTATGGCTGACTGATAACAATATAAGTTTCCGGTCTGTCTTCTGTAAAGTTAAACATATTCTCAATTTAGACTCAGGAGAGAAACAACACTTTTTTTTTTCCATTTTCACAACCCATTTTAAGATTACCTGTGTAAAAACAGCTACAATCAAAAATGAGGCACTTTATAAAAGAGTATATAGATATCTAGGCTATATAGTATTAATCATTATATGTATACTGTATATTTTATATACCATTGTAATGTGTCACTTTATATTAGAATTGTGTTAACTGAAAACAAACTACAGTATGTACTATAGTTTCTCTCGTTCTACTTGTATACTGTAGTATATACTATAGTATAATATACAGTTATAATAGAAAAGCTCAGTTGCCAAAAAAGTATTTACACTTTAACTTTTTTCCAAGATTTTGTGCTACACATCAGTTCAAAATGCATTAATGTGAGATATTATTTGGACGTAATCAACTCAAACTGCTGAATAATTTATACTGAGGTGGAAAGGAAATGGCTGACAGTCATGTGAAGTTATAAAAGTCAAATAGAGAAAATTTAATTTGTATCCCATCATCTTACTAGCAAATATGTACGACTTCATATGTGGGCTGCAGTTAGGGACTGTACAAAAATTATTAGGGCGGGAGAGGGGTCAGAGAAGGGAGAGGGCCTATTCATCCTTACCCTGTGAGATTATTTTATTTTTTAAAAGTACAATAGTTACATCATAAAGATGGCTTTCATTTTGATATTTAACGCTGCACTCTTTGGAACAGCTATCTCCAACATCTCCAACACGCCTGGCCATGGGACTCAGGCATCATGTAATTGATTTGACAGTCATCTGTCAGCTTCATCCGATATATTGTTCTTAAGTGGAATCCGGGGGTCGGGGTAAAAAACTGTGGTGCTCAAGTCCATCAGAAGCCAGAGAGCTGCCGCATGCGCTCGGTTCACTCATGTAACAACCGTTTGCTTAGAAGCTCTTTGTTCAAAAATAAAGAGTGGCTGTAATATTCACAGCTTTGCTATGTTTGCCAAACATATATTATTTTGAGATATGTGGGGAGAGGGATTTTGCTTTATTATGAAATAAAGAAATAGGATTCAGGCCCCCTCCACCTCCAATAATTTCCATACAGTCCCTAAGCTGTTTTAAACTGTAGTATTCAGCTTCCCTCAATAACAAGTCTGTTATTAGGTCCCTTCAGCACATCTCAGTGAGGACATTTACATACATACAATCTAATTATTATCCATACTGGGTGTTTGAAGCCAATTTGATTACGCTGTTTACATGCATAGCAGAAGAATGTTATGTTAATTTGGCCATTTTTATGCAATGTTGCATACCATGATTATTCAATAAATGCATTGTTGCGTATCTATGCGTCTGCTTTTCTACAGGATCTATGTGATATCAATCGTTTCATGTTGCTGTGGCTGCGGCTTTCCTGTAACTTTTCCTGTGGCATTTTAGCTGCAGCACAAATACAGCATATTTGAGTCAGATGAAATGAAATTTCAATGAAAAATTTGTTTTGTTTGTTTGTTTGTTAGGTGGGGATACAAAGAACTAAATTTTGTTTAATTTTATAATGCAACACAGTGGAAAAAAACATTTTAAAAAGGACTCACTGTGTGTTTGCTTATACCTGGCACTTCACTTTCCCTTCAATATCCTAAATATCCATTTGTGAATCAGCCACAGGACATGACAGGACATGTTTAATTTATGCATAATCAAAGCTGGGGCTGTACAAACATGTATCCTGTGTGAGTGCACATCTGGAGCTTTAGGGATAAAACTTAATTCTGTGTGGGAAAACGCAGAAAACCGAATTGCAGTATGACCATTTTGAAAGGATAAAAAGAAAGCCATTGTTCTCATCCCTCAACTACAACCTGAAGATCAACTCAGAGCACAAGTTGACGGGATGTCAACTGAAATGTGGAAATGGAATTGTAATCATACTGTATCCTATTTAATACAGTTTACACTCACGTGTGGATTTCACAAAGATTGCATAAGATGTGTGGGATTTTCACACGGCCATTTTCTTCTTGTGTGAAAAACTGACAGAAAGCGTAAAAATTATATCTAAATTTAATTTGTATAACTTAATTTAATTGCCAATTCCATGAACTGTACTTTATAATACCTCACAAATGAAGCACATTTTGACGCCCTGTAGTGGCACAAGAAAAGTGGTCAGGAAGTGTAAAGGCTTTTTTGGGCAACTGTATATAATAAATCAAATATGTTTACAGTGACAGCGTGTATGAGTGTATGAAACCTCTGCCAAGCTGTATTTCCTTCTTATTTTTAGTAAAAATGACACCCGATGATCATTTAACTTATCAAATAGGGACAAAGGATGATGTGACGATATATATAAAAACATAAACCTTGAGGATTCAAGTTTGCCGTGGGACCCAATAAATAAACACTCCAGGATGCAGCTGCAATTGTGTCAGCTGCCACTTTGAACCTCGATTTACGAGAGTTCAAAATGGTTTTCTCATGCATCAATCACAGGCAAATGTGTTTGAAATTAAAATACACAGATGGACATTTTTTTTGCCATTTGTGTGATTCCCTGAAAGCCTTGTTAATCTATGACTTTGCCTGCATGATTGTTAGTGTGCGATGGAGCCACCATGACACAACACAACACAATGGCCACCTGAGAACTCACACATGATCACAAATCAAATTGTCGTCCTTTATCTGTGTTAAGTTGAATGATGATCAAATGTCATTTTTATTCAAAACAAGGCAAAAACAAAACCTTTTCCGTGTGTGTGTGTGTGTGTGTGTGTGTGTGTGTGTGTGTGTTTGGCACACATTTGGTTGACAGAAAACAGCAGACGGGATGGGGATGAGTTTTCCAGGATTTTCAGTGTTCAGGCTCCAGTGTACAGTTCTGTTGTGGCAACAGATCGGGCCGCCGACTGTCCCCTCACAGACTGAGCGTGGAGCTGTCACACCGGCGTCTTGCTCGGATCCAAGACGAAGACTGAGATCAACAATCTGGAAGAAAAGAATCAAAAGCAGGCAGGAATTTGAATCACACATTTTCGACACAAAAGGTTTTTCTACTGTTTACAATAATTTGTGTTTTTAAAAGTGTTATTATAGTTTACATAATAATTCACAGTAAATCTAATTGAAATCTCCCCACACTAAATGTTTCAGAAGGTAAAGCAGTTTAGACTAGATTATATATTCCCCCGAAGCATATTGCTTTTGTTGAATCTAGAGCTCCTGCTGGCTGCTTGGGTAAATATCACATGATACCTGATATCTTTCTAAAAGGATTTTCTGACTGAAGTCTCCTGCACACTGTTGCAGATGTCAATATTATGTGTCTTGTCTTTGTGTCTGACTAATCAGTTCCAAGGATTTTGAACTGTTTCTTCTTTTTAATGAGCTACCTAAACAATACAAATACCTCACTGCTCCAGGTCTGATCATGTCAGCAAAATAAAGTCAGCAGCAAGCAAACATCTGGTGATTATGATTATCAGCTTGGAATTACAGATTTTTTAGGTGTACATAAGAAAAGAATTGCCTTATAAAATAACTTTATTAAAGAATAACCGTAGTTAAGGAAAGCTCAGACAAAAGTGTTGATAAATCAACGTGTGGTTTGAGTAGCTTTGACTCAGTCAAACCACTTGCTCCATCCACTTTCAGAGTCAAATGATTGTAATGATTGTCTGCAACCTCAACACTCTGGTTGTGTTTACACTGCTGTGTAAAAAAAAAAAATGTATGGTTAAAATTTTCTGCACTGCATTTCCTGGGTTTCCAACCAGCTAATGACAAGTTCACTTGTATATATATATATATTTTTTACTCTTAGTTTTTAGTGCAGATATCCATTATTCCAATCTTATTAAAAAAGATGGTCTTCAGTGCTAGAACATGGGTAGGCTGTAGTGTTGCTCACTAATAACTACTCATATTGCTGTAAGTGGATCAAATAAAGATAATTAACTATTTACAAACATCAGACTTAAGATTTTAGATTTAAGTTACACCTTTGAATCAGACTTATCAGACAGTAAACTGATTCACTTTCAGGCTCATAATGCAGATGTGACAATACTGCAATTAAGACACAGGGCACAAATAAACATGTTCATCTCACTGTGACATTTTAATGAACATTTAATTAAAACGAAATTAAAACGAGTGATATAAAAAATAAAAAATAAATATCTGAGTGCTAATTGGATTTGGATTTATTTGAGGTTTTATAAACTGCAGTGCAGCCACCATCCTCCCTATATCCAGGCTTCATGTATTGAGTTCCATTATTAGAATATGGCTGCAGTTAATGAAAGCGGGATAAACGCTGTTTGCAGCTTATAGGAGGTGAGGTACATTCAATCATTAATCGCAGTGTGAAAAATGAGAATTTACAGAATATTAACAGAGCCTTCTTTTCCTTGCTATGCATGTTAAATGCATAAATAAACGATCCCCAATTGAAATAATTAGGCAATTATTATGATTATGCATGTACACGTAGAAGCTGAATAGCATTAGATGAATCAATCATGCAAATGTTGTAGCTGCTCCGAATAAATAAGGTGCACAAGTTGTTTGTCCCATTTAGTCCTCTGATTAATATTTATGTTTACCTGTATATTTAGATTTTAACATACTGCCTCTTGCAGCTGTTATTTTTTGACATGTAAAAGCAATGGATCTCTTATGTATTTCACTGCACATCCATCAAAAATGTACATCAGCCACCAACGTTAACCATTAAATAATTGTCGTCTGTGCCACGCGAGGGAAACCTCAGAGCCGCCATGTGAAATCCTGCAGCCGAGAGCACACCCACACATGAACATAAACACCTGTCCCCTCTACCTCCATTTATGTGAAATGGCTCATTACCAGCAGACAAATCAATTGGCTTTGCTCTCTGAACACCCACTTGTGATAATAAGAGACTCTCTACAGACAACCCACAGCCTGGAAACACAGTGCTGCCCTCCAGCTTGAAGCGAAGGTACCCATCAGTAAAGGATGAAAAGGAGAGTGAAAAGCAGTGACTAAGACCCAGACATGAGTTTTGTCTGTGGATTATGCACATCACATAAAAAGCTTGCATGCAGACAAATATTACCAGGAATTATATAGTTTTTTCAGAAATATTCAGTTTACTATCATAGAGGACTAAGAAAAGCAGAAAATATTTGCGTTTGAAAATCTATAACCAGTGAATGTTTTGGCCTTTTTGCTAAAGAAATGGACAGAAATGATTAATCAATTATCAAAATGGTTGCAGATTAATTTTATGGAAGAAATAAAGCTGAATTTTTACTCAAATGTGGCTGCCATCAACCTGTTTTGTAAGAAAGTAGTTCTGCAACTAACAATTATTTTCATTATCAGTTGATCTGCTGATTATTTTCTTGATTCATCGATTAATAGCTTGGTATATAAAATGTCAGAAAATATTGAAAAATGCCTTTTATAATTTACCAGACTCTAAGGTGGAGTCTTCAAATTCTTTATTTTATCCGACCATCAGTCCAAAACCCAAAGATATTAGTATTACTATCATATGTGACAAAGAAAAGCAGCAAATCATCACATTTAAGAAGCTAAAACCAGAAAGATGTTTGGCATTTTTGCTTGAAAAGTGACTGAAATGATCAATCGATTATAAAATTGTTGCTGATTAATTTTCTGCCTATCGACTAATCGATGCAGCTCTACTGAAAATGAGCTATTTCCAGACACAGTAAAGATGCAATGTTTGTTATCCAAGCTCTTTTCAATAGGTTATAGAAAGTCAAACAATCAGAGTGAATCAAACTTGTTCAACTAAATGAAGAAAACGAATATAAGATACTTGAATCCTATTTGGTTGTTGACAAGTAGGTAATTTCCTCTTAATATAACCTATCAATTTCAAAAATCACATCAGAAACAAGTCTATCATAGTTTTGAAACGCTTTCTATATCGATATAATTACTGTATCAATTGCTATGTCGATACATTTCAAGTAGCCTCATAGACATTGTCTTGCCCCCTCCCTTGTTTGCTGTGGTAACCATTGTGTCTTTTAGTTGTGAGGCCAGAACTGACATCAATAACCTGATTGTCTACAAGAAGAACAAATGAAGGTGCCACTTACCTTGACCATCCTTTCTGCTGTTCTGGTGTGATCGCAGTTCTTCTGACTTATAGAAATCAATACTGGCATAAGTGTTGAGGCTAGAGCCGGCGCTGCTGCCCATAGCGCTCCCTCCGATGTTGTAGGCAGCAGAGGTACGCTCCACTCCGGCTTGAGGGCTCTCCTTAATGGCCAAGTCAAGGTCAATATAGTTAAGGCCTTGTTCAGCAGATGAGGTGGAGGCTTGTGGTGGAGGTGTGGCAGATAAACTAGCTGCCTGCCTGTTCTCCCACAGTGAGCAATCCAAACCATGCCGATGGCTCGCTGCCTGGCTGCCCTCCGGGAAGAGGGAGGTAGAAGAGGGTGGGTGGCGGGGTAGGGAGGGAGGTGAGTTAAATGTCTCTGGACGGTGGCTCTGCCGTCCCTGCGGGTCACCTCGGACCAGTCTGCTGCTGCGCTCAGGAGACTGGAAGGACTTGACTGGGGAAAAGCCCAAGCCTGTCTCCTGCTCCATGGATAAGGGTTGACCAGAGTGGATGGCAGGTCTTGCTGAGATGCTGGGATCTGAACCTTTGTTGTCTATAAATGGAGTAGGGGCGTCTGTTGGCACTGATGCCATCTTTACTTTTGTTCTGTACCCGGCACTAGCCTCGACTGCCAGAGGAGAGGATGTGCCGTGTTCATGTCGGGCCTTGGGGGCAACAGCTGGTGGGCCCTGTGGGGTGCTGAATGTGGATCTAACAGGAGTCAGGGGCGTTGAGGTCTTCCCTAAATCCATGCTGACGTATTCGGCAGAGGTGGACAACGGAGCAGAAAAGCTGCGGGGAAGGTTAGCAGGATTATCGTGGCAGAGGAGTGGTTGATTCAAGGGCCGGAGGGTTCCATGGATCAGACGTTGTCCATGTTCAGACCCCGCACGTCGTCCTCCGCCATACTTATTGTCCTCCTTGAACACAATACTGACATACTCACCAATGTTTTGAGACACTGATGGTAGCAGATTCTCCTTCACCCTGGGCAGGGTGTTTGCTTTAGTAATGTCTGAAGACACACTGAGGGGATGACCCCTCCTTTGTTGCTTTGGGCTCTTACTACTTGATCCGCGTTTTTGATGAGGACGCCCATCTTTTGTGCATGTTCCCGCACTCTTGTACTCTGCTCCAGTTCTTAATAAACTTAACCCTCTCCCTGCCGACATGGACTTGTCTTCCAGGCTTTCACTGCTGGCTGAGCTGGAGGAGAAAGAAGAGGAAGACATGGAGAGCTGACAGCCTCCTGCAGAGCCCACTGCAATTTTGTTTCTCTTGCTGTATCCCACTCCCCCTCCCCTTCCAGCACTATCAGGCCCACTGCTCTCCTTTTTTCCTTCCCCTTTGTTTAAGTCCTCCTCAAAGCGAGAATAGAGAGTATGTTGATAAGCTCGTGGCAGGGAGAAGTAGGAATTGAACATTTTTGGTTGCAGTTGGTGCTGCTCGGGGTGGGAAGGCGGTGTGCTGCAGGCAGAGCGGCTGCAGACAGGTGAGATGTTCATGTAGTCACTGGCAGCCCGGCTCTCCATGCTGGCCCTGCTATCCCACATGCTCAGTCCGTGCAGGTCTGTGGAGCTGCTGCTATTGGGAGACATGACCATGTAGCCCTCTGAGCTGGGCTGGCGGATGTGCTGAGGGGGGGACACACTGTTGTTGGGGGTCATGGCCATATACTCATCATCTGCCCCAGGCTTAGCACTTGCGTCAGACATACCTATCGCGAGAGAGAGTGAGACAGGAGGAGACGTCACTCCAGGCAACATTGACATATAGCCACTATCCACAGCTGCTCCTGCGCCCACTGCTCCCCTGCTTTTGTCAGCCCTCTTCCTGTTCTCCCCTACTTCATCAAGCTGCCCACCCCCAACTGCCAGGCCTCCTGAGCCATGGTGCAAATCAGCTCTCTCTCGGTTAGCACTCTGCGACATGATGGCATATTCTTCATCATCTTCATCATCTTCATCTTTTCTATGTGGGGTCAGTCGTTCATGGGCTGCCAAGGGCAGGGAAGCCCTCTTACTTAGTAGTCTGCGTTCTGCCTCAGACTCCCTACTGGATGCGCGCCGCAGAATTCGTCTGCCTTTTGAGCGATGATGGGAACCAAGTAGACTCTCTCGCTGTCCCATCACTATATAGCTGGAGGAACCTTCTCCATGTACATGTTGTCCAGACAGACTGGGTACGAGCAGAGAGTGTTCCCCAGGACTGGAGCCATATTCATCTGAGGAGCCGTAGTCGCTCGGTGAACCTGACACAGAAACTCTCTGAGAAACACGAGGGTAGGAACAGACTGTCATGCCTCCCACTGCTGCCCCCACTAGGCCACACTCTGAGCCATGACCAGAGCTGGAGGACAGACTCGGCGCAGGAGAGGGAGTAGGGTTAGGCGTGTAACGTGCAAGGCTGAGCGTAATCTTAGCAGGAGTTGGGGCCCTGGTGGGCTTGGGCCTCAGTGTTGGCGTAGTTGAGCAGGAACCATTAAGACTTGGGCTGGAGCTGGCCCATGTCCCTTTGGCGCTTGCTCCGCCCTCCTCCGACCTGGCCCCGATGCTGGCAGTTCGCGCCCTCGGAAATCCGTGGCGTGACGTAGGTGAAGTGCTCGTGCTGCTGCCTCCTGTTCCTGGGGTCTCTGTGCGGGCTCGTCTGGAGAAGCCCACCTGGCTTGGTGGCAGATTTGGGTGATGACGACGGCTCGGGACACTGATGGGATTTGAAGCAGTACCACCTCCACACGACGTTCCCACAGACTGAGATTTACTGCGCTGACGGAACTCCTCACTTAGGGCCTTCATGGCCTCCAGCAGGGTCTCGTGCATGTTCTGAGCCACCACAGAGTCATCCACCTGCATCCAGAACTCTCCAGGGCCGGTAATTGCTGAGCGACCCACCTCAATGAAGAAGAAATTCTCTGAATGGCCACATCTGCGAACATTCATCAGCTGCAACACCACAGCTGCCACATCGGAGTTAAGTTTGACAAAGTTGACTGTCTTGTCAGTTAGGCACAGCCGGTAGATGCCCACTAAGTTCCTGGCATGTCCAAGACCTTTAGGCCAAACCTTGACCTGCCATACTTCCTTGAAGGTTGGAACAGGAGACGGAGAGCTACACTCTCCACTACTGCCATAGTCTTCAGGAGTTTTACCTTGGAAAACAATAAAGAAAAAAGAAATAAAAACAATTAAGGCATTGAATGACTAAACTCATCACAGAAACATACATTAGGAAATACCTTAGAAAAATACTTCACATACATTTTTTTACATAAAACACATAACCTGTTGAAACATTGATCAAAGCCAAAATGACACTAGTAAGTAATATTTTGTTATTCTATTATTACTAAACTGCTACATGCAAGAATATCTACTGTGTCTGCCAAGCAACTGTGCTGCAGCTAATTCATCACCATCTCTTTTAAGCTACAGCTCTATAATTACTGTCCTAGGAGGTATAGAATGATCTACTGAAAAGCAGCATGCTCAACTGTGAAATAAGACAATCACATGACAAACTACAGAATTATAATTACAGTCACTGTTATGGCCAATGAACAACTGACCACTGTAGTAGTTTTACTCCCATCATCAAGAAAAATATTCAATTTATTAAAGATGATCCCCACCACAGGAATCACTATAACCTACAATACATGGATGTGTTTCAATCTCTATTTCCCTATGCACAACAGGAATACAGTAAAATTAAATTAAATTAAGAGCAGTGTTTTATTGTGGCTCTCCCTGAATCTCAACAAAATGGGGGTCTGTACTCTAACATGTATCTATTTAGGGTTCCACAACGTGACAGCATTAAAGCTGGGCAAGCCCATCAGTCTCAACTAACTGAACTGCAAAGGATAGCCTAACAGGGAGGGTGGGTGGTGGTGTTCAGCTCCATAAGGATAACAACGTAAACACGAGGATAACCAACAGAAACGCATTTCCAGTGAGAGCGCACTGACGATGCCATCTCCTCCCTACCAGCAGCGCCGTGCAACAGAAATGTAGGTTAGGCGAACGGCAGTCAGAGCTGTGCAGAAAAACAAAAACACAGGCTCCACAGCGGAGTGCACCACGATAGGCTACTACTATATGATGCATCCGTTGGATGGTTGCTATATGCCCACTGCGCCATGCAAAAATACACCGTCGTATGAACTGAGCTGCATTTTAGTCAGAAAAGGCGAACATCTCAGTATTATTGCATGCAGATGCTGTTTAATGCATCAAATTGCATTTTGCTGACAGAAAATGATCCGCATGTTATAACAGTATTAAACCAACGCTTCTTGAGATTGTGCAGCACAAACACAGCACATGCCGCCCATAGCGTGTTGGTCTACCCCGTTCAGTCGGATCCACCTGCCTCTTGGTTAAAAACACACCGTCCAAATTGTATTACTTTGACTAATTTATTCAAATCAAACGGGCAAACTAGACATGCAGCAAAAATATTCAAACAATTCGAGCCAGTGATGTGCAATGAACAATCAGGAACGACCGAGCCAAATAGTGTATGGAGAACAAACAGCCTACGGCAGGATAGGCCTGATGCAGAAACAGACAGTAGAAATCACATCACACTTTTCATGTCTTACAGTTGCACTGAAGGTCCAGCATTGCTTGGTACCACTCATTTTGGATCTCCTCGCTGTCTGCAGCGATGGCAAAGCTCTCGCTGCGGGTATAAAGGACTATCATGTGCTTGTTCTTGGAATCTGCCCGCTTGTTGATGTTGAAGCAAGTCTCCAGGTTCAGGACTTTTTTGGGCACAGGTGATTTACTGCGGAATTTCTTCTCGTTCTCATAATACTCAAGTCGAGCAGGACCATGCTCCGAGGCCGCCCTCAGCACGAAGAATCGCCGGTGCATTGATTTATGCTTGCGGAGATAGCCGCTTTTCTGTACATCTTCATAGTTCTGCGGCTCGGCTGCTTGGTTCTCCATGGCCAAGGCAGGGTGATAAATATTACAAGCCAGTAATCTCAGGAAAAAAATCGAAGCCCATGTGTACTCCTCATTAATCCATTGCAACTACATCCCTCGTCCTCCCCGTGTCCACATTTAAGTGTCCAGCATGTGTGCGAAGGCTCAGGATGGGAAAATCAGCCAAACCATGTTTCAGATCTTGTATCATACTGTGAACAGGCTTCAGCAGCTGCAGGAGGATCCGCGCACCGAGCGTGCACAGCGTCCACCGCTGCTCGTCCTGCAGCCCAGCCCAGTCCTGCCCGATCCAGTCCAACCGCGGTGCAGTTCAGCTGCTAAGGACGTCTCCTCCACCTGTCTGAGGTTGCCCACAGTCGGTCTATAGCCACCACTGTAAAGTCAGGCGGAATAAAAACAGAGCTTCTGGCAAAGATTTTCAAAATAAAACCCTTATAGCGTCGAATAAGACCTACTATCTATCCATCTGCTTATCTATTAATGCATTTTTTTTTTCACCAGGTCAGGGACAGGGGTCGAGCAAGTAGGACACACACAACACAGACACAGCCATACTTTTCCCCATCAGCTTCTTCAACACCAACACAGTAGTTTTCTGAGTCCTGGGTTTGTCCTGTGTCTCCTCACTTTGGACTGAGGAGAGATTCAAAACTACCTCATCTAGCTCCTCTAAGTGTAGTCTCTGTGGCCCTCCCAAATGAGTTTCTCACTCTGTCACAGTTAGTAGGCTACAGGTCACCAACCCTGCAGTGAAACACTATTTTTGTCACTTTTCTACTGGCCAGTGCTCAAAAAGGAAGATAACATATAGTTATAATAAGTATGCTACAGTCAACTCTGTATTTACAATGATGTTCTGATACAACTCACACACATTACTGCAACATTTAGTTGTTAAATCTCATCTTCTCTTTTGTCGTCACATTCCTATAAGAACGACTGATCTTTCAGAGTAAAACCTATTCTAATAACCCTAAAAGTGTCTACTTATCAACTACATCTTCATAAGGTTATGATTCACTAAGTCACCCGAGTATTCTAATGTATTTTGTTGTAACCACACAAACACCCAGACAACCTAAAATGCTTTAATTGTGAAAGCCAACCTGCTACGTTTCCGGTCTCCCCCTGGTTCTCTCTGGCTGACTTGACGCAGCTTCTGCTAGACTGGCACCTCCAAGCCGGTGCCAGTCAAATGCCAGGGGGGCTTCAGGACTGATGAGGTGCAAGGAGGAACACGGTGTTCAGCCGAGGAACACTTCGTTTCTGATCATGTGGACGATCAGAGTTCATGTCGCGTAATTCATCATTTATTTGGGGGATTTTCACCCACTGACAGTACGCAGACAGGAGGAAAACAACTGCAGAACATGCGGTTTGAGAGGTCAGGGCTTATGCAGTTATAGGCCTTATATATTTTTGGAGTAGTACTGTTGAATTTCATGCAGCCATTACATGCATATGTGCATATTTTACAGAAATAAACGTACAGCCCTGTAGCCTATACGGGGGCATATGATGATAAAATAACTCATTATAGAGATACTATCAAGAGAGATTTGCAATCTAATATTATGATGATAGGAAATTGTGTTACCATGTTTTATGAGATAATATGGTAGTTGATTATTCCTTTTCACTTCAATTTAATTTAAATGTAATGATATTTTAGCAAACACTTGGGCAGCTACAAACTGATTGCCTTGACCATCAGTTGCAAGAAATTTGAGATTATGACATTATGAGTTAATTGCCCTATTGTCATTTAATGGGCTTACCTGGATAGTTTGGAGCACCAAAGACACTGAAGGGACCATGATGGCCAAACCAGCATTCCCCAGGTCACATAATATGGCGGTGGTTAGCTTAGTTAGTTTTATTATGATTACTTATACATGCAGACAGAATATTCACTGAATAATGCCACATAGCATCGGGACCTAAACTAATGTACCCTAATACCCTAAGCAACAAAAAAGGAGTTTAGAAGGAAAGTGTCTCATACTGTAGATGATACAGTCTGTGGTTAAATCCCAGGGGTGTGATTGCACCACCAAAGTGCCAAAAAAAGGTTTGGCATAGCAACCTGTCAAACTGATCAAAGTGTCCTCAGAGCAACCCTTGTTAGTGGCAGAAATAAGAATTGCTTTTGAGCTGACACTGTCCTCAGGGCAGTGATATCACCAGCAGATATTCCTGCTAGCAGTGCAGACATGATCTGTTCATATTCTGATTTGGATAATAACATTTTAATCATTTCACAAAGTCCCCTTTAAAAAATATTATCTTATTATATTCAGTGGTAGCCAACACGAGGACAAGTTTGTGATGGCATTTAAAGATTATTTTAAGAGGAACTCATGACCTAAAGCAGCAGATAGACTCTGTCCCCGAAGGAAAACTATAATTGTGTTTCTGGATTTCTTAATTTCAAAACTTGATCCAAAATCTACGTAAACTGTTGGCTGGCGTTACTGTAAGATACACGGTGCAACTTAAATACAACTTCAGCTCCACGGAGATTGTGTTTCAGCAGGAAATTGCGACAAAAAACATTTAGAGGGTTTGTTTAGGATGTGCAGCGTATTGCACATAAGTTTCATTATGTAAAGCCGTCCCTACATTTTCATTGGATTGTTCCACTACAGAATAAAATGGAGTCACACCAGCCCAAGTAAGTAAAACCAGCCCAAAGCTTGTTAGCATCACTGTCACTTGGTTGGGGATTTATGGTGAAATGGTGAGGTAAGACTTCCAGTGAGTTACTGTCTCTTCTTCATAATTGAGTGGAGTTTTAATGTTGCTTGCTACTTTAAGTGCCACTCCTTGTTGCCAAGTCTTTTGTAATGCCCTTGCCAGTTACAACACTGCTATTTCAAAACTTAAAGCTTCTTATAATCGAAAAGTATGAATCAGATTTGATAGATAAAACCCACTAACTTAGAAATATCAATCTATAAATGGCTTACCTGTCATTTACAGTATGATTTACTGGCCTTTATTGAACTTGTGATTTATTGTTCCACTTGTTTTGAATCATAATTGAATGTACTGTCAAGGCACCATTTGGCAAAATAGCCTCAACACATACAGACTCAAGAGTAGGAAAAAAGACAAACATACGAAGACACGATCTTCACTATAACCATAATTTATTTACAGAAACACAGTGAGATCACTTTCAAAATGAACTATACAGTCCATTCAGTTTTGATGAGATCTATCTATTTGGCAAATTGATTAAAAATCTAGAAAACGTAGGTCCTACCTATGCAATAGAATAACTCATTTTGTTCTTTAGATACCCATCAAAGCAACATTCAGACAGCTTCCTTCATGTTCTTCATCTTGATTCAGAATCCTCCATTTCCTCTTCGTCAGGGGGTTTAATCATGCTTGAAGAGCCAGTGCTGGTGCTAAACACTTAATGGTGTGAAAGACTACACCACAAGCAACCCGATAATCAAGTCATCAGACGTCCATTTGTTTTCTGTCTATACGCTGAGCTACTGTGACAAGTTGGTGTATGTTAGAAGTGGTCAGCAGTGAGCTGCCAATGAAAAAATGTCCACAGACTGAAACTGTTGTCGGACAAAAATCACACCCTGACATCGCCTGCCTATTGTTGCTTCAATATCAGTGCTGCGGCGGACAATTAGAGAGCCAACAGAGAGTGAGTGAACAATGCAGTTGCTTGCTTTTTGAATGCACTGTGATTAAACCCTTGTGTTTTGTTGGTGTCTCCTTTTGTGTCAGGGGTTTAGGGAACCCAAGCAGAAAAAAAACTCCACTAAAAAGTCCCTAACCCTGCAGGACACAAAGACAAACTAACTATGTACAAATTTACAGTATATACACTTCCCCGGGCCAAAGAGAAATGACTCAGGAGACCTTTTTTTATGCATGCTTCCCCCATATGTTCTGTAAAATGCAACTAGGATCCCTTGGGGGTGGGCATGGGAGTGACTCGGTGAACATTTGTTCTCAGAGGACCTTCAGATTCAGCCACTGTTTGGGGTCCTGGAGAGCCCAAAAAGAAGATAATGGCTGAAAAACTCAGACACAGCCAGACATTTTCCTCTAGAAGATGGCGATACACATGAAAAGGCTCAATCTGCTGAAGCACATTATTGTAGATGATCATTTCAGTCAATTGACTCAGACATTCTGCACATCAGTGCAGAGCTTGTATGTCACAGAAATCAGGTCTTCCTATTGCTGTCCTATTTAGACCCTATTGAACACACAGCATGCTGGACAGTACATCCAGCCATGCATGCAGCATGTTTCAGTAATAGGCTACATGTACTGTAGGTGAAGCTATAGTGAAACTGCGTTGTCGTTAGCGAGCAATAGTTTGGGTCTTGTTTGCATGTTGTGTACATCTTCTAGGTTTTGGTAGAAAATGTCAGCATAATGTTAAAAGCAATACACCCATCATTAAAAACAATACATACTTAGGGAGAGAAACATACTGTAGATGCACATCATTAGTCAATCTGTTTAAAGAATAATATCATGTGGGCCCCATGGCATTTTTCTTAAAACTATTTGTCATTAAATGTTGGAATGTATTCATTATTTCCAGCTTTGCAGGTATTTTGGCCCCAACATCGTTTTCAGTCTGTGTTTTTATAATTGCCATTAGAATAAGTCACCTAAAGTAAGTTTTAGAGCATATTTTTGTCTTTAGATTCACTTAATCGAAGTGATGAGTTAGAATGAAACAGACCAATCAGTCAAATCAACTCAAATAGGCCTATCGCAGTAGAGACCCAGTAGTCAAAAAGATTTAGAGTTTTTTTTATCTATATAAATAATTAAATGTAATATAAAATGAACAACCCAGATGCTTTGTTTGACATATTTTGACCATGTTTGGATAATATGGTTTCATTCATCAAATGTGTAAATAATCACGTGATTGCTGCTACAAAAGCAAAACCAGAGCTATCCCCGACCTGAGCTCTCAACCCTGACTGACCTGTCCAGTGTTTTCCAGCTTAAATTACTGTGAAAATGTTTTAATGTATTCATTTTGTGTTGTTGCAAAAGGCTAATGCTTCTAAAGTGAGTGCAGCATAGACTCTATTATACCTGAGGTGAATAGTCGAACAGTAATAGCTTCCACCCTTGGAGTGTGATAAAATCTCTCCAGTATCTCTACAAAGCACAAAGATCAGTACAAATACATACAGTACATGAAGAACACAAGTAGTACACGATACTGCAACCATTTTTGTAGACACATCCATCACAATCTCTTCTTGTTAGGCGATTGCTGTCCTATAAACCAGCACATTCTGGACCTGTGAGCCTACCTTGGTATGCATATTACACTGTATGTATATTTTATTTTTCAGTATAAAAACAACTGTCGAACAAATATAATATGGACAGTTGCCTCTTTTTGGCTCATGTTTGTATCTTGGAGCCAGGGTTTATCATGGCACCAATGTGCTAAGACTTTGAATGAAGACAATGATACTCTCCAAGAAAGATTATTTTAGTATATGAATGATTTACGACAAATCCAAAAAGTGTGAATTCCCATGTCACTGGTGCTGGATTTCATTTTGAGCGGGGCATTAATTATAGTAGATTGTGGTTGGGATGTTGCATGTTCAATCTTTCATTCATTCACACATCTTTTTGTGTATTCTTTCAATGATAAATATTACTTTTCATTCTGGGACATCAGTAAAAAAAAAAAAACATTGGGCTAGCCCATCTTCTTCTGTCGATCCAGAAATTTCTGTCTTCTGTCAACAGGTATCTCCTCTAAACTGATACCATGATTGCTTCCCCTGTAATAGGAAATAAAGCTTTTCATGCACTGTGACTGGGACACAGAGCAGAACACGACATAACATTCATACAAATAGGTCATTTGATTACATTAAGTTGCTGCAACAGTCTAAAATGATACAGTATAAATGTAGTGCAAAGATTAAATCAGGCAAATCACATTCATGCGTATGTGGAGGAGGAACCAAAACATTCTCTTACCCTTGAGTGTCTGGAGGAATAGGCAGAGGCTTGTTGAAATCCTCCCTTCCTACCAACCAAAATGTGTTCTCAATCCCTTTTCCCTAGAAATAAATAATCATTAGCATTCATTAGCTATTATTACGAGGCCAGTGCCACACTAGGTACATAACATATCTTCTGTGTATATTATGAAAGGTTTTTTATTTATCTTACCTTTAACTCTGTCAAGCCTCTGACATCAATTTTGTATCCCAGCTTCAAGCTGTTCAGGACATCAACTGTGCTTTGGTTGACATGGATTCTGTAAGCTATGATAGCAAATACAGAATAATCATCAACATTTGTAAACTGAAACTGCTTTAATATCAGGTATACATGTGAAATATGAATTGACCTTGAACTTTCTAAGGTTTAAATTGATTGATGAGAAGTCAGGCTGTCATTTCAGTATTAAGCCACTTGGTGGCAGTAGACTACTCATCATTGCTTTTCTCCAAATAGCAAAAACACAGTATACAGCAGTCATGCATAATTGCACAATTCTAACTGTAGATACAGTAAATTAGACTGAAACTGCCATTGACCAGTTTAAAGGTGAACATGTTCATTAATTAGAGTATGCTCTTCTGGGAGACCCATCAAATGTGAGAGCTTTATTTTTAAATATAAGTAAAGTACACTTAGTAGCTACTACTTTATTGTTTATACCTAATTTATACAGCATGCAGAGGGTAGTCAGGGCAAACTTGGTCATTGACGACATTTACACAGAAACTTCAAATTGGCCTCTAATTCTGCTGATAGTCTTAAAGGATTAGTTAGGACTGCTCACTTAAAGCCCTATTTAGCCTCAAGAAGCATGCACACAAACTACACCTGTCCTCTCAACTACTATGTCAGTTTCAAAAAAAGGATAAAAAGGAAGAGGAGATCTGTCTGGTCTGTATAATAGAGACTATATAATATATCCGACACTCACGCAACCCTGTGGACTCCATTCGAGATGCTGTGTTGACAGTGTCTCCAAACAGGCAGTACCGAGGCATCGTAAGACCCACCACTCCTGCTACCACTGGGCCTGCAAACATAGCATGCAAGAACACACACACACACACACAACACACACACACACACACACACACACAGACACAGATTGGGGGGGCTTTGAATAGGACGCCTGTCCTTGGCAAACAATACCTTACATCATAAACCATTTTGTGTGGTAAATGTTTACATTGTGACTCAGTTTTCAACACAGTTTTTGTTCCCACTGTTTCTAGTAGACTGATAATCTCTGCATTTCAATAAAAGTACTGCAATTAGTAGTGCAATTATTTTCCCAATACATGACATAAACGCTGTGCACTACCACTTCTGTGTGCGTAAAGAAATTCATAGAACAGAGTTAGAAATCTAAAGGATGCAGTGTGTTAATTGGATGACAGCTCTCTAAGTGGATAGCGTTTCACTGTTCCAGGAATAAGTTCTAGACAAGGATAAAGGAGGTAAAAATACCTCCTTGCCTTAGCAGCTTGGGCTCCTGTATTCTTATTCCTCTGCAACAAGTTAACTTTTACTCACTCTGAAATTTGGATTCATTCATGCCATATCACTCATTACACGTGAATGTGACTCTCAAAGTAATTACTCATGGTAAAGAACTTTCCATATGCAACGTTACCACTGTATATCATGATGTTTAGAGCATCACAGCACAGAAAGGGTGAACATATTGCTCACCAGAGTGCAAGCCAATACGGATCCTGACTTTTAGTTCAGGCATGTGCCTCATCTTGAAGGTCCCGATGCAGTGGAGGATGTCAAGAGACATGTTGGCCATCTCAGCTGCATGACGGTTGCCGTTCCTAGTGGGGACTCCTGAGGCTACCATGTAGGCATCTCCAATAGTTTCCACCTAAATACCATCAAAATAAGAGTTCAGCACACACACAACGTGGTATTTTTCTCACTAGTTCAACACTGCAAAGTTTCAAAGTACTGGCCACCACCAAAATAAAGGCATTCTCTCAATAAATATTGGACATAACATGTATTAAAATGAAGTGGGAAATGTTTTCCTGGAATACCTTCAGATATTCAGAGCAGATTCAGGAGCAACAGAAGCAATGTTTCAGCAACATCAACAATATAGAGAATCCTAGATCTAATTTATGTGAACATTTTCACAGAAAATACAAAAAAAAAGAGACAACATTTGGATGGTTTTGTTGAAAAAATGAAATAAAAAACATTTTAAATTAAATTAAAAAAACATTATTTTCATCAGCAGGATAAAAGCATGATTAGGTTTGGCTTATTTCTACCAAAAGATCTGTTCTGAGTGTCTGTCATTATATTTAAAATACAAAAAAAAAAAAAATTAAAGACACCACCAATACCAAAAACACCAGAAAATACTATAAGTGACCTATAAATAAAATTATACAAAAACAAGGCGTTCATCATAGATACTGTACGCACGATCCACCAAAACTCACCTTGTAGACGTCATGCAGTCCGATGATAGCATCAAAGAGTGTGTATAGGTCATTGAGTAAGTCGACCACCTCGATGGGCTCGCTGAGAGCTGAGATGGTGGTGAAGCCCACGATGTCACTGAAGTACAGCGTGACCTCGTTGAAATGCTCGGGTTTGACGGGCTTGCCTGTCTTCAGCGCCTGGGCCACAGACCTGAAGGAGGAAGATGATGAGTGGAGCACACTCTGGGGGGCTGAAGCAGAAACAGTCTTCTCACAAGAGCCTGAGACTGCTGAAAGTCACTTTTACACTTTTACAGACATTCTACCCCTCTCCCTGTCTAATGCCATAAATGTGATTATTTCAGGATTTCCTCCCAAACTATTATTATCGATCACTGCAAACAGGCAAGGCGACGCCTCTAAATACATGACTGAGATACAGCATAATGTGTGAACAATGTGCAATAACAGCATGGTGTGACTCTCTCCTCTCAATATGCAGTTAACGGTTAATTAGAGGAAATCCACTTCTCTTTCTCTTCTCAAAACTGAGGTGACCGACCTGATTCCTTATAAAATAACAGCTTCTGATGAAAACAGATTGTGCCCAATGTCAGTACACAGGTGATTCATTTTATCTGGTGGTTAATACTGAGTGTTGCATTTTAGGTTAAATATCACTTACAGTATCTTTAGTTATTTTGCGTTGTGTGAAAAAGTGCGGAATAATTGGTTTCAGCAAGCGAACTCTAAAGAGGGTTTCAGTGATGAATGTTTGCTTTAGATAGGTTTGACTGTTTGACTTGTCTGATCACATCCACACCAAATATTCCCATGAATGCAGCAGAACTACAGCCATATTCTGGTGGAAAAGATTGAGACGTGACGAAGGAAAGAAAGAAAGAAGAAAAATAAAGAAATATGTTTTGACTGTTTAATTGTGTTTTCCTGCTCAAGAGATGACAGCTACGATCTCACAACATTTTCTCTGCGTTCTTGATTCAGCTGCAGTTTGCACAGCTGGCCTGGTCTCCACAATTCCTGAGAATTATTGTTAAATCCCTGCAGAAGACCTCAAACCACTACTGTATGTCAGGGAGCTGCCACCCTGCTGCACTGGGCACTGAATCCCTACCAGCTTCAGGGATTCTGTCTCTGACCTTTGACCTCCCTGTGGAAGTTAAAGAAGCACCATCAACCTCAATAGCTATGACTTAGAGCATGACACCACCGTCAGTTAAAGTTGCTGGACACTCACTTGGGCAACATTTGAGCCACCAGTTTGTCAGTCTTCTGTCTCTCCACCTCCAGCTCCTCCGTCCTCTCTCTAATCAGATCCTCCAAGTTGGAGGAGTACTGTTCCAACATGCGCAGCATAGAGTCGATGATGTTGGTCTTTTTTCCCTTGGTGATGTTCTTGAACTGTCACATAAAGAGGAGGGAAGAGGAACGTCATCTCCAGCTCGCTACTTTTGTACAGAACAACATATAAGGAGGAGTAGATCTGTTACCTGTTTGAAGATCTCCTCAAAGGTTGGCCTCTTCTCTGGCTCTTCACTCCAGGCCTGTTTTATAACCTGTATCACGTCCAGCGGGGCACTGTCCACAGACATTACAGGCCGACACAACGGAGGAGGCTCTTTGACCTTGCTGATGATCTCTGCCAACACAACCATGCAGACAAGAAGACTCAGATGTTAGGCACACACAGAAGTGGCACAAAAACAGACAAGACACGTTACACTGAAAATTCAAAGCAATTGTTTCTAATGTGATTTTCTGCAGCCAGTTTTGTCACATAACTATGAATGTCATTGGTGATAAAAAGCAGACATAGTGCAGCATTTTCAGCAACAATTCTAATATTTGTCATTTTCTTTTCAGCTCAGTGTGAACAGAAGTGTGCGTAAGGTGAGTGGAGAGCAACAACGAATGTACTTATGGTATTCATAGCATGTTATTATCACCACAGGTCAGTCATTGGTTTTTTATTCAGGTGGGGAACATAAAGGACATTTTAAATAGCACTTAAGCTGATTTGCCAAAAAAAAAATTAAAACATGCACACTGCTCCAATACCTTCTGCTACTTCGTTGTTTCTTTTCATGTTACTATTGCCGTATCACTCACCCTTGGGAGGCATGTCCAGCATGCAGAAAGGCGCAGAGCGAGACATGACCTCCTGCGCGATGATGGCGAAGCTGTAGACATCCCCAAAGAAAGTGCCCCTCCTCCTCAGACTGGAACTTCGCAGCAGCTCAGGAGCCGTCCAAAGCAGATCTTTATTGAAAAAAGATGCACAAGGATAAACAAACAAAGGCAATTGATATGTGAGGGCAAAGTCACTGAATGAGCCTGTGGATGCGCATTAACTCACCCTCGGGCTTTTCGTCGTCATTGTCAATGTTTTGGGCAATCAAAAGTTCATTGAACCCATAATCTGTCACCTTCAACACAAAGCGCCCGTCTACCACACAGTTACGGGATTTGAGCCGTCCGTGGATGACGTCACGATTATGCAGGTACTTCATTCCCTGATAACAGTTTGTGAGAAATGTGTGAGCGATGAAAAAACATGACAAGATGAAGGTCATTTTGTCTCTCTCTTACCCGAATCAGATCCATTAACAGGGAAGACTTGAACATCCAGTCAAGACGCACTTCCTCATTGTTGAGCAGATCCTCCAAGCTGCCCCTGGTGCAGTGCTCGGTCACAACACCAAAGATCCCAAAGTCGAAGAACAGTCCCAGGAACAGATTGAGGTTCTCGTGCCTCATGTCTCTGAGCTGATAGGAAGACAACGGAAACATCAAGGCTGTGAACTGTCAGCTTTGTTTCGTGGATATAACTATATGTTGCAACAAGGAATATCACTCAGCTTGATACATTTTTTGTGGCCATGCAGGGACAATGCAGTCACTATGTTTGAAACATCAGATGACACTATATCAATGTGTGATCACTGACCCACACCCGTCTGTATTTTGTGTTTTCTGGCAACAATGGAGAGTCAGTTGTTTTAACGAGTGACCTGCCTTAGCCAGGAAAAAAACAAACATCTGAATACAGAAATTCAGTGCTTCCTTCCTGTTCCTTCACACGTTCACTTACCTTGACAAAGACATACTCGGTGCTGCTGTTGACGCCTGATACTGTTCCATACGGGGTTTTCTTCAACCACACCCAGTCACCCTGGGATGTACACAAAATGACACAGTCTTTATGAAACCAAAAACATCTAAAGGCATGAGCACCATAATGGTAAACAGGAGTTTATTGAATGTGTCATGTGACAGACTCGGCTCACCTCAAACACGGCAATATTCGAGCTGTCTGGTGTGGACGCCAAGTAGCTGCGACCGGACACCGAGTGGTGAGGCGTCTTCAATTCCAGCTGACTTTTCAAGATGCTTTCGTCGTTGAGCTTCTGCTCACACACACAGTTCAAAGAGGACCGGTCAGCTTAGAGCAGATAATATTTTACAGGTAAACAACTTTCATGCATCACGCACTTGCAAAGCAGAGAGAAACAAACCCCAGCAACAGACAGCCAGTATTGTCAGAGATTCAGCACAGAACTGACCCGTTTGCTGATTTGAGTATTGATGAAGACCAGGTCATCCAGGGTCAGGACTACCTTCTTTGATCCACCATTACCACCACCTCCAAAGCTGAACCCAACCCTGCCACTTCTCCTTGGCAAAAAAAAAGATGAATGAATGATGAAATCACACAAGACAAGCACCGGATAATATATCATTCTTTGATATTCTGCTGTACATACTTGAAACGAATAAAGCAGTTAACTCCACATCCAGCCAATGAAATTAACACAAGGAAAAGAAAGAATAAAGTGACTGAATCCATGCCTTTAGGAAGAGAAGAAGAGAAGAAAAAGACAGACAGTTTGAATGCACTGAATTCAGCAATGTACACTGTACCAGCTTATACTTATTTCATGCGATGACACTACCAGTGCACTCACCTCCATTGCAGGCAAAGTATGGGCTAAACCAGCAGCTTGAGTCTGTGTAGGGCGTGCTGCCTGCAAAATGGATCGAACGACTGAGGTATTTCAAGCCCCCGGTCTTGCCATCTGTATGCGCAGCCTCCAGAGAATGAGTGGAGTAGAGAGAGGTGCCCATGCCACTGTAGTCCAGCACTACATAGCGAGCCTGCATGCCTTCACCGTTCCTGCCGGCCCTCAAGGGCTGATTGAAGCCTTCAAATTCAAAGCCGCCCTGGCTGTCACCAAGGATCTTACCAGTTACCCAGCGGCCTCCATTGGTGCGGGCTTGCTCAGCAGCCATAGCTATGTAGTACATCATGTTGTAGATGGTGCCAAAGAATGGAGAAACCTGACAGAGGAGACAGTTATGTGACGATGTTGATTAAATTCAAATGTTTGTATAAGTGCCTTTGTTTTTTCTCTTCTTCCACATTTATCATCTTTTTCTATTATCACTAAATTAGTTCAATATTCAACAGATAGTCTCACCTGCTCTGGTGGGGTGCTGCTGCGGATTTCATAGCTGCCCTGCGCATCTTTGAAGGCCTCATAGAAATTGCGTTCTCCAGAGTCCATAGTGATGGTGAGGACCCCGTCATAGGCTTTCCGCAGCTTGGTGTCATTGCCTAGAGAATAGTAATGCGCATCCTTGTAGGGTAGTGCGTAGAGGAGGGTGTCGTAGGGGATGAACACGTAGCCACGGTCGATCATACGCATGGCCAAGGCTGTTGTCAAAAGCTGGTACTGGGACTGGCCACCAATCAGGACAGAAGACATGCACATAATGATCACTGTGGAGAGAGGAGAGATTAAAAAACAATTTATTTGCATGGTTGATGTGGAATAAAACAGTTGTTTTAATGTTGTTGTACATTCATTGTCGTTGTCAGTCATCTACAACTCACCTCTGACCCGGTCTGCTTCCCGCACTTTACTCAGGGCTCTCCGAGGCCCATCTTTGTCATCCTCCATAGTGACCACAGGGTTGACAGGCAGGCCAAGGGCCCTCAGTGACGAGGCCAGCTCCTGTCCTGTGGCTTCCCACATGTCTGTCTCCTCTGAGATTATGGCCACATGGGCCCAATGAAAGTACCGCAACACAGTGAAGAGTACACGGGAGGACAGTGGCAATGGCTGCAGGAAGGTGGGATACGTCCCTCCTTTTTTCATGTTGGGTTTGAGGCAACCCCAGGAAAGAATCCCAACATCCCACTCTTTTGCGTACAAAGCAGCTGAGGAGCAGTAGCCTGGGTTGGCGGGGCCCAGGAAAGCAGCACCATAACCTTCCAGCTCAGCAAAGTGAGCAAGGGCACGGGAGGACTTGCACTCCTCGTTGACCAGAGTGTAGTCATACCAGTAGCCTTTGTTGAGGTAGGGGTCCTTGTTTATTCGGGTGGTGGCGAGGCGGGCTGCCAAGTCAGGGAGGGCTTTGGAGTACAACAGGTCACACGTCCAGGGTCCAACAAGCGCCACCTTGAAAGTGGTCGCCCAGGCTTGACAGGGCAGTAATGAGACCATGAGTAAGGGCAGAAGAAACCAATTCCCCCACCAGCTTTTGGAGCGTTGCACAGGGGATGATGGCAACTGTGGTTTTGATGACAATGATCCTGATGACGATGATGAAGCTGCTAATGATTTAAACAGACTATATCCACTGCAACTGTTTGTAGCCACTGTCCGTATATGTCTTTTTCTCTTCACTTTTATTGAGTCGTGCTGCCATCGTGGGTGGTAGGACAGGTTGTGCAGAAAGCGAGGGTCTCTGTGACTTGCCATTTCCTCACACAGCTATTCTTATGCTTTAGACACAGAAGAGGAGTGGAGAGTTTATGGTGATTAGTGTGACAGTGAGGGTTGTCTTTGTGGATGGGACTGTCTCCCTTGGCAATCAGCAGGCCTCTAGTCCAAAGCTGGACAGGTGACGAGACGACCCCAAGCCATCACTGCCTCCAGAAAATATGAAAAAAAGGTGGACAGCGTTAGGAAATTAGTAGCATGACAAGTCAGTGTGATGTATTTTTGCTTCCTAAGTTCTGTGATACAAGCACAGACACCTCAGGGCTTAAACAGTCTCCAAAATACAGGCATGATCCCTGACCTGAACCTGAATCTTGCTGAGCTGTTTTATTTAACAGAATGTGATGTTGAATCTTATCAGCATCCATCTGTCTCACCGAGGACATGGTGCCTAGAGTGCCAGTGCTGTTCCCTGGAGAATTAATGGCATTTGTGTGGCAAGCTGATTAGCTCTGCCAGGGCCACAGAGATAAAAATCAAGTGCCAGGTAACGTGGGGCTAAATCTGGCCTTGATGTCTCTATTTGGTCTTGGTATACCTTTCCATTCTAAAGTCAATCTCTTGAGATCTTCTCAGCCACCCATTTCTGGACGATTCCTCTTCTTTAACCCCAGTCACCACTCAGATTCTTTAAACCAGCATCTAAATTTGTATTAGCTGCCAGAAATAAATAGTATGATGGAGCTTACACTGGTGTTTCATACTAAATTAGAAAAGACAGTTGGCCCCCTTATTAATCTTCAAACATTAACTGAATTTAGAGATGTTATTGCTTAAAGACAAGGACACTGAAAAATCAACTTATACACTTTTTAAAAATGACTGCCTATGTCAAAAGTACTGACGTTGACAGCTGAGCAAAAGGTCTGACCAACCTGCCAGTGGGGAGGGGAATTTTAATTGCAGCTAATGCATTGAGCTAGAACATTGCTTCTTGAGTATATGAAAGTTCAGGTTGAAAGAAATAAAAATGTTCCACAGATACAATATTGGTTTCTGAAGACAATTTGAAAACTTTAGTCCACAGTTGAAAATACTGAAAGTATTACCTCTTACCCAAAAAAGTATTGTGCTTGTGTTTATATTATAACCCGACTGATCCAGGATTTTATTAGGCTGTTATTGATATTTGTGAGTTTACAAAAATGTAAAGAATTGTGACAAAGATGCGTACTAAGTGGGACATCTTACAGTTAAAAGATCAACTGTAAGATGATCTGGTGGACAAAGTGTGCAATAATGACACTTATAGTTTGGCATTTCTGTCCTGCAATTACTTGTTGCTTATCAGCCCACAAATACACCGATACTGATATATATCTGCAATAAGCTGATGTGGGCCCGTATATCGGCCTGGCTGATTTATCAGTCTAGCTCTAGTTTATATTTGCACAATATTAAATGAGTCATGGTGTAAACCACTTGTGGCTTTCAGTGGTTCAAAAATGACATTTTAAAAGCACAAAATACTCCAGAGCCTGATTTCTTACCTCGTCTTTAAGCTGAAATGCAACAAGCGGCGACTAACGAGCCTACTAAAGTGGCTAATACTGACATTGGCTTATCAGTTGCTAATAGGTTAAGAGGAGCACTGACTTATATTCTGGCCTTATTCTAAAGTGCCACTGAAAATAAAAAATAGGTCAAGTTATGTGAATCCCTCAAAATGCTTTTTACATTTCATGTATAGAGCAATTGTCTAAAAGTCAATAACAAATGTATGAAGGGATTAGATAATCTTTGGTGTCCCAGCAGTCTCACCTTTACCGGAGTGATAAGGCTACACTGTGTGATGGATGAATTGATCACAACCATATATTAAATTTGATGACAAGACAATTCAATGAAACAGATTTGATTTAAGAGATCATTCTGACCTGGAGCAGTTTTTCTTCCATGTCAGTGTTGGAGCCCGTCGTTGATTAGCACCATCCAAATTCCAGGTGGATTAAGTATACAGAAGTATACAGCCGGAAAAGTTGTCTTTGTCCTTTTATTGTGAAAAAATATCATAGGTAATCCAAATAGCATGAAAAAATAAAAGAAAAATCAAATTATCTCCTCTTGCATCCAAGTCCCTTAAAGACACTACTGAAAATTAAAACTTCCACATTTCCAGTAGTCTTGCTTTAGTTCTTGCTGTTCCTGTTTTGGACTGGGACCCACCCCAAACCACAGAGCAAGAGATGGTGCGTGAGAAGAGGTCCAACCCTGATCCAGAGTCTGAATAGGTTAAAAAAAAATAGATTGGCAGAGAGCTGGGGAGAGGTAACAGGTAAAAAGAAAGGGGAGAGTGGAAAGGACTGGCAAGCTTTGACTTCTCAACCCTCTTTAGCTTTTAATCCATGCTAGTGTGTGAAGAGTGTGTGTGGGGGAGGGCTGGAGGAGATGAAAAAGAAGGTGAAAGTAGAGGTATATTCACTCTGTATCCTGTAAACTCAGGTGCTGATGTAGCCTGGAAAATTCAACTTTTATAAAATAACCTAAAACAATCCCTGAGCATTGTAAGACTGATTTGATTGATGCTATTTTAATAGTCAGATCTGGGAAGGACTGTGATGAAAATGGTGGCTCACACTGAGCTTGGAGTGATTTACTGTCCCTCCTCCCACCTCCACCTGTTTGAAATCAAGGGGATGAGGCACAGCACAGAACTGTGGTTAAATGACAGATGAGTTACTCAGATAAATAAAAAAGTGACCACAAAAAGCATATAATCATGTGAGGAACTCATCATTCGTTTGCTGGTGTGAGGTTTGAAGTTTATGTGACTTTTTGTCCCAGAACAGGGACACTTTGCTCATCAAAATCTGTGAACTTTGCCCTTGAATGAAAGATGGGTGCACCTTCCTTCTCAAAGTGTTGTTGTCCATCATTGCTCATCATGCATACCTCAACCTCACAGTTAGTTATAGTAGCAAGAAAATACAATGCAGAACAAAGAAAACCTTTGCAATTTTAATAATTGCATACTTATCAACGATGGCTACCTTAAATTACAGAATTGCATGTAATCACGGGGCTTGAAGGTGTTGCAGTGATTAAGGTGCCTGCGTCTGTAGCCTCATATAACCCTGCTGCTGCAGTTCAAATCCTTCTGAGACCTTCATTCATGCTCTTTGCCGTTCCCCTAGTCTTACTGCAGTAGCTAAATATGCTATGAAATTTAGCACGGCTGAAACTCTCACCAGTAAAATGGGTCTTTTATCATCATTCATCATCATTTAGCCAATTAGGCTACAGCTTGGGTTGTAGCACATTTTTTCCCTGAATAACCTGGACCTCACCCCTGTTAAATAAAACAGAAAATGTTCATTGCTTCTGTTAGACTGTTAAATTATGCCAAGGTGTCTTTAATATGACCACTTTTCTTCACATTATCTGAGGCTTCACGCCCCTGCCGACAGCTTCCCTTCTTCAAATTCTGGTTGATAGTCACAGAGCAAAGGTCAACATGAGCATCCAACAAATGGGGAGCCATGCTAATGAAAGCACAAGAACTATGTGAGCTGGATACGAGGGCTGGAAATAACTTGAGGTAAGCTACTGAAAGTCTGCTGTTGCTCTTTTGACCTGGGAGCACATGCAGTTCACTGCAGCACTACAGCTGGAATTTAAGCCTTTGGGGTGGGGAGGGAAACTCCACACAAAAAACAAACAAACAAACATTTAAATATAAAGATGCTCATAAACAATACAGCAAGCACATTCTTCATAGCTTCAGTGCCGAGCTTTATGCATATGAAGACGGTCTCTTACATGTGGAAGTGTGACGATGTGTTTTATTCTTTTTTATCCTGTCTTGCACATTGATAGCAGCCTTGTTGAAGTAATCAGATTAGTCAGGTGAGGCTGTGCTAAACTGATCTGCAGCCCGCAAGCCTCTTAGTGACATGGCTAACGGCACTGACAGAGATCACTTCAAGGCAAGGTCAGACATGCGTACGGCCAGCCCAGTTACTGCAAAGGCATCAACACTGCACAATACACAAGCCCAACAACCCCAAGTCATGTAGGCAAAACATCAAGTTAAGTAGTATTCAGTATTAGTTGAAAGATGAGACTGATTTGACATAGAACATAAAGGGCCAAATATGTTTTTGAACATGGTTCCCTAGGAACTCTTTTCATCTAATTCTATCCAAATGCACTCTTTGTACATGCTGGCATGTGCTGGCAGGTCACGTGACTTTCAAAGCTGTCGTGTGATTTGGCGATTTATAAGTACATCTCTCTTGGAATCCTTTATTTTCTCCCATGAAGCTATTTGTCAAAGTTAATTAATCAAACACTGCAAAAAAAACAAGAAAAAAACAAAAAACAAAAGAGCTGTGGGAGGAGCGATAGAGAAGCTTAGACATTTGCCTCCTCCATGACCCCACTTAATTGATCAGGTGAATTAATTTGGCCATAGTCGTTCCAGGATCACAGTTTCAGAACTGGAGGACAGAAGGGAATCTTCCCTGAAAAGGATTTGAGGGTTTTATTTAAAATGTGTGTTAGGTAAAAGGAAACCTCCTGTCGCTGTTCTTAGACACTGCCGTTGGTCCCTGAGAGCTGTGACTGCACACTGCTACCATCGAGTTGGGATCAGGAAAAAACGCATGCAGGAAATGCAGGATGTTTCCTCCCACAATGATCTCTAAAATGCAAATTAAAAACAATAAAAGTGAATTAACAGTTTTGAAAGGTTTTAAAAGAACTTATTGTAAATTCATTGACAAAGCTAATTGAAAATCTACTGTATATGAATACACCCAAACTGTTGGAATAAATAAATCAGCTGACATGAATTTCCTATACTTTTCTTTTTTTTTTTTTTTTTTTATAAAAAATAACAGCAATGTCAATATCAGAGACACTGATCGAACACATCATGTCAAAAAACAGCACCGTCACCAACCAACTCAACTCTGACACTCTTCACATCCCTATGAGGAGAGTCACACAGTTAGAGGGCTTTCCCCTAATGCTGTGATTTCTCAACTCCCATACTGTATCCCCCTAACTCCACCACACCTTCCAGACATAATACATTGCACTGGGTGAACTGTCTTGTCCTGTGAACTTAACTTTATATAATCTTAGCGGTGAAGCTGCACTTTCTTTTGTCTGCTGTATATATGTTCACCCTTTACACTGGTCTTTTCAGGATTTTTTTCTTTAACATTTTTAATATGGATAAAGGAAAATGTCAAATGACAACAAATTTCACTCGTGCAGAATTACATTTGCACATTAACAAGTCTCAGCTGAGCAGGTCTCCCACCGTAGATCTCTCTGTCAAATCCAGGTCCAGCTGTGGCCTGTTGGGGGGCTGCAGCACCCTCTGGTGGTTGACAGCTACCTGACTGCAGACACTTATGTTAAAACATACCCATCTCATTGACATTAGGCGGCTGAAAGACATTTTTGTCAAGCAGTGTTCACTGAATTTTATGTCCACTTATCCATTTGTGCTAGGCTCGCACTTGCATTATAAAAACACTTGACCACACTTGACTGGGGAACAGTGAGGACTGGATTAACCCACTAGTACGACCCCAACCACCACCACCAGCAGCTGTTTCCTCCACTCTGTATATGTGGTCTATTAGTTAGTAATTAGTAATTATTTTGTGGTGATTTGATTAATCACACATTTATTTAGTAAAATGCTTGCACAATATGTACTAAAATAATAAAGGCATTCAAACTAGATTTTAGCTCCTATGCACTTTTACCACTTAACCCCAGCTTGACATGGCTTTTATTGTTCATCTAAATGCTGTGTGAATGTACACATGTTAAGATCATATTTTTAAGTTAGAAACAAGAAATATTAGGCCATAAAACACCCTTGTTACACATATAATCCAAATGATAACAGCACAATTATTCGCAGTGTTCAAGGTTAAAACAATAAAGGCCTCCAAGACCTTAGAATTAAATAACTTTAACTTCAAAGTAAAAGGTTTAACTTCAGTGGTAGGACAGAGTGTTTTACAGGGTTTGTGAATGCAGCTCTAATTAAGCTTCCCACCAACTCTGAACCACAATGACTGAATGCTTTATCAGAGAAATACAGTAAAATGTTTATCTTTGAGATGATAAGCAGCTCTTTGTCATCATTTGGATCACAGGGCTGTAAATGCATTAACATTATCACAGATATTATCACTCAGACATTTAATCAACAGTTTATCAATGTTCAGACACTGATTTTACATTAATGGGTAGGACTGTTTCTGCTGATGTTAAACACTGACAGATTGTAACTGCAGCGATGACATATCAGCTGACAGAAATACTGTGTCACGCTCACAACTACGTTATTGTTTTTATTTCCATCGCAGCTGCTGGAGGAGTCACAGTTTTGTTTTGGGCTTTTGAGATTAGATGCAAGTGCCACACGTGAAATGAGGACGGGTTATTTGACTAAATGTGACTGCTGTGATCCCATGCAACGTCCCACAGTGTGTTAAAGGAGCACTCCGCTAATTTTTTAAAGTTCAGCTTATTCATCATGGAAAGTGCTACTCAGCTTGTGGAGACAGCTGTATAATGTCTTCAATGGCTCTTGCAGGAGCTCTCCAAAGTCTGAGAAAATAACCCTGGTGACGTCATAGTGATGTCAACGGGGTTATATTAGCATGGGCTTGGAGACTAGAAATTTTTAACAAAGTCTGTGTAACAAACTGGGGCATGGAGTTTAGAAGATGTGTGAATTTATCAGGCAGGGAGGGTTTCACAAAAGACACTATCACGTGGCATTATGGGAAGTGTAGATTTTGGAGTTTGACCCAGAATAGGAACTAAAAACATATATGACATCCATTCTTCTTTTAAAATTCTGTCTCCTGTGAGTCCTCCAACCTTATGGAAGTGAAATGCTAAATCTCTGGAGTGTCCCTTTAAGGTACATTTCTTGTTTTAATCATTCCATTTATCCAATATGCATGCAAGAGTATTGGAGGCACTCAACCTTTACTTTGACTTATAAAGACTTCTTTGAGTTTTTAGGATAAGCTGAGGGCAGCAAGCATCTTTTTGCAGGTCATGAAAGTTACAACCACTGTACAGAACATCTTTGAAAAAGCTCTAAAAATTTACTGTGCACAATTAATTTCATTCATTTCAATTCAGTTCATAGGGTTCAGGTTCCTCGTGATGCTCCAGGGGTGTATGCTATCTGCCAGTCTCACCCTCATGACAGCAGCCCACAGTGAGGGGTGGAGCAGAGTGGGAGGAGCACAGTACATAAAAAAGTTCTCATTTCCTCTAATATAAATTTGGGATTAACTACCTTTTAAACCTTTGTCCATCGTGCTACAAGGGAATCCTGTTCAGTCTGGAGCTCTGCTACAAAATGTCATTCACTGACGTACTGGCCATTGTTGGGGGACTTACTGTCATTTTCCACCTGCTGAAACTGAACTGGAGTTGTTGGTGTGGATTCAGAGAGTTTATTTTGTCAGAGCTTTGGCAAGTGGATTTAAGGACATATGGACAATGGGCAGGTAATGTCAAAGAAAATGTACTTCATGTTCTCTTACAAGTTGTTAATGGAGAGTCAGATTTAAGGTTTTGTGAGAGTGTGAAAAGGCCTATTGCAAATGAGTACATGCAGTTCTGCAACACGTGGATGATGCAGATCTTATTAAAGACTGCACGTTAGTGAACAACAGTGTAGAAAGCTGAGGTGTGGGAATATTTGGATTTTCTTGTAACATTAACTTCCCTCAGTAGCAGCACACACCAGGCTTCCTGTCTGTGAAGGCAGTTTGATAAGGGACTTGATAAGCTGCTCACATTCCTACTTGATGGGACATTTCCGTCTTATTTCCTGCAAACATTTCAATCCTCTGCAGACACACATCAACTTCAAAGTCAATTTTCCATCTTCTTTTGTTAAGATGGTGCAGTTTGGTTTTCAACTTTTGACACTTTACTGATGAAAAGACTAATTTGGGGTCCAAACAGTATACACAGAAGAAAAGAAAAGAAACTGAGCCTTTTGTCTTGGGTTTCTGTATGACCAGGATCTTATCCACATACAGTAGCAGGGAGTGTTTTCTCTGGCTAAGCAACAGGGGATGTTTCAGGTCTTCTACATTTTCCTCCTCTTCCTCTCCCCTGTGCCTCTCTCTGAAGTCTCACCACTAGACTTTGGCTCTAGTTTATTCTTTGACTGTTTACTGTAACTACTAACATTTGTACCTGAGGCTCAGCGTGGCCAACTGTTGACTTTGGTTCAACATTTTGAATGGCAGCGTTTTAGACACACTGACTGTTTGAAATGCAGAATTGGGTGCAATATTTTTGCTGAATGAACAATTTAGAGCTGCAGAGTGAGCGATATCTGAAAAACGTGTTTGTATATTTGCAGAACTGGTTGAAGAGTTTGGTAAATGAGTGTCAGCTTGTGGTCACAGTGTCAAAAGTTGTCAATGTTTCAACACCAGAGAAAAAAAAACATATTGCCTACAAGATCTTCATCAGCTTTTCTTATTCAGACAGATACTGAAGATAGCTACTTATAATGGCAGTTGTAATATTCAATTTTCAACCTTCATTTTTACATAATATGGCAGCTTTTAGATCAGGGGATACTGGAGCACAGTGTCTTGGTACTCCTTTAATATGTGCTTTCTCCTTTGTACAGTTGTCACTGGTGCCACATCTGGCATTGGTAAAGCTTATGCCAGTGAGGTGAGTCTCCAGCTTCCTTCTACAACAATGTCTCTCCATTTTCTTGTCCAACTTTTAAGTATGGAGCTGGGGACAGTTGGTTTATATTTGTTAAGCTGTTTTAGACCGAGTGCAGAGTCTTACTGTTGGTTACGAGAGCCACCAAACTTGTCTGTCTTTATGTCTCCTAGCTGGCACGCAGAGGCCTGGATGTTGTTTTGGTAAGCAGATCTGATGAGAAGCTTCAAATGGTCGCCAAAGAGATAGGTGAGTCAAATTAAAATACTGGTGTTCTACTGCCTTTCCCCCGTCACAGTAACACATTTGCCTTTCCGTGTGCAACTGTAGAGCACAAATAACCCAAAATATTCTTTGTCTCCTTCAGAGGATCAGTATGGACGAAAGACTCGCACCATCCAAGTGGACTTCATAGATGGCCACAGTATCTACCCTGCTATAGCCGAAGAACTGCAGGGACTCGAGATTGGAATTCTGGGTAATAGGACGACCAGTTACAGAGCAGAGGAAAAGCACTAGGAAGTTACTCACTTTCAAAATTGAGAAATATTGGAGGAAAAGAGTTGATAGCCTCACAGTAAAGAGCCTCAAACTTGCAAGCAATTCACACTGAACCAAACAACAAATTTAAGGGAGTGGTTTAGACAATGAGAACAGTGCCATGCACGCAAAGGCATGGGGAAAGAGAAAGAGGTGACTGAATGGAGGGACAGAGAGAGAAAGAAAGAGCAAAACCGGGACTCAGGCAGACGTTGTGACATGTTTGCTTAATGCAGACAAAAATGACACAACGTGTAAAAATGACATGTTATGTGGGGGCTACTTGCTGGGCTAGAGAAGAACTAGTAGAACTATTCCTTTAAAGACTGGTCCACCTGCAGCACCATATTTTGAATATGACAATGTGTTTTCTTACCTGTTGAAAATCTATGTGCATGTGCTGACTCTGACAAGCCAAATAGTTGAAGGGGAAATTAATAGATTCATCAGTTAAAGGTTGACATAAGACAAATGCTTATTAACAAAGGTCCTTGTTTGTGTCTTTGTAACCCACACAGTTAACAATGTAGGAATGACCTATTCTGATCATTTTGCCTATTTCCTGGAAATACCAGATGCTGAACAGGTAAGTTTTGTGTTTTAAATGTAATTTTCTGAAGACAAATCACTGGGTGATTTATATCTACTGACTCAGAATGTTATAGGTCATGTTTGTCTCTGATTTGTAACTCACATTGTTTCCCTTGTGTGTTTATTCTGTGCAGAAAATCACTCAGATTATCAACTGTAACATGCTGTCTGTCCCTCAGGTAAGATATCTCTGTGAGTTTAATGTATGACTGTGTGTTTATTATTGCTTTTAATGTTCAGGCATCTGCATTCACCTTTTCTACTGTATCTCAACACAGTTTTTTTGTGTTGTTTTTTGTTAACGGCTATTAGCTGCATGAAAAATGATGATTTATATTTTCTTCTCTCAGATGACCAGACTAGTTCTTCCAGGCATGGTTGAAAGGTATTGTCACAAACACCCTGTTAACGGTAGATATGACGCAATGAGCATATATAGGATGAATTTATGGATGTTTGTTTTCCATCTCCTTCCTAGAGGGACAGGGCTGATCATCAATATCTCCTCTGAAGTGGGCATCCGTCCACAGCCTTTGTTGTCCCTTTATTCTGCCACTAAGGTACGTTCTCATTCAGATATTCTGTTATTTACGTGCACACATTCATTCAAACACACCCTGACCAGATCACACTCAGTGCACAGCTTCATGACACTCACCCGCTGGTCTGCTTGTTTTGTGACTGTGACTTTCTTCTTCATTTCAGATTTTTGTAACATATTTCTCTCAGTGTCTGCACGCTGAGTACAAGTCAAAGGGAATTATTGTTCAGGTAAAGTATGTGACACTTATGTGAATACTGTAAAGCTCATTCACATGAACTCAAGCTGGAGGACATTTAATAAACTACAAAAATCATCATCTTCTAAAGTGAATTCTGTCTATTATTTAGCCCTAAAAGTCAGATTTTCTTTAAACAAGATATGATTTCAACCTGTAACCAAAACAAAACAACTTGTTACAAGATTTCTCTGGAAATAAATGTCAATGTCATACATGATGAAATATTGACACTTGGTTGAAATGATTTAATTGCACTGATTTGTTTTTTAAAAATCTATTTTAACCTAGAAGATTTATCAGTCTAGCTCTAATTTACAGACACTCTCTTACTCTCTTACACTTAATACAGCTTAATACACCAAAACTGACATTAGTGATGAGTCATACAGGGCAATGAGGGATCAACCTTATTGAAGTATAGGTATAATTGGAATTAAAACATATTAGTTATTAGCCTTTAAGTTACTAAAGAGGGTAAAACAGAGAGGAAAGTGACAATCTGATACCTGTGAGTGTACTGATGTTAGATTATAGACTGTTGGTGGGCACAGACAAATACAAAATAATATCAGAAGAACTTCATGAGACATGTAATGAGCCTCAGATCAACTGTCATCAATTAGAATACCCAAAATGTCTTCTTCTTTTGTTTGTACCCCTTTTTTAGCTTTTGATATGGTTGTAAAATTAAAAAAAAGAGACACACTTTTTAAAGTCAGTAATATGTATGATGTAAAAGGGAGGTCAACCTGTCCAACCATAGTCTTTGTTTCCCCCCAGTGTGTGGCCCCCTTCCTGGTGTCCACCAACATGACAAAAAACATGACGGTCAACTGCTTTGTGAAGACTGCTTCAGCGTTCGCCCGTGAGGCCTTGAACACCGTGGGTCACTCCAGCTACACCAGCGGCTGTCTGTCCCACGCACTCCAGGTCAGAGGGATGAGAGACTCTGATCACTCACAGATTGTCAGCTGCTGCAATCTCTTAACGCCTTCTCCTTCTCTTTCCCACATCATCCTACAGCACATGGCTCTCACAATACTTCTGCCAGACTGGCTTCGTATGTCATCAGCCCTCATCAGGAAGCTACGAAACCTCGCAAACGTCAGCAAATATGAAAGAAGAGTGTGCAAGGAAAAGGAGAGGCTCAGTGAAAAGGAGGAGTAGTCATGTGACTGCACCTGCACAGAGGATGAAGTTCGTTAAATAGATGAAGATTACTGACATGTCGACTTTTACAGCTGAATATGGGCTTATCTTCACTGTAGGTCCACTTCTCACATACATAAAACATGTGTAATATCATAGCAAGGTTATACATAGGCTACACTATATGTGTAAATACTGTTGTATTTTGTAGATTTATTTATTAACAATGATTGAATTACGTTTTTATATATCTATGGAGCCAACAGGCTTATTCACTGGTAGTGAGTATAGTATAATAAATAGTATAACAACTGTAGGGGAGCATAACAGAGTCTCTATCTATTGTTTCTATTAAAGGTTGGGTAGGCAGTTTTCTTTTGGCGTCATTGGGCAAAAATGCCATATTAACCGTGCAGCATATTGTAATTCAAGTGGTCTTCTGAGAGCAGACCTCTCTGGTGGGAGGGGCTTAGCGGAGTGATACGAGGCAGCAGAGAGAAAGGCGGAAGGTTTTGCCTAGGATTTTGCCTACCCCAGCTTTAATATTTATATTATTACACTTATGATAGATATACAGACACAATCTCTGTTTGTATTGCATTTAAGCAATCTTTAAAGATTTTACACTATTACAGTTACAGAGATAACAATACACAGTATATATTTACTGCTATGACAAACACTTTAATGTGTACATCTACAGAAAAGACCATTAGTATACAAGAGTCAGTCCTTTAAGGTTTTCTCATCGACCACTAACCACAACACAAGATGGAAAGCACCAAAAGGGCAAAGGCAAGTCGGGCAAATGGCTTTTTTCAGCAACCTCCTATTTGTGTTTTGTTAAAAGGTCAATGTGAGCGTTGCAACACTATATAAAACAAAACAGGACAAGAATAGAGTAACATTTTATTCTGTACTTTGTAAATATGGTAACTTAATTGTTGCCTAAAAATGGGACAACTTTCTTTGGTTTAAATCTTGAAATGCTCTGAATCATCGTTGGTCCTGGTCCTGACTGAGACTGGATTAGGATGGACCTTCAAAGTAACCATCAGTATAACTCTTTTTGGTGTATTTTTGACCGTCTGCATCATTGAGCCCAAAAATCCAATATATTTTTAAAGTTGGCACATACAACAGCACCAAACGCTGGTCATCATTCTAACTTACAAAACGGTTCCCTTTGTGAAGACTAGAGATGCACATTTATCAGCAAAAGAAAACATGTTTGCACACGTGCATGGAAAACAAAAATCAGAACTCAGTTCAGCTCAGAAGCAAAACGTCTTTGGATCACTTGGTCCAGCAACCAGCAGAAATGTGAGAATGAAGGAAAAAGCAAGCAGCAAAAATACAGAGTTTAAAAAAACAATTATGCATTAACACAATACCATTTAGAAACTTACCGTGGTCAATTGTTATCACAAAACACCACAAATTCATTATTTGATCCCTGAAATTATATATAGACATTTCTATATTCAATGTCCTAGACAACCCGTATCGCTCAAAACAAATTGTGTTTGTGTTCTGAAGAGTCTTGACACATTTTTATTTCTGCCTTGCGTGAAAAGACAGGCCTAAAGCTTATGCAAACAGAGGTTATATTAACATAAATCACGCACACAAACGTTAGTATTCTCCCATTTCTTGGCTCAAGAAAGCCAGTTCAAGTATATGAAAATAGGAAAATCTCCTATTTGACTTCAAAAACCTCAAGTGGCGTATTTTCAAAATGCACTCGACTGTGGTCCTTTTCTAAGCTTCAGTAAAACGACAAAAAAGAAAGTATAGTAACCGGTGATACATACTGTACCTTAGCATCCACTTTTCATTACATTATGTGTTAATTTTACATACTACCATAGTTTATACTTGCACTTAAATGAGCTGCATGTACAATATCAAATGATACAACAGGAACAAAACTCATGACTGCATATCCTCACAGATCAGTGTATGTGACAGGGGTGACACCGTGAATTAGGAGCGTTGGCCCTAAACTATTGGTCACTGCTTCCACCTGAGCCAAGTACTGCTGTGATTGGCTGTGATGAGCGGGAGGTCGAGGTAAATACAGGAAGCGGACAGCAGCTTGCGAGCTGTGCTCCATCAACATACAGTTCACTGCGGACAGGAAGTCCTCGGACAGAGCTTGTGTTGGCTCTGCAGAGCGCTCCCCGTCCGGCTGAATGTGGTGCTGCACCACAGAGTCCCACGGCACGATCTTTATCGACGCCCTGATCCTCAGCTTCCTCAGCAGCTCTCGAAACGTCTCCTCGTTTACCACCCAGCCCTGGTCACTAGACTCAGTCTCCACGTTCAGGAAGATCCTCATTCTTGCATGGCGCCATTTGGTGGACATGTTGAGCACACAGGCCATCTGCAGCAGAAAGAGGCTGCACACATCCTCATAATCACGGCTGCCTGGCTGGAGCAGGTTGAGAGGCCACACATCTATAGTCCGCTCTGACCCGTCGACCTTGCTATCTTTACCCTCTCCCTCTAACTGGAAGAAATAACGGGCAAGGCACACGTTCTTGCTCATTTTAATGGCGTCAGAAATGATCCCCATGTACTCCTCTGGAGATAGCCAGCGTGGGCTCTCAACGTGTCGGACTGGGGGGAAATGGGCCTGCAATGAAGGCAAGTCAACCCCAAAATTATATTCGCCCTCACTCCCTCGTCCCACCGAAGAGTCACAGAACGCAGTATCTTGTAGGAAGAAGTCCTCAGGAGTGCTGCTGTCATAGAAACCCAAAACCAATGTGTTGGGCTTCATGCCACCTTGTAGAGAGAAACAGAAAAGCAGACAGTGCAGATAAAGCAACATCACAATCTGTTCTGAATGTGGGCACGGCAGGGATAAGAGAAATCAGAGCATACCTAGGCCCGTGATGCGCAGCAAATGCTGTGTTCCCTGTCTGACGGAGGGGGACAGTGTCAGGTCTACAAAGGCCTTCACCCCGAGTTTATCAACTAGGCTCAACCAGAAGTTGTACTGCTGCTGGACGGGGTCTGACGGCAGGGCGTCTAAAACACAGGAAAGGCAGAAATTAATTTACTGCATAGATTTGAATAATACAAAAAGTAATAAAATAGAGGGCTTCATTTCATAGAAAGGAGTCAAGCAAACAGTCGTGGGAGAAGTACTCAGGTCCTTTACGTGAGCAAAAGTAACACAATGTAAAAATACTCCATTACAAATAAAAGTCTGCATTTAAAGTAAAATTACAGAAGTATTATCTGCTAAATGTACTTAAAGTATCAAAAGTAAAAGTACTCAGTTTGCAGTCAAGTCAGTTTTATTTATGTAGTCCAATATCACAAATCACAATTTGCCTCAAGGGGCCATAAATTGTCCCCTGGACCTGATCTATTATTATATATCACATTATTAGATTGTTATTAATACTGATGCATCAATGTGTAAGCAGCATTTTATTGTTGTAGCTGGTAGAGGTGGAGTTAGTTTTAACTACTGCAGTTAGTTTGGTCCGGTGGTTCCCAACCAAGGGGTTTAATCTTTAATAATGTGTTGTATTTTACATGCTTATCAGTTGTTTTTTAAATATATACATAATCTTAATCTGAAAAGTAACTACAGCTGTGAAACAAATGTAGTGGAGAAAGAAGTACAAGTACCTACAATTTGTATTTACAGTACTTGAGTAAATGTACTTAGTTACTTTCCACCACTGAAAGTAAATTATCTAATTTCACTGTGTGTAGACACTGCAATGTATCCTACTGGTCACCAGGGGGCAGATAGGCAAACTGTGAGTTAGTGAATTATTGAAAGAATATGTCAGCACATTGCTTTCTGAATCCTTGGGGTGCATCACACAATATATTTTCTTACAGCCTGAAAAGGATATGTGTCTATTTAGCAAAGCAAACAAGGAGGTAGACATTTGGCTGGTTTAAACTCTCAGGTCTAATGGTACACACACTGGTACAGAGAAAACTTAATCTCTTATTAATAATGCAAGAGAAGCAGCAGATGGAAAGTGAAAGCCAAAGAGGTAGCCTTCCATGATGGTGCCTGTGGACTTCAGGTAGGCCAATCAGAGCTGGTATATAACTTCAGTCATATGCAGCCTGTTTCAGCATTTCCTGTTCTTGTTCAGCCGCTCTCAGACTGAATGATAAAAATGATCACATGATACCATGTTGATAGAATACATCAGTGAAAGGCTTCCAGGCACATGAAAAGGCCATAAGGTCAGTGTCACTTGGCTACCAAACCTACAGCATGCCTTGCCATAAAGACACAATTTCTGTCAGTCAATGAACCTGACCAAAACAGGAAGTTCATGACCTAAAAATTTCACAAAGGTTCACAGAACACATCCTATTTTTTATTCCACATGTGCACAACTGATTTGAGTGAATTTGAGTCTTTGATGAAACTGCAATAATAGTATGACAATGATTACATTTTGTCTGCAGTAGTTGAACGCATGAACTTAAGCTGCTAAAAAAGAGAGTTCAGCTTCAGTGGGGGGTGGGGGTGGGGGTGGGGGTGGATGGGTGAAACAACAGAGGAAAATGATTCAAAGATAAGAATAATTTAATAGTGTTAGCTGCAGATGGCCATCGCAGACCATCCACAGAGAATTACCCAGATCTCCCAGCTGCACGTGGCCCAACACAAACAGCCCTCCCTTCTTCAGCTGGTTGACAAACAGGATGAGCTGACAGGAAGAGCGAGGGTTGGCCACCATTAACAACACCTGCGGCCTCCAGAACTTCACATGGTCTTTCCTCACATCCAGCATCAACAGATACTTACGCACCTGAACCAAAGGAAGACAGCACTGTTGACAAACCGTAGAGCACGTCTGATTTTGTGTGCGCGTCTCAGCATGAGTCCAGATACCTGATGGAAAATGAGAGCCTGGCTGATGTAGCCCCAGCTGCTGGTGGGCGATCTGAAGTGGAGGAAAAGCAGCAGCAGCAACAGGAGGACGATGCTGCCCGAGGAGTACACGGGGTTAATGACGAACATCATCACCAAACAGCTCAGAATCCCCAGCAGGCAGGTGTGCCAGGAGAAGAGCTGGAAGGTCGGTCTGTTAAACAACCAGAGAGAGGCAATAAATAGTACTTTTACTGTCCCATAAAACATCTGACAGTAATATATCCAAGTGAGGCTGATGAGGCTGTTAATCTATATGATGTTGAGTACTAGTGCTAAAGTTTTTCTGGCTTTCACATCTCGCTTTTTGAGCCTGTTCACACTAAAAGAAGACACCTTAAGCTACCTTACATTTTTAGTGTCACTGCGCAAGTTTTTTCTTACTTCCTGGGTCACAATTTATGGCCACACTCAATGATGGTACTATGAATAAGTGACAGGCATTTCAGCACTGAAAGCCTAAAATATGTCGTCCTCTGGCAGTGTTTAAGTTGTGATATTTTACCTCGACAGGTGTTTTTGTTTGCAATTTTATTCTGAAAGATTTGACTTCACTCTTGGATTACAGGCTGCTGAAAAATATGTTTGGATTGCCTACGTGCTGCTGATAGAGAACGGTAAAGATCATTGCTTTCTTATTTTTCCTTCAATAGCAATTGATCTTTTATTACCTGAAATTTGGTGCTGACGCCCACTCAAGAGCCAAACAGGCCAGGTCAACCGCAGCGTAGGCAAGCAAGTAGAAAACAGTCACCAAACTCGCTACAGCATTGAGCTGGCCTGCAAACACCACACACTGAAACACAAACACACCACAAACCACAGCTTAGGACACCAGATGTAATTCTGAAAACACACGAGTGCACACCTCAGAAACTCCGCTCACCTGTGCCAGACCCCAGGTATACAGCACTGCCACCCACGGATTCCCCGAGCTTGATGTGATGGCAGCCGGGGCTAATGGCAAACCTGTGAGGAAAACAGAAGTCTCTTAGAAAACGACTCGGCACACAACGGAGGCACTGACATGATGAGTGAAAACCTCGAGCCCGCACCAAAGAGCTGATCCAGAGCAAGAGCATGGAGGATGCGGGACGCTCCGATCATAGCGCACATCGCAGCTGACAGAGAGGCGCAGTATATCCCGACGGTGACGAACGGCGGCCAGATGTTTATTTTCTGGAGGAACCCATAATCCTGAATCAACAGGGTCCTGAAGAAAAACAAAAACAAATGACTCCTAATTTCTGTTGCTTATTAACATCAGACAACACTATTATGAACCATTTCAGACCTGTCACAGGTGGCGCTGACCAAGATGAAGAGGAGGACGTAGACTGTGAAAGTGTAAAAGACGGCTACGATGGTGCCTTTAGGGATGGAAACACTCGGAGTCTTCAGCTCCCCTTCAGAGACATGTGGAGTGAGAACAAGCATCAGGGTGGGCATGTGTGTGTGTACGTGCACATAAAGATTTACTGAATTGTAATAGGTGTATAAACACGTCTCGTCTTGTGTGACATTATTCTGCACCATCATGCGCATAATTCAAAGGTAAAAGTAGCGATGCCATTATGGAAAAATACTCCAAGTCCTGCATTCAAAATCATACTAATGCAAAAGTACAGAAGTATTCTCAGCTAAATGTACTTAAAGTATTAAAAGTAAAAGTACTTGTTCTGCAGAAAGATGGCTCCTGTGAGTGTTATACTATTATACATTATATTATTGGATTATTAATACTGATGCTTTAATGTGTAAGTAGAATTTTACTGTTTGTCAAGGTGGAGCTAATTTCAACTACTTAATCTTTAACAATGCATCATTATTTTATAAGCTGATCATGTGTTTTGTAGATAAAATCTTCAGAGTAACTTGTAACTAAAGCTGTACTGGAGTAAAAAGTACAATATTTCCCTCTGAAATGTAGTGGAGTAGAATTAGTAGCATAAAGTGGAAATACTCCAAGTAACTCAAGACTGTACTTATGTACAGTATATCAGTAAATGTACTTGTAAGACAACAAGCTTTAACCTGACATGTTGGCTCCGGCCATGATCCCAGTGCAGCTGGTGAACATGACGGCAAACACGGTGGCAAAAGACATGACGGAGTTGGTGCTGTAGTCCAAAGAGTAACCAGCTGCAATGACAAAAATGAGGAACAACAGCGAGACCTGTAATACATGCTCCTAAATTTATAAGCATCATGTAGCTTTGCTTGTGAATGGACTTTCACATCCTCACCAACATCAACACTCACAGCCCAGGTTGTTCCTCAGAGTGGTAGCGTTGAAGCCCGTGTAGCTGGCATTGTAGTGCAGGGTCTGGTTGCCGGATCCCTGGTGGGTGATGACAAAATCATGAGGTTTGACCGCCACAGAACTGATGAAGATGGACAGCAAGGATACGGTGACCACCAGAAGGATGACGAAGGCGGTGCGGGAGTAGATGTGGGCGCCCACCAGACACACGAACAGACACAGCAGAAGGACTACTGAGGAGTACAGCACTGTGTACCAGTAGCCCTGAGGAAGCACCCGCGCCCCCCCAGACACAGATGACTCTATAACAGAGGAGAAAGGCAGAAAACTGAGAATCATCAAAGAAATTGGGATGTGTACTAAATGAAGTAGTTTAGTTAGCTAGAAAAAAAAAGAAAAACAGAACATAACCGAAAACCTACCAGGATCCAAACCAAATACGTCCAGTATCGCCTCCACAAGACCAAGAACATACTCCCCACATGCACACACTTTGGCTAGGAAGAACATCAAACCAATGCTTCCTCCAAACTCTGGGCCCAGAGAACGGCTTATCATGTCTGGTCACATTTCATTAAGGTTGATGTTTCAACTGAAATGAGCAAAACTGTAGGCAAGTAACACTTTGAACATTTGTTTGGTCTCTAAGGATACAGTAGGCTCCACCACCTTGTATAGCTCCGTTGGTGGAAATGGCACAGATGGACAGTATTGTAAGAGATATAATAGTGTAGGCTACAATCACCATTAAAAGACCCTGTAACAGGCCCGCATGACCAACCACAAACCCTGCAAGAGAGATCACATTAGTGTTAGTCACATACAGCACAATGACTCCGTTATACTGTAAGTGACTCATACAAACATCCACTGTCTACAACCCAAAACTGCTTCTAGTTTTCAAATCTCTTCACACACGCATCGCTCACCGGTTCTCAGAAACAGCACGATGCTGAACATGGAGAGGATGGTCGGCACCATCACCCCAAAAAAAGTGTTCAGTTTCCGAGGGTCTTTACTTGGTGTCCCAGAGCCAGAATCGGGGTTGGCGTCCGACCCCACGCCGCACGCCGCTGCGGTCAGACCGCATACCCCTGAGGTGATCAGAGGGGTGCGTTCGTTTGACATGGTTGGTGAGAAGAGCCTGTCTGCTTGCCCTGTGAAAAAAAAAATCAAGGAGGACAGGTTTCAAACAGAAAGAATTAACTACAGATCTACAGCTGCAGCTGCAGCTAACATGCTTGTCAGCCACAACTCTGTAAAAAAAACTTTTTTTTCTGTCAGCTTTGTGTGCAAAACAAATTGCTTTCTGTCATCTAGGCCATATATCTCTTAACACACCTCTCTTGCATAGTTCTCCTTTTTCCCCTGGCATGTTGTGTTGATTAAGATAAAGAATACAAGGTAAAGGATGTGACATGCCCTTTACACAGTCCGCTTTTATGTAAGTTTTTGTGCCCAATCCGTATTCTTGTTAAACATTTTCCCATCTTTTGGGAACAAAGTGAGAGCATTTATTAGTCAGGCAGAATATTATGTCAGTTTTATTTCATAACGTATACAGCCTTGGTTTATTTGATGTTTTGTTGTTTCAAATCAAATGTAGAAACAAGCCACAAACACACAGGCATATGCCTTCTCACATCCATGCACACAGTGATGTTTTCACCCTTTCCAGCGCTTCCCAAAGGGAAGATCATCATGTGCACAGTAGCACACGTCATGCCCTGCCTTGTGAATGCTTCCAGCCACAGACAAACAAATTGTTTACTTTCAAGAGTTGTGAGGCTTCTGAGCAGCTGGAAATATTAAAATCTAAAAAGGTCAACCTGAACATATTTTGGGCTTTAGGCAAGATAACCAATATGTGCAACCATTTGTTTAAAATAACCGCAAATCAGATTCAGTGGCTCAACACAAGCATACAAATGAAATCCAGCAAGTTCACCAGCACTCAGGTGCCACAGTCACCTGATGCTACACTGAGTCACCTGACCTGTTCTGTTACTCTCTTCTTTGCATCCCTTTACTACACAAAGATACAGCAAAGATCAAACACTGGAACGCCGCCAGAGAGAGCCTGTGAGTGAAGTTTGCAACTCACTCGTCTTAATGAAAGCTGCTGCTCACACCTCAGGTTGGTATTTGCAGTCAGCTGAATCACAGTTGCTTGTCTGTTTTCGCATCTCAGCCGAGCAGCCGGAGCATGCCCCTCTGCTGTGCACAGGTGACCTTGGTTGCGGTTTTCATCACTGAACCTGTTGCCAGTGTTGTCTTAACAATGTGTGTCTCTGTGAGTTATTAGATCAGCTACAGGAATCACATGATGGGAAACCTGAGCTAGGACAGAAGTTTTACACAACAAAGCATGGTGGCACATGAAGGAACAAAACCTCCTAATTATTTTAGGGATCACACCCAGTAACTGATTATTTTCTAAGTAAGATTGTCACATTATTTATACAATTAATTGACTGATGATTAATCCAGAAAATAAGATTAATGGATCATGTAAATAATCGCTGGTGCAACCTAATTTGACAGATTTATGTGTTATAGTTATAAGCATTTCTATCCACAGTTGGCTGACTAAAACGCTTAGTGAATTGGCTGTTTTTAAATATAGTTTCACATTTACTTGAGTAAAATACAGCAGATGGGACATACTCTCAACCCCATCATGGTGAGATGACTTGTCTCAGCAGGGAAGTTGAATATTCAATGAGCCCCGAGTACATGTGCAGTAAAGATAAACGTGTACTTCCTCTATTCTCGGTGATGCTGAAGTGGCATTTGGCCTCACGGTAATGCTGTGCAGGGTGCAGTTAGTGATGCACTGAGCTGACATTTCAATGTCGATGCAGACCGCCCGTATCGTTCCAAAGAGGCCCTCTCAGGGTCCACGGACCCTACTTTAGAAACAAGTCGGTTACCAAAATAAATCGCTGTTTCCGTCACATTTACGTTGCATGAGGGTGGAGCAACTGCGGCATAAAAACTTTACGTGTTTTGAGGGGCAAAAGGGTAAAATCGCGGATAAATATTGCGCCACTTTTGCAGCTGCATTATGTCTGTTTACGTTTTGAGGTTCTCGGTCAGGAAGTGGCCACCGCACCCGCCTTAGAGTGCTTAAAGTGCTCCTGCACTGTGTCATTCAATCAGCAGCATCCAGGATATTTAGGGCCAGACGCACCCTGAGATGTTTCATACCCCTGCTGAAACACCGAGGACAGTCAAACTTACCTCGCTGAACCTCCTCAAGACCACCTCGACCCACTTCCTGCTTCAAAACTGCTTTTTGTGGTCCACTGCTTCCGGCTGTCTCTGCGTGTCTCAGCGGTATGTTTCTGGTAGAAGATGCCCCGGGTCAGACGCCCAGTGGACAGTCAAATGTAACCGCAACAGACCGGTGGACAGGGCTGAGCTGTCCCGACAGTTGATGCTGTGAAAGATGTGCTGCCCAATGACAACACAGCAGCCATGGCACGCCTCATCCCCCTATTATTTGTTCAAAAGTGTCACGGGAGAGCAGAAAGCGCCCATGTGACTGCCAAAAGGGGAGGGCAGAAATACCACAAATATGAGTAAAGGTACCGCTTGTCTACAATAACCACGCCCCTTATTTGCAGAGAAGTCAAACGTGACCTCACCAATAATTTATAAATAATTTAAAATAAGTTATTTCCGTTGTGAATCTGTTGTATGCACTGAGCAGGAACTTGAATACATGCACATAGTGTATACGAGCAGTATGATGTAAAGTTGTACTGCAGGCTGGACTGTAATGGCATTTCTCCACACCAGGGGTCACTATTGTGGCAAAGATGACGTCCATATATACTGAGGGGCTCATTATGTGGCAGGAGAAACCTGAGATGTCATGTAAGGTTTTCATTAAAATAATGGATTTTTCAACGAGAGAAAAAAAAAATCGCTAAAATCCAATACATACAATTTGCAGTCTACACAAATATCCATTCTGCTCCAGGAAAACAAACCAGCACTAGATTACATGATGTTAGAGGGAGAGGGAAAGGAGGGCAGGGTCTACTGACTGCAAAATTTCTTTCCCACCACTTGTTGGACATGCAGCATCTCCTCTGGGAGACACTAGTGCCGCATGCACCACAAGCTCCCATTACTTCACTGTCTCCTCAACAAATGGTTTCCAGGACTCTGCCCATGTCTTATAACACTAAACAAACATGCACAAATAATGCTCTCTAGCCACAAACAATAGTTTATCGAGAAATATAGAGGATGTAGTGTATATATATTATGTTCCATAATCCCTGCCAGGCTGTTAAATCATAACGCCCATCACTGGACAAAAACTCATTTTGAAAATGTAACAATTACAAAATTTTCTTAAGAGTATGGCCTTTGCTTTGTTGAATGTTCAAAAATGAATTTTCATTAAAAGAGACAGACATGATAGATGGATAGATGTCATGTTTTAAGACATATAAAAATACTCTGCTTTGAACAATATGGGTTTGTTTTTTTTGCAAAAGACTTACAATTAACTTGTAAACAAATCTTAAAATAGCATCTACTCCTTCTCCCTCATTGAAAAATCAATGAATTTGCAAATATTTTTCATTACAAAAGTTTAATTATACTGACAAAAGATGTCTCATACTTCACTGTAAAGCCCACTCTCAGTCTATGTGCACTGGAGGTTTTAAGTTTCCACATCACACTCGTGTAAGTTGCATACTGGACCACGATTGGCTTCCAAATTTTGTGATTTCACAAATCATACCTGCACACTTTTAAACTCAGATTTGATCAGATCTGTGAGAGGAGGGGGACTTTAAACTCTTCAGATTATTGTGACCTGGAGTTGGTCCACAGACAGACTAATGGAATAACTCAGGACACTGTTGCAGTAATGTGTGATTTCAATACAATATTGGGAGAATTTCTGACTCACATCCAAATCCAAGTTATTTTAAACATCCCATACAAAATCTCCATGAGCCCCCAGGCCCACCAGTTGAATCAGTCTCAGTCCAAAATGTCTCCTGATCCAACCATCAGTTCAACTCTTTATGCTCTGGTTTCTGTTCAGGGAGATGTCTGTGTATATTCTGTAAATTCCCCATCCAAAGTGGAGAGGGTGCAAAGCATGAAATAATCATAAATATAAAACATTTAATTTGTAGGGAGTCCTGAAAAGTCCCTGACTTGAGCAACCTGGATCAACTCATAGTTTCAGATCAAACTGATGGAGCATGTCCGTGTGAGAGAAGGATCTCCAACCTGCAGAGTGGTCTGATCAGAGGGAGGGGTCATTGGATTTACTAGTATCTAAGAGATGGGTGTGGTTGAAACATGCTTCATGCCCGGATTTGAAGATCCTTCTGCAAGCTCTCACCGCGTGATCTGGCAGCCTGTTTCTGAATGATGATATTCAGAAAAAAACAGGAACCGTGTGGATAACTGACCGAGAGGGCCGCCTCTCATTAGACTGGAAGAAACCCCCACACCGTCTATCTACGGATGGGTTGATTTCTTGCAGCCAGTCGCCTTTAAAAAAAAAAAAAAAAAAGAAAATCTAATTATTTTCTACATGTGGCACTTTGCAGATTTTGCTCAGTAATTCATCGTTGACTCGGAGGCGGTTGTCCTGATGAAGTGTCGGCAGAGGGAGGAGGAGGAAACCAAAGAGAGGAAGGAAGCGAGGATAACGTCACGAGAAGCAGAATCGGAGTAAAACGGACTGAATAGTGTTTAATGGACAGTCCTTGATGCGGGCCGGGGGACCGAGCTGTGGCGAATTGTGTTTGTTTACGTCGTGTTGGGCAAATATGTTTTTGTTGGCTCGTCGGGCGTGAAAAGGGGCAAAGCATTTCGGAGAGGAAACGGCAACACAGCGGCAGCAGCAGCAGCAGATTTCATCTTTTTCAGAAGCCCCTCTAAAGCAGAGAAATGGAAATGTGTGTAGCCCTCCTGCGTTTGCCTGTTTGCTGAAGGATTTGGAGGCAGCCTAATCGTGACACACGGAGCTTTGAGTGGATCTCCTCTGCATCTCATTCTTTTTAATGAGCGGAAAAGACTTATAGTCGAAAACCTCCGCGGGATTCTGGGGACGTTGCTTTCAGTTTTTTTTTACGGCAGAGAGGAAAAAAAAGCAGCAAAATCATCGGGAGAATTAACAGGTAGCCGCCCATTATCAAACGCTGTGACAGCCGCTGTAGGCCAGCCTATTGAGCGTAAGATGGCTGGGTGATGATGTGCCTATTCATGGCATCATTTCGACTAAATTAATTTAGCTACATCCGCATTGTAGGAGCTCAGCATCTGAAACAAGATGTGGTCAAGGCCTTCATCAGCCTGTGTGTGCTGATCAATATGTGATGTAGCCTGCATACATGGGGCCTTTCTTCCTATTTGAATACACTAAGAACCTCTAAATGCTGCAGGCAGTGAAATAAAATGCTTATGAAGTACATCTTAGACCGTTTGAATCCGGCTTGTACTTTTTTCTCTACTGCGGCTTTTATTTCAGTGCGGAGCTCCCAGCCCAGGCCTGCGTGTGTTAACCTGGGAGCGGGCAGAGCCACACGGTCTCTCTGACATTAACATTTACTCTGTCAAACATGCAGTGGCTGTGGGCTCTGCACTCTCCTCCAGGTGCAGATGTAGCCGTGCCATGATGGTGTAGTTGTTGCACATCAGATGTGCAGCCAAAGGGGTGTGGCCAGTCACACTTCTTTGAATGTCTTGTCTCCTTGTGTAATGAAACATGCTCCAAAGGCCAGGCAACTCCCTCAAATGTTCAGGCACTGAGAACATGCTTTATTCTATTTAACCTAACCTTCCTCATCAGCATCATCATGAAGGAGGTAGCCTCTTGTCTGCGACTAGGCCATGCATCAGTGCAGGTGGAATCTGTGTGTCTTTTTCACGCTCTTCTACTCTCTGCCCATTGGCATGACTTCAGCACAAATGTGCACGCAGGCAACAAAAACATGCATCCGAGCATCTGGCTGGACCCATCCAGGCCTGATCTCTGATGCATCACTTCCAGCTTTTCTCCTCTTCATTGGCTAAATGAGCAGCTGTGCCAGGAGACTGAGACCCATGATGCACCCCTTTTGGCTTCGATTAGTGCCGTGTGCTCCATCTGGTCGCAGGTCCCTCCAGGGAACAGTGACCTACTGTAGCTAATTGCTCTTCCTTTTGCAGTGTGCACTGTATGTGTGTTTGCTGTGCAGTGTTATCGTGGATTTGAATTGCTTCACGAATGCAAATAGAAGCTCCCTGTTTGGGAAGCAGTTTGAATGTGTAACTGTGCTCCTATCAGGAACAGGAAATGCTGCTTCCTACTGAAAGCGTGATGTGATGTACAGTGTGTGTGTGTGACCCCAGTTGGCCCATAGCTAAAGGAGACATCTTTTTTTTTCGGCCATTCTTGGACATATTCACCTGTTATGTTCACTTTTATGAGCCACATTGCCTCAGATGACAGGAGAGCCATAGAGATGACTGTGTCTAGCATTAGCACGAGTTCTGACTTGATACACAACCTGTAAGTGCACAGTGTAACAAGTTCCCTCGGCTTTAAAGGGTGTGTTCGCTCAGTATCTTGCTGCCTGGTAGTGATGCGGGCTGCTCGATAGCAGCTTAGTCATTACAGATTATTCTCCTCAGTTAAACCAGGCATGGTTGCACAGCCATAAACAGATTACAAGGTTTTTTCTCACTGTGTGGGTTCAGTAAACCATAGAGATTAAAATGTGCGTTTTTATTTTATTATTTCTTTCCCAAATCTGGGACAAACAGTATTTTAAGCAAATTATTTTTCTTAATTGATTCATTTCTGATGAAAGTGGATTCCTGGATTACTGGACTATGAAAGCGTGAAACTATGCTAATCCCAGTGGGCCTCGCTAATATACATCGGCAGTCATTTTTATTCATCCTTAGATGATACTTTATGTAAATCAGAGTCTGATATTTGAAGTTGTCCCACAACCAACAGGTGACGGCTTGGACAAATCCAAAATGAGTGAGCTGGAGCAGCTTCGTCAGGAGGCCGAGCAGCTTAGGAACCAGATAAGAGTAAGTCAAATATTTTTGTAGTTCAGTTTTCATATTTAGCATGATAGTGCTGAAATATTTACCTGTTGTGAAATGTCTTTTATTTTCATCCTTTGACTCCCTCAGGATGCCAGGAAAGCATGTGGAGATTCAACCCTGACACAGGTAAATACTACTGAACGTGTGTGCTATAATTAATGTCTATAAATCTATTTGGGGGCTTAATTCTAATAAACTAATTACCATTAGTTTGGCGACCATCAATATGGAAACATTATAATAAGCTCATGGGAGAAACTTGACAGGTTTTAAAGACCTGGGAGTTTTTTAGTTCACACAGAAAAAGAAAAGCAGCTACTTGAAATATTTTTGTTTTTAAAAATAAAATCTTACACTACTTATTTTGTAACACACGGTTTGGAAAAAAATTGATGGTTAATTATTGACATTTTATACCCAATTTCCACCCACATGATCACCAGAAACATAAACCTGGATAAGTATAAGCAAGATTCCCAGGGTCTTGTGCTGTGTGTGTTTATATATTACTTTGATAAAATCATTTATAAATTAATCTTTACATATAAAAGTATTCCTATCATCAAATTTGGCATGAAATATTAGCTGTTTCTGTGCTGTTTTTGTCCTCAGTGTCTGATAGCTGCCATATTGATCTCAAGAAACTTCACTGTGGAACTGTTCATCACACACACAGTTATCAATTAAAAGGGTGAATTTCATTAGAACTAATTCTTTGATTAACCTCTCTTCACTAACCTAGATAACTGCTGGTCTGGATCCTGTGGGGCGGATTCAGATGCGGACGAGACGCACCCTTCGGGGCCACCTCGCTAAGATCTATGCCATGCACTGGGGTACAGACTCAAGGTGAGTCTTTCTATGCTGTACCAAACATTTTGTGTTGACTTTGATTGTGATTAAAGCATTTCACTGTACTGGTGCTGTTCATCACTAAAAATGTATCATTACAATTTCCCCACTCAGTAGAAAATGAACATTTTGAACTGGCCAACTGAATGATTTGTCTCCATACAATAGCAACTTCACATGGGATAATACATTACATTTCAATATGGAGTGTAAGAGGTAGCTATGTGAAGACATGTAAACGAAGGTTTGGGTCGTCAACCAAAATAAAACTGGACTATAACGCTGTGCTGTGTTAGTACATCATGTACAGTGATGTTGGTTGAATCCACATTTGGCTCAGAGTGAAACATTGACGCTCACTGATCAAAAATGAGCAAAGAAACAAACACATCATTTGTAATAAACTGACCAAACCGGTTCAGGTGACCTAGTCGTTCTGAGAAATGGGAGCCTAATCTTCCAAACCACCCACATCAAATGGCACAATGCAAACATGCAAGAGTCCAACTTGATTTAGCCATGCTAGCAGCTTTATGGGTGGTCATGTCGGTTTGTTGGTCGATCAGTCCACTTTGGTCCAGACTGAAACATCTCAACAACTCCTGGATGGATTCTCATGAAGTTTGGTACGGATATTCATGGTGCCCGGAGGATGAGGATTCTGTTGAGTTTGGTGATCTTCTTCATCCATCGCCATCAGGTCAAAATGTTAATTTGTCCAGTACTTTGGTTTATGGCCAAATACCTGCAAAACGAATCACATTCCCATCAACCTCAGCTGTGTGTTTAGTGCTAATTAGCAAATGCTAGCATGCTAACACACTAAGCTAAACATTAAACCTGCCTCACATCAGCATGTTAGCATCGTCATTGTGAGCATGTTAGCATGCTGATGTTAGCGTTTAGCTCAAAGCACCACTGTGCCCAAGTACAGCCTCGCAAACACTGTTTTCAAGAGCACAGAAACAAAACATCCAAAAGTGTCCCCTTTAAAACAGGTTTGGAGCACATTGTGCTGACAGGAGATTCAGGTTCAGAACTATCTACTACTACTAGAATATACAGTTATATTCCACATGTGTGTGCTTTCTGAAATATTTGGTAAAACCCAAGTTTTCAGTTTTTAAAATTTTGCCTGTATTACTGGAAGACCAGTCACTGTGGAAGACTGGGATGTTTTGTTTCGCATGAGGGTCGACAGTATTCATTTATCAGAAGATGAACACTAAGCCTAACTGAATGTCCATCTATAGATAAGGTATGAAATGTCTGAATGTTTGTCTCCACAGGCTTCTGGTTAGTGCCTCTCAAGATGGAAAACTGATCGTCTGGGACAGCTACACCACTAACAAGGTAAAGTCGGCAAAATAATTCTTTGTCATCAGGTCATCAGCTGGATAAATAGTCACACTTGGCCTCCGTCCGAATTGGAAGTGAAAGTGAAGTCTTTCTCTTGTAGGAGTGTGGTTGACTCATAACAGCTTACTTTGCAACCACTGCTATGACTATTTGTAGCATTTACAGTGGCATTAGCATTAGTTTTTCAGTGTTACTACTAACCCATTTTTATTATCTTATTAAGGGCATTGGGTTTCCTTCTACTCTAAAAGTTAAATGTCGGTTGTGTCCAAATACCTTTCCCTTCCTAGATACACGCCATCCCCCTGCGCTCCTCCTGGGTGATGACCTGTGCGTACGCCCCCTCTGGGAACTACGTAGCCTGCGGAGGCCTCGACAACATCTGCTCCATCTACTGCTTGAAGACTCGTGAGGGCAACGTCAGGGTCAGCAGGGAGCTACCTGGCCATACAGGTGAGAGAACATGGCACTCTCAACCGCTTCTGTTTGCGTTCGACGCTTCCTGTTAGCCAAACTGATGAGACATTTCAGACGAGCGTGCACCAGTGCTTCGTGGGAAGGCTCCGCTCCCAAACCCCTAAACAATGAAGATTTCATTTACATGGTTAATTAATCGCAGGGCAGCACAGTCTTAATGAGCTGAGACATCAACTCCTGTCTGAGACTCCGATTTGTGACACTGTAGCTACTGCGCTGCTGCACGTTATTACATTTAACACAATTTCTAATTTGTGAAATTACACAAAATTTATTTATTGATGTAACTTGAAGTTTTGTTTTTTGCAAATAGGCACAAATGCACTAAATTTACAATCTACTAGGGACAAAGATGATGTGCCAAGTAAGATGTAGATTTGGCAAAATGGGGTGCAACTTAATACCAAGATGTCTCTAATGCGAGAGCGTAATTTCCACTGGGGATGGGGAGGACATGTCCCCCTCACTTTAATAGCTCCCCTCCCTCTAAAAAGTGTCTTCCAACTGTCCAGCTGTTAAAATCCAGATGAGAGAAGCTCTGAGTTGATAGATGTGTTTGCTCACCAGAGTCACCTTCAATTATTAGCGTGCGTTCACAGCAATAAGCTTTATGAGCAGCTTTGTGCTTTGGAGTGCTTTGGAGACTTTTTTGCCCAGATTTTGCCTCTCAGGCTACATACAGTTTGTCCTACTTTATTGTTGCGAACGCAGCCTGAGAAGAAGACAGCAGTCACTATTCCTCTGTTTATTAATTTAATCTATGAATAATCTATGAATATTCTGCTTAAAAGATGCTAGAATTGACCAATAATCAAAGATGAGGCTTTAAATGACAGTGCTCTTTGTAGGAAACTCGGAAAGCACGATAACCAATTTCATCATAAATTGTTGTTTGCTAGATTGATCTAAATTTAGATTTGATTTAGATTTTTGATATAAATACAGATCTAATTGATCTGTATGAAATGCAGGAAATGGCATTCACATATTCTGCCATAATATTTTGTACGTTCAGTGTACTGTTACAATAATATTCCTATTTTGTGCTTATTGTATTACAGTAGACACTAGTAATGCCACTCTACATCACCTACTCTAAATGTGCATGTGCATATCACCTTTAATGTGCAGGTTTCACTCAGTTCCACAGCAGAAACTCATCTAAACAGCTGTACTCTGCTCCCTCAGGTTACCTGTCATGTTGCCGTTTCATTGATGACAATCAAATCATCACGAGTTCAGGAGACACCACATGGTGAGCCACAGAGATCAGAACACAGACGTGCAGTGCAAACATGTTTTCTTCTGAGCTGATCTGTGTCTTAACTCTGCGCTCTCTGCCCCAGTGCACTGTGGGACATTGAGACGAGTCAGCAGACCACGGTTTTCTCGGGCCACAGCGGCGACGTCATGAGTCTTTCCCTGTCGCCCGACCTCCGCACCTTTGTGTCAGGAGCCTGCGACGCCTCGGTCAAACTGTGGGACATCAGAGACAGCATGTGCCGGCAGACCTTCACAGGCCACGAGTCAGACATCAACGCCATCTGTGTGAGTGTGCTCAGGGCCTTGTAACCAAACTACAAGTTGTCAAATATAAGTATCTTTATTCATGCAGTTTTTTCATCTGGGATCACAGACAGTTTAAAGGGGCAGCTCATTTGTCATGGGAAAATGGCTGCATATTTTCTTCTGAAGCTCTGGAGGAGCTTTGTCAAGTCTTAAAAAATAACCCTGATGATGTCATCAGCTTGGGCTTAGAGACTATAAATGTATTATGGCAAATCTGTGTTTAAGAGAAGTGAGCATTTGCAGTACCAGGGGTCTAATGAAAGATGCTACTGAGTTGCAATATGGAAAGTGTAGAATTCAGAAACAATACTAGAGACTAAACGTCAGGACAGCTCGACCTTGGCCTTTGACCATTCTTTATTTAATCTGCTTCTCATGAGTCCCTAAACCTTATGGAAGTGCAATACTAAATTTGTATTTATGATTCACATACATTCTGAGAGATGTATGTTCAGTACTGTTGCTTTAATCTACAGTATTTCACTGAGAGACTAAACCTAGAGACGAAAATAAATGAGGTCAATTTTAAAAATAAAATACTATGCTACATACATTAATAAATATGCTAAATATAGCAACTCATTTTATTAACGGTCTTTTAAACCTCGGCCTTTGACCATTGCTAACCAGTTAATAAATCTACATTTTAGTCACAAAGTGGATAGTAAAAGATACTTTAGGTCAACACATCATGACAGTAAATAAATTCAAAATTTATGTAATCCCAATAATAAATCTGAACATAAACTTAAAGAACAAAATAGAAAAGAAACAGTTTTGGAAATAATGCGCCATCTATCAAAAAATACATCATTAGAAATTGGAACTCCAAATAACTGGCATTGGTATCAGCCCAACGGAGGTCTAAAGTGGCAGTCTGTACCCCCTGTGTGCTGTCTAACTATCAACACTATCAACAGAGCAGCTCCAGGATTTGTCTCGGTGACGTCACACGCTGTCTTGTCTCCAGCTTTGGGAGGGATTTAAACTGGGAGCACGCTAGAGGATTAACAAGATTATCAATTAACACCATATCGGAACATCCTGCATCAGTCCAGACTTCAACGGAGGCAATCTCCAGTTGGAGTATTAAAACATGGCGATCATCTCTCAGACCAATGAGAACACAGTTTTCTGTCATATTAGGGCAAAAATGAAATAGGGAACTCTTCTCCCATACAGAATCACTTACTTGTAGTGTATTTCTATCTGTTTACCCCCTCTTATTAAAAGTATCTTGATATAGCTGTTTTAAAGTCATCCACACTTCCTGCTTCTCATCCATCTTCCTGTGCTCCTCCTCAGTTCTTTCCCAACGGCAGCGCCTTCGCCACAGGCTCTGACGACGCCACCTGCAGGCTGTTTGACCTGCGTGCAGACCAGGAGCTCAGCCTCTACTGCCATGACAACATCATCTGTGGCATCACCTCCGTGGCTTTCTCACGCTCCGGCCGCTTGCTGCTGGCTGGCTACGATGACTTTAACTGCAACATCTGGGACGCCATGAAGGGTGACAGAGCAGGTGGGTGGAACAGGAAACGGCTGTGTGCTGGTGTGATGTCAAAGAGTGGGTCTAAAAAGGTTCAACCTGAAGCTGAAGTGAGGATTAAATTCATTATGGAGCGACTTCATTGAGACATCAGAGGTCTTTTAATATTGATTGTAGTCTTTTTGTTGCCTCCAACTTGAAAAGTTTTCTGCCACAGAGGGACGATCGTAGGCGTGTTTGTGCACGTTATAAACTTCAACCATCAACTTAAACTTCTATATAATAGGAAGTTTAGTTTGAATGCAAAAAAATTCAGCCCTCACTAACAAGGTAAAGCACCATATTGTTTCACAAAACTTATCTGACCTTCAGCTGCAATATTTCACTCAAAAACCAAGTGAAAAAGCATTTGGAACAAAGAGTAAATGAAAACATTTGGCTTGCTTTAGTAGATTTTTCACACACAACTCAAAATGTGACATAATGTTGAATTTCAATATGAAATTCAGAGGCTAATTTACCCCTTAAAGGAATGAAGAATTGCACAGATTTCTGTATAAATAAACCAGTTATACCCATGCACCTTTCAAATGAATTTCAGGGTAATGCAACTAACTGTGATACCAGGTTAAACTGCTTGAGGTGGATGTGATAAGAAAATATTCCATGTCCTTAACTGAGCAGTATGGAGCTGAATCAATCAATGTAAACCAAAGGGATTTAGGTGAAAATACCTCCAAGAGTTTTTGTTTTTACTGAATCTAAAATTCACAATAATCATAATAATGTGTTGCATGGTACGCACAAATTGTGATTTATTTTTGGGAAAATAGGTCTCCATGTCAGACGCACCAGTGAATTCACGCATCTCGAGCCTTATTTTGTAAAAAATGTTCATCTTTGGTCAAACAGCCCGTCCTGTGTTGCCAAGTTAAATCAGTAAGAAACACTAGCTCGCTGTGTTCTGTGTGGTTTTTAAAAACATTTTAGAGAAACAAGTCTTCTTTTATTTGTCCTTGTCCCTCCTGCAGGAGTCCTGGCCGGCCATGACAATCGTGTGAGCTGTCTGGGTGTGACGGATGACGGCATGGCGGTGTCCACCGGGTCCTGGGACAGCTTCCTTAAGATCTGGAACTGAGCCATGCACATAAACCGCAAACACACACACACACACACACACACACACACACACACACACGTCCAACAGGCACCGCTCCCACCTTGGGCCACAGTTTGCACCCTGTATTCACTGTATGTAAGATTCAACAGACAAACTGCAACATTGTACTGTACATAATATATATGACTTAGGTATGAGTTTACACACACACTGTATGCAGGACAAGACGACACAAGCCCTGAACACATGCCCACACTACCTACTGATTTAAGTGCACAGCAGCAAGGCTACAGTACCACACACACACACACACACACATACACACACACATATGATCTGTAAAATGTAAAAATGTGACCAAATACAGTTCGATCTTCAGCTGCTCAAATAAAAACACAAATGCCACTATTACCTGAAGCCTTTTAACGCGTCTAATACACACACACACACACACACACACACACAACACACAACACACACACTTTTTCCTGAGAGACACTGCTCCTCGAGTTAAACAGGGGAGAAGATGTTATTGGACAATTCTGTCTTTGTTTACAATGAAGTCCAAAATGCACTTCAGACAAATTTTTCTGTACTATTTTTGTCTCGGTACCACACGTATCTCAGTGATGCTAATGTGAAGGAACAGCGGCCGTGGAAGAGAACCATGCGAGTCCACTAACACTGAAAGAAAATAACCACTGACAGACAGGATGGGCCGATGATCGACAGAGTCCAAGGAAAATGTCAACTCTTATTTTCATCTGGCTCAAAACATCATGTAGTCGCTGTTTTTATAGATATGTACCCCCACATACAGTTCAGTACATCTGTTCTTAAGTTCTTGTTTTATTCATTTCTTTTTTTTACACTTATTTTATTCATGTTCTCCCTGTGTGCCTCAGATACACTTTAAGGATTATTAATAGAGAATATTCATGAAGTTAAATTAACAAAAAATAAATAAATAAAAGATCTGAGATTCAGAAGGTGGGTGAAAATAACAGCATTATAAGACACATCTTAATAAAGCAGGAGCCAGTATTCCTACTTTGACTTTGTCAATGTATTATCTGGACATTACGATGGTATAATTGTACATAATATTAATAAATTATAGCCTCTCCTGCCAGTTATTGTGGTTTCTTTTTTTAAAGCACTGTTTCTAAGACAATGGAACATTTTATTTATACACTTGGAAAGAGAAAAAACAAGTGTGTATTCAGGTGCAGTTTAACCTGGTACCTAATAAAATGGCTACTGGGACTGACTGGCAACACATACATTGACCTATGCTGTTAAATGACCAATGGTATAGTTTCTAAATGGCTTTGGTAAGTATTAGCAAAGATTCTAGTTTGTTATTCTTATTTTACAATCAAACATTTATCACAGACTTTGAAAAGAGGGTTGCTTTTAACAATCACTTCAAATTAAATGTTCAGTGATTGATATTTTTTAAAGCTACAAGCTTAATTGTTAAAGTATCAACTTCATGTTTTCTTATTTAGGCCTGCCATTAGTAACAATAAGTTAGTTTTAGTCAGTCTTCAAGTTTGGTATGAAGACTCAACCATTTTTTGTCCTTTAGTGATCTAAAAAACATCCTATTTAAAAATCAGTATAATAAAACCAGCATATTAGCCACAACAAAATACTATGTTTGAAAATGGAAATACATCAACACCTGTCTGGGGATACAATAGTTGTAGTTCCCCACAGCAAACCAAGTAACCTATTTAATCAGAAATGTGTGGAAAGAGCCTGAACCTTCACAATCACAAATGATATATTATCTCCAATGTTGTGAATCAGTGTTTCTACCGTACGAGTAGAAAAAAAACACAAGTCATCTGTGCTCAGGTCACAGCAATTTTATTTGACATCTTTTCCACTCATCACTTATTGTTAACAGACTACTAGTTTGGGTAAGAGTAGTTCACTTCATTAGTTTTCTTTCTCTGCTGATTTAAATCAAACTGAAAAGTTTCATACAGGATGAGATTTTGCTGTTTTTGTTTTTGCCTTCAGCCACCAGGGGGTGCTGCAGCTCATTCAGGATCTCGGGTTCACAAATGAAGGATAAAAGGTTTATCCCCAAAGAAATAAAATGATCTTTTAGGCAATTCATTTCATCCTTTTAATGGCATACCTGTGTGCAAATTGTGGCTTTCTTTAAAGCAAAGAAAAGTAGTCTTTTTAAAGTAGTGTCATATATGTAACACAAATCCAGGGACAACAGGTCCAGGAAGATTTTAGCACCATCATGTGGTTAAACACTAATGTACAGTATATTTCACATAATATTATAAATGCATAAATAATATTCCAGAGATGTAGTTCATAGAAATCTATTGTATAATGGCCATTTTTCAGAATACATAGAAATGAAACACGACTAATAGAGACTAAAATGAGATCAAGGTATTTTATTTTTCAAACAATTCTGTATTAAGACATGAATTCATTCAACACAATCTTTTTGAAAGTTTAAAGTTTATCAGTCTATGAAATACAATCTGGAGTTAACCTCTCACGAGTAACACAGACACGCGCACGCACACTAAAACATTGCAAAGATGTTTACCGTCTTTAAAAAAAAAAAAGTTATTGAAAAAGAATAATAGATATTGTAGTTCTGTCCAAAGATCCACGTCGTTTTAGAGCTCCCCAAGTTTGATCTGCCCTCCCTCCCAGCTACAGCTGCTAATCCATTCATACGTTATTGATTAGAAATATAAGCTATGAGAGAGGAGTGCCTCATCAGAATATTATCGATCATCCATTTAACATTATTTAAGAGTTCATGAAGGCAGTTTCTGGGATTTCATTATGGCAAAAAAAGCACAAGCATCCCAACAGGTGATTGTGTTAAACTGACAGAGAGAAGCAGTTATTTCTTGTTGTTACAAACAAAAGTTAAGTACAGAACGATTTCTGTGACAAGCGACACACAAACCAGCCTACATTCAGTCTGCCAAAGGCCACTGAAGAATCACTTCCTGCAAGTCACACTAAGATGAACAGCCACAGTTTTGATTTGTTCAAATGCTTGTATTGCTTATTAAAAAGAAATGTCATCACCCGACAGGACAACTGTCTCTCAGGACGATGTTCTACAAAGTCAGCGCTCCACGTACAGCTCAGTGGTGCCTCTTTCTTTCTGATGACAAACTTTGTGCATCTTGGCTGTTCAGAGCCAAGTCACATGAATTGAGCGATCAAATCTGTTCATGCTTGTGATCCGACTGACACCAAGTTCCCCTAAAACTAACGAGTAGCGAGGTTCAGGTCTTTTAATTGGCTCTTGGCACAAAATGAAATAGCACTTTCACACCAGATTTTGATTGGTCTTCTGAAGTGATTTACTTGCAATGCTATCCAGAAAAACAACTGTCAACACAAATCAGGCAATAACTGGCATTATTAAACAAATATGATATTATGGTATCATCTCCTGTGTACTCTTAGTTAGACATTTTATCTTATTTTTTATTATGCAATGCAAGCATGTGTGTTAAAGGGGAACTCCACTGATTTTAAACATCCAAGTCTGTTTACAGATGTTGGGAGTACTACTGCATAAGTGAAAAGTTATATGAAGCCTTTTGCTGCATGACGTCTGATAAGTTGCCTCATGTGATGTCATCTGATGTCAGCGTCAAGTTTGAAAATGGAAAAAAAAAAATCTGTGGAGTTAGACAGAAGTGAGCTTCTAGCATTGTGGGTGATGTAGGCACCAGGTTTTCACAAGAAAAAAGACTGCATGGAATAAAAAAAAAAAAAAGACTATTTTGATACTTCCTTTTATTTTTTTAAACTGTCCATCGTGAGTCCGACCATGTTATAGAAGTACAATGCTAAATTGGCAGAGTTCCCCTTTAAGGACTTTCAAAAACGCATAAAACTTGACCAATTGTCCCTAACTGATCGGTGCACTTCGCACTTGCTAAATGCTGCCTCTTTGTGATACAATCCCAAAGCCAAGAGCCAATAACCTCACAAAGGGTCATTACGCCCTTCACATCACCACCTGTGTGATGATCCCTGTCGTCACCTGAGCATATTAACAGCCTGTGAACCCCACGTAGGCAATTTACACCAGAGGTCAGATCAAACACCAATCTGTGAGCCACCACAAGTGTCTGAATCCCGGCCACAGTTCACTCTTCTGGCAACAAGACGGACATTAGTTTTCTGTCTTGATAACTCAACAGAAATGTTGCAGTAAGTGACACTGTCCACATACACACAGCTGTCTCAGCCGACTACTCGATTTACTATCACCAACTACTTTGACTGATTACATAGTGACGAGTTTGACGACTGCTGAGTGAATGAGGAAAAAAAAACTCCATCTCTCTGCCTTAAAATACATTGTGCTTTGATTAATAGAGCGGTACACGTTTTTATATAAATACAAATCTGTCTTATAGATGTACATTCACTTTTATTTCTCAATATAGACTAATTTACATATTTTATAAAATAGGCTTCTCAGAATATATCAAGCTAATTTCCCCACTACAAGATTACACAGTCAACATCATTAAAGAACAAGCGCTTACCTCCTCTTTGCTGCAAGAACCTACATTTTCTGAGCAGACATCACACACAGAGTTGAATTTGATCTGTGCACAAGTACTAAGTTTTCTCTACAAACACATTTCATACGTATGGCTTTTCTCTATGCTGGCTCCCACTGTGAGTAGATCCTTTACATGTTACACTGGATTCATTGGACATGTATTAACTTATTTGTTATTGCAACTTTCTGAATGGATTATCGTTTGTTAATCATTTTAGGGGTGCATATATATATATATATATATGTGGTGCCAAAAAAGCATTTCAAGTCCATCTACAGGATATTCTGGATTTGACTTAAGTGCACTTAACTGGCACAGGACATAAATGATAACGAGGGAGCAAATATAGTTGTGCCTGGGGGGGGCGGCTCATAATCCATCCTTAAACCTCTCGCCTTCCCAATTCCAAGGCACTGCTTAAACTGTAAACATGGCAGATTGATAAAAAATTAGGATTTGACCATAAAAAGCATGAGTGCCAGAGCTCCTGGTGGATTGTAATTGTAACATTTGAAATGTAGGTCATGGCACACAACAGATATTTAAGAATAAAAACACATTCGCTAAAGGGGAAAACAACTTTGATACAGTACTATATACTCTATTTCAATTGCTTACATGCACACCAAACTATCTGCTCGAGATATATCTGCAAATGTATGTTTACTGAAGTGAAAGTGCTTTCCATGCCCATTTAGTTTGTTTTATAATCTCACCATAAAATTAACCACCTATTTATATAATCTTTGATTAAACCCTCTCTGCCCTGACCATATACTGCATTCTTAATAGCTTCCTTTTTGACCGTAGAAAATATATCTCCTTGGTTTAAAGCGCAAATTTTAGCAGACTATCTCATTGATCACGAGCCAAGATTCCTTTCACAATACCCAAAAGCTTTTCATACAAAAATGTACAGTTGCATTCTTTAAACATGAACATGTCAGCAACTATTTGTAAAGAGATGAACTAACTTGTTGAAAAATGTGATATTTTCCCGACAACTCCATGCTGACAACATGCACGATCAGAGTGAAGAAAAGCCATCTTGATTTTAAAATGTCCAACTGTTGATACCAAAGTGCAGTGGCAGCACAGTGTTGTAACTAAGTGAATCGCTGAACTAAAAGCTTGATTCATGTGTTACACACTGCTGACAGAAAATCACCAAGCCACATCCTGATAACGCTGCATCACACTTCTACCACACCGCCTGCTGTATGAGAGCACACTGTACCTCCCTTATGCAGCTGCCTACACAAAGCAGACAGTTAATTCCCCTAAAAAAGCAGCCAACAAAGTGTGATAGCCCTAATATTAGTGAGAAGTCAGCTGACATTTTGGATGTATATACTGAAAGGAACATTGGTTTGTGATCTGTAGGAAGAGTTTCTTCTCAAATCTCGCCAAGTCGCCATTTAAGCTCCATTCCCCTTTGGCCTTGACTCATATACCCCCCCCCCCGTTACAGAATATGCTGTGAACTTTGGCAGAATGTATAGATATAAAATATATTAAGTCTCATGTGTTCCAGCCGTGTTCTCCAAAGTGCCTGATGAGATGGAGTCCTCTGTGGTATTGCAGAGTCGCCCTACATTAAATCTTTCCACTGGCCTAAGACAAATATGAACTGTACCACACTAAGAGCTGTTCTACTGCAATCCCCTGGACAAACACTTCTCACAAAAAAGATCCACACTAGCGAAATAGTCTAAGAACTGAAATATAATACAGCAGAGCAGATCACTGTGGCAGGAGGGTGAAAGGACCTCAAAACTGATCTCCCTTAATCACCGTAATCTCAGTGACACCCTCCTTCCACGCTTCTCCAAAGTCCTCATATGTTGTCATCATACTCCCTAACACTACCAGCCAAATACATGAACTCCCCTCTTCAAACAAAGACTCCACAAGAATAGCATATATTGCAATATAATAGCAATATAATTACAGTAAAATTAAGGATACCAGTAGGCTAATACCAATACAGAATCACTACATATAAATAACAAATTTATGTATTTTGTAAATCTATGAAAACAAAAAGTTTAGATACAAGCCTGATGGTTTCACCTAAAGCATAGAAAAAAAGGCAAAGCAGGAGATTTCACAGTACTGATTCTGAGTACTGCACATTTATGAGACTTCTGATTGTTTTTTATCATTTATTCGTTTTTCAACTGAAATTTATTTGGATTTTAAATTATTCAAGGCTTACTTGTCGTGATTAAGAGTTGCAACATCATTTGCTATTTAGGCCAGAAAAAGTCAGTGAAAGCAGGACTTCAGATTACTGTCTACAACATTCTAACTAAAAATATTTAAACAAGCTACTTTGTTCTGACTTTAATGTCCCTTTCTAATAATTTTTTGTACTAAAGTCTCTCTGAAATTGTGGGAGCCCCAAAACAATGGGGGTCCACGAGCCACTGCAGATGGACGTTCCAGCATTTTATTATTTGACGTCCATGTGTCCGGTGGCAACGCACTAAATGGAGGCTATATAAGAGGCCTGCAAATGATTCAGATCTAAGTGTAAGGTGCTACTTATTTACAGCTTCATTTCAACATACAGTATAGGTAAATAATGCCTTCTTCAAAATGTACTGTAGAACCATCAAGGAATGTTTTTAACATACTTCACAATTAGGAACTAAATAGTCACGACTGAACACAGGTCCACCAAGTAAAGTAAATCAAGACAAGAATATATACAGTACAAATTAATAGGTGGTATTAACATTTGAAGCTCATTTGATTTTTCATGATGATTCCAGGGAGAATGTTATCGGGGGGCCTCTGTAGAAACTGTATCTTAAGGAGTGTAGGCTGGAATGGATTTAGAGATTGTTTGTGTTTGTGTGTGTTTGTCTATGAGAGTTGTGTCTTTGGAGCATGAGTGCGTGCGTGAGTGAGAGCGAGCGAGCGAGCTGGAGAGAGAGATAGAGAGGTGTTCACATTTATGTGCATGCGTTTGTGAGAATTTCAGATGCACTTCCTTCTCCAAACCCTGCTGGGTTCCACACACTGACCAGACCAGCTGTTCCTTCACCAGTTCATGATGCAGTTTCTGTTCAAGGTCATGAAGTACACCTGGCTGCTGCCTCCAGACCGCACTGATGCAAAGAACACCTGAGCAACAGCACAGACACAAAAGGACACGCATGTCAGTAACGTCTTTAAATTCAGCTGCTGCTAGTGACCTTACTGTCCCCCCACTTCAAGTGTCTGCATCTCTCTTACCTTGTCATTTCTCTCACAAAGGAATTTCAGCCTCTGAGCTCTTTTGTGCATGAAGACACCATCCAGGTGGCCAGTCTCCACAGAACGGATCTCAATGGCCTTTTCTCCCCATCCCATGATCTGATTTGAACAGATATGAGCTGCAAGGCAAAATGTAATATTAGTACTAGGCAAGCTGATTACACTTTATATAGATGATACATCCACTTTGATCCACGTAAGTTTGTTTTCGCATTTGACCCGCACCAACAGATGTGGGCATCTCGCCCCACTGCAGGACCACGTCCTTGATGATGCGTCCGTAGGTGTTGACGTAGACGCCCTCGTCCTCGTAGCACAGCAGCATCTCCATGCCGTCTGAGCTGGGCAGGAACACAATTGCGTGCGGTGTCACATGGCTCTGGATCTGTTTGAGATGACAATAGAGGGGTTGATCTCCTGTTTTTCATCTCACAAAACACTGCTGTCTGACGGCTGTACCACTCACATGAACGGGGATATAAATGTCATAGTTGTTTCCGGAGTCCACGTCGATGGCATGGAAGCCAGCACAAGAACCGTAGATGACCTTCAACCTCTGACCCTCCTCCACTGTCAGGTCGACCAGGACAGGCCTGTGCGGCAGGTCTGCAAAAGACTGGTTAAAAGGAGGGGAGGGGGTTTGGAAGCAGAAAGTGAGCGTGAGAACATAATCAGCTTGAATGCTCTTCTGGTTGACTGATCTCGCATAACTAATCCCGCTCATAGGAAAGGGGAGACTTACCTTGAAGGCCATGAATTTGTGATAAGGTTTGGGCGCCCAAGCATACACTTCCACCGCATTCTTCAAAGCAATCACCAGGAACTTTATCCTCTCATATTTTACTAGATAGAACAACCACAAGGCCATCTGACATCAGATACTTGTAATCAATAATTCACTCTGCCAAATGCATTTATGAGAATTTGTGTGGAGTGGAATAGACAGCAGTGATAAATAGCCGTCATCTGTCACTCACCCACTTTGTAGTGCACGCAGCCCTCCATCTCCCCCACAGTGGTCCAGCCCTGCTTCTTCTCCACCTCAGGGTCATTGTGGAGGATCTTGTTCCTCAGCCAGGCCAGGTAGTAGACACGTACCTTGTTTTTCTTGCCTTAACAGACACAGTGGGAGATCAATTACAAAGGAGACTCATTTCAGTAATTATTTAAATACATTTAAATCGTGGTTTAAATCATCTTTTGACTCTATCAAGATTTTCAGACAATACACAGAAGAGCTGGAAGATATATAATTTTAGCATTCATTTAATATGAAACTAGATATTGTCTGGGATTTTGGTTCTCATAATATTGTGATATCTAACTTAAATGGTCTTTCCTCGTCTTAAAGACTGCTTTACAGTTACTGACACAAATGTCTAAACTTCTGTTTTAGCTGAGCAAACATCTTGACTGCATCTTTCTACTTATGATTACCATTACTACTGATTGTTTCTCAAAATTGTGTTGTATGTACATATCTGATAAAAGCATCAGTAATCATCAACAAAATCTCATCACATTATTAATACAGTATATTGTAAAAAATATTGATATTTCCCATTTTTAGCACTCAATTCGCTTGACAGCTTTTGTCAATATCTCTAAGCCCTAATATACAGTGCACAGAAATAAAAACAGCATCCCTGTGATTTAAGTGCAAAGTCAAAATGCAGTGCAAAACAATCACTCTGACGGCATGAGCTCAATTTGGCATCAAGTATTTGGCATCCCATTAAAGACAGCAGTCTTTCGCCAAAAGCACAGACAGCTTTAACCAACTGTAGTGAGAGCAGACTGGCAATGAGCAGCAGTAATGACCTGATATGGTGATGAGCAGGTTGAGACCCTCCAGGACGTCCATCTGTTGGAACCTGCGGGAGTTGATGAGGGGGTAAACCTTGCCCTGACCACTACGGTCCAGCAGCTTCAAACCGTTCTCTGTGCCCACCAACAGGTTCACACCTGGGGACACACGCACGCACAAATAAATAGCCTTTTCATTTTGCATAAAATGATTGTAATTATTGCCTTTCCTCTAGCCAAAGCTAAAAATAGTTTTGCAGTATACTTGTGTTGTAACTAGTAACTGTTGTTTGACATCTTGTATGCTTTCATTTTCCATTATCATTTCCACATCATCACCTGCAGCAACTCTGCCCCCATGATATTTCATTTTGTTTAGAGGAGAAATAAAAAAAAGATAGCGTTAATGAATATGTGATGTAACTGTGTGTGATGTCACCCATTGACTACAGTAAGCCTATTTGAAGATGGTGAAAAGAGAAAGACTTTGAAGGCCATATTGTTGAGTCTATCACACTTTTTAACAACGTACACAGTTTGGCTCATAAAAACACAACTTTTGTATAACTTTTCCCCCCACGTCATCACCTAGGCAAAAGATGGTGCTTATGGAAAACAGCTTGTGAGAAGAGGCTGGAAGAGCAGGAATTGATTTGATAAAAAATGCTTTGATAATGAAAGCAGAGACACCGTGCTCTCTTATGAAGAGTTATTAATGTCCCAGTAAGACAATCAAAAGGTACACCAGTGGCCTGAAATCTAATTTCCATGTCACATGTTTTCAGTTTCAGTCATATTTGCAACCAGAGCCCTGCTGGAGCTGGCATATTTATTCTTTGTCAGGATGCTGAGCCCAAGATCAGAAGGGTTAAAATAACTTGGTTCTGACGCAGCACCAATAATCTGACTTCTCTGTACTCTATGTACCCGAGTACGGTAACTCCAAAGATAATCCTATTTTGAGTAATAAATTAGTTTAAGGTATCTAATCTTGCTTAGCGTTTTTTTGCATTTACACTCAAGCACTGAATCTGTTCTCACCCCACAGTGCAGCACACAGGATCTCAGAGTTGAACCTCTTCTTGTACTTGCGGATCTCAGGTGTGTCATTGGGGGGGCGTGTGTTGGTGGGATTGACATTCACCATGGATCCTTTCCTCACCTCCATCTTCAGCTGCTCAAACCTGGAGCCTAAACACGGAGGCAGCAAGGAGGTTTGGAACTAGACAAACATTTTTCATTCATTCTTTATCAAAGGGAAATTACAGTAAATTAACAAGTTACATTTTTAATTAATTAATAGAAAATATTATGTCAATCTTGTGCAAACATTCTGACATTATTTCAAAGCATTTTATTGCACAAGAAATTATGTCAAAGGTTAAGGTAGTGAATACTTTTGCAATCAGCTGTTGCCTCCTTGTTTAATGTTCAAGAAACACCAAGCAGATGTTGCTTCTGACTCACCAGTGATAGACATGTTATCCCCTGTACCTCCTGGTGACTGGTACATGCCCAGATCCACAAAGGTGGTGAAGGAGGACTTGCCAGACGCTTTAACCAAACCTCTGGACTGATACTGGTGGAGCAGAGAGGGTGTATGAGTTGTACAGTGCTGTTTAAGTCAACATCATGTCTGTGGAGATTTTAGTTTGTCAGGCAAAATGTTAAAAATTGATATTTTCTGTGCCTTTGAGGCATTAAAAAAAATCAGTTTTAAGATCTATATTTTGGATGATAGTCCACTAACAAGCTGAACTGATTGTCATGAAATTCAGTGTGTTATGGGTAGACTTCAAGTCCGGAATGATGGCAGATAGGGAACACATAAAAATAAACCAGGAATTTAGGGCTGATATACTTAGCATCAGTAAAACTTACATCATAAACAGAGTCCTTCCCAGGGGAGGAGTGAGTGGCTGAATCAGTGGGGGAGTGGGAGGGCTGCACCACATCTGGCAAGTTAGTGTACCCATTATGGCTCCGCTTCTCTGGGGTCTGTCAGGTAAAAGAGAAACACACACACACACACACACACACACACACACACACACACACACACACACAACTCCATGTATTACATAACGTCAGTGACAGACTTGAATCTAGGCTAATCTGCTGCACCAATTACTAGGATATGACCTGTTTGGTTAACACACTGCAGTAACCACAAGAAGTGAAGTAACAGTCATAACCAAACTTGCTTTAAAAAGTCAAGTTTGTGTTCTTAACACTGGGAGACCCCACCAGTTGTTGTGTCTTTTATGTCACTGTTGTGCCACTGTTATTTACATGCAGCTGTCCAGGTTCTAGCTGCTGTGCACAACCTCATGTCAGTGGATGCTTCCCAGCCTCATATCTTACAGCGGAAACTGAACATGCAAGAGTTGGAATGTTTTACTGCCACATTAAGGAAAAATGGGAAACATAAATATAGCACTTTATGTATGATACAGAGAATCTAAAACACTAGTTTTTAAACTGACTGATGCTCTATGAAAAGATCCATCTGCACAGCATGTAAACATTCAGATTTTAAAAACAAAATATGGAAGCCCTTAAAAACTGAAAGCACATCATGTACGGGCCATTTATTGTACATTCTCAGTTGTTTTTTACTAATCGTGTTTTTCTACTAATCATATGTGGCAAAAAAAGGATTATGTTAAATGTACAGTATATGCTAATTGTACATGATGTTCTCAAAGAAGGATTCCCAGATATTCATGAGTTTCCTAAAGATAATATACACCCTCTATTTGTCTATATGTCTCAGTTAGAACCATATCTTACACATACTCAGTGGTAAATGGGAAGAATTTAAATTTGCACAGTGGTGTGAAACATGACCTCCTGGAGATGATATCAATTGTCCAATCTAGTGAGTGACATAAATGCAGGACTGCCACTGTTCTAATGTGATGCAGCTGGATTGCTGTGCTGTCAGTGAGACAGGTTTGAAGACAGAAAGCATATTTACTGTATGTGTGAAAGTAATCAAAATTCCTCTTCTTTGTACGTATGTACTGTATAACATTTGTCGTTTTATTTATAATGCCAGACAAATGAATAACTCCATATCTGTCCCTGATATTCAGTAATGAAACTGTAGCTTAACACATATTTGACACTTATTGCATATTCAAATACACACACACACACACATAAACACACAAAACTATTGCACTTCAGTGAAGGTGAAACTTCCCACATTCAACTCATCATGAGCCACCTACAAGATGTATGCCGTCTGTCACTGAATCATATTGCTGTCTCCCCAGAAATCTCAAAGATGTATGCCAACCTAACGCAGGGTGGCTTAAATACACAAAATATAAAACAATATTCGGTTGCAACATTACTGACACATACAGTTACAGAGAATCAGTAACTATGGGCTATGTTCCTGTGAGCTACCCAGCAGCACTACCTTTTCCTAAAATTCTGATTCTCAACAGATGTGCAATACTGAAGCTGTGGCTGCATAACATTATGGTCTATTGATAGCAAGCTTGGCACTGTATTGTATGTCTGCCTCCTCTGTGATTCATTTCTTCCTGAGTGCTTGTTGAACATTGGTGCAAAGCGTTGAATCTACACAGATGCTCTTTGGCTTTGAGGGAGTGACGGCGAAACCTGATCATCATCATTGATGTTTTACACATCTTAATTTTTTCTGTCATCAAACTTTATTAAGGGTGCATGGAAAATGGCTCCACATAACGCCATGTCCTCTTCATTTGGCCAGTTGTGTGTAAATAAAAAAAACACGTAACACCAAACAACAAAATGGACCCAGCGCCTTTGTAATATTCTTTGACATGTATTGCATTGCTTTTTCCATCAAGTCACAACGCATTTTAAGCATCATTACGGATACAGATGACTCACCCTCTGCACCAGCATGGTCTGATCCCCATAGCCCCCAGCTTGCTCTCCCTCTCCCCCCTCGCCTTCGTCTTCATGAACCACCATGGTGTTGACTGAGTCAGTGTCTGCGTCCCTGTGACTGAAATCAAAAGAGGAATAGAAGTCAAGGATGACATAGGACCCTGAGATTGAAAATGGTGAAGAATGAAAAGAGAGTAATGCAGTTTTGCAGGAAGTATTGAATTCTTTATTTTATAGTAAAGTTGAAATATAAAAACAATTCTTTGCTTGCTGAATTGTTAGTATTTGTAGGTGTTAGTGTTACCGGTCTGTGGGGCTTTCTTCCTCCTCTGCTCCCTCGCCACTCTCGCTCTCCTCACTACTCTCGCTGCTCTCTGAAGAAGAGGAGTAATCATTGGCCTTGACTGGGGGTCTTGGCTGCTCCTCAGCACGCTCCTTGGCAAAGAGGCCATGGTCCTGCACAAACACATACACCACCGTTTACTTTAAGAATGCATTCAAAAAATGTTTTAAACATAATCTCAGCTATTAAAGAAAGTAGCAAATAACGCAACAGTAATATATGCAATACTAATATTAAAGACAATCCAAACACAAGTGAAGGTGAGGGGTCACCAGCAGGATGGGCTCAGACACAGTCCCCATTGTAAGGCCAGACTCAAAACTCCCAATACTCTCAGAATTCAGAGCCTGTCACCTGATGACCTTTTGGGATGATTTTAAGGCCTGATGTTTACAAGGCCTGTGCTGAGTGTGGGGTGTCGTCATAGTAACAGAAAAATGCAAACACATTAAAAAGGCATTTATGTAAAGAGTGGAGTTTCATTCAAAGACAAAACATGATTTACCCAATAAATGAGGGCAGTGTAGAGCATGCAATTCATTCTATATACTTCAGCCAATGAATGCAGATACACACTCATGCACGAACACAAAGCGGTGCACAACACACAAAGACACAGATACTAACCTCCCCTATAGCTCTCTTGTAACTCTATTTTTGAGGCAAAGTCAACAAACAGGGATTTGAGAAGAGGAGAAAACATGAAGGGAAACAGCAATAGTGTGGAGTACATAAAGTGTAAAGGAAACCTTCAGTTAGTATACTATATGTAAATTTACAGTAAGTTAGTGCTTGTATTTTAGAACTTAAATATTATGTGTTGCATGCACCCCTTCAGCAATGTTAAAACTAGTTTTATAAGTAGGGGATACTGGAGAGACAGCCAATATAATATCTGTTTGAAAGAACCACTTACAGCAGGGCGCCCAGGACGGGAGGAGGTGCGAGACTCCCCTGGCTTATGACGACTATCATGGGAGAGAACGGGTGAATCCATTTTGGAGGAACCTGCAAAAAACAATGTTGTAGAGTGTAGTTATAATTCTGAAATCAGACTTACTGCAAAGTCTGCGGAGAAATAGCATTGGGGAGGCAGGGACTCACTGAGGATGCGATGCCTCTCCAGAGAACCAGTCTGGGGCAGATTGGATATGATGCTCATACTGTCTCCTCTCTCCCAGCGATCATTGCGGCTGAGATCTGGATTGCTGCCATGAGGATATAAATCAGTTATCTCAAGTTGTCATTAAAACCTACCACCATTTAGGAGGCACTAATCTAAGGAAATATCTGATCAAATCATTTGGCTGTCTTAAGTACCTGGCTCTTACTGGATGCCTTATGCCAGAAGTCAGGTTGGTGTTGAGAGCTGTGGCAATAGACGCTGTCCTCTGGGGAATCTGAGGACAGCAACATCATAGTCTTACATTTACCAGTATTTTGCAACAACAGTAGCTTAGAAAATGACCACAGATGTTTTCTGTTTTAAACCACCCCTAATAAACATAATTATATAAGAATAAGATCGGCCTGTCGTCAGATAGACCAAGCAGCCTTTAATGCACTGAAGATGCACTGAAGATTTTATCACATAAACCACCTTTGAAAGTATTTACATAAACTTAATCCTCATCAGGTCAAGAGTTTTCCATAGATGTAAGCATGCAAGTACAGTTTCAGAGCAGCACTGTTAGATCACCAGCTACTGTGTGAGGTAAACACAGTTTTTATTTCTTAAAACTGAGACCTTTCAATGTCAGTTTACTAACTGCAACCTAACTAACATATTTGTGTGTAGAAATGGGAGTCTTGTTAAAAATAAGTGCAAACTGGGGTTATGGTTTGGGTTTGTGCACTCACAAAACCAGCCACTAGATCTTACCTTGGGTGGGAGTTCCACATCTGGCAGGCGGATCCAGGGGCCGCGATCCTCTCTGATTTGGTGTGCCTGTGGTGCCGGGGTTTCAGAAGTGGGGTCTGAGTTCTGACGCACCAGCTCTCTAGAGTGGATGGGACGGGGTGTGGGGGTAAGGGAGGGATCCTGGGTGGGGAAGGCGGACATGGTCTTAGTAGGCTGGTCACAGAGGGACTGGGAGCGAGGGACAGGGGCAGCATAAGGCTTCAGTGGAACCAAGTGAGCCATCTGGAACTGCAGAGGTCAGCAGCAGCACACCAGGAGGGAGGAGCAGCGAGTGGAAGGAAGAGTGCACAAGACAGTCGGACAAGCAGGCCGAGATGGAGAAGAATGCAAGGTTGTATTCCAACGTGATTTTTAAACATGTGATTAGAGAGAGAGGGAAAGGAAGGAAAAGAAGAAAAGAAGGCATAAATAAGGTAGCATAGACAATAAAGGGTAAAGCAGCTAAAGAATCAGGGGCAGGAAGGTATAAGCAGTTGTATTTTCCATTGTTTTTCTAGGAGGGTTTAATCTGCTTAAACACTTGTAAACACGCACCTTTCCCTGCCCCCCTTGGGGTTCAACAGGCCTCTGCATTGGTGGAGTCTGAGCAGACTGGACCACTCCTGATTGGCTGATTGAGTCAGAGCGCGACTGGATGGCAGTGTCGGAGACAGTGGTGCAGATCTTGGGTGAGCCCTGTCTGTTGAGCTTACTTCGCTCCTCCACCTGAAATAAGGGTGACAGTGAAAGAAGGATTTACTCTGTAGGCCAGTGTACAGTAGTTTGGACAGACTGTGGTGTGTAATGCTTCAAATGTAGGTAACATTGCTACCTCACGGGCCCAAGTAGGTTTGTTGTTGGGCTCCAGGTTTTTGTTATAGTGGTAGAGCTGGGGCTTCTTTTCTTGCTGCTGTTGTTGCAGAGACACCAGGTAGGCATGCTCCTGCTGCAACTGCCTCTGCAGCCGCTCTGACTGACGCTGCTCCTCCAGCTGCTTGCGCTTATACTCCTGAGCAAAGAAACACACTGTAGTCAAGACATTGCTTGCCTCAGACTGGACACAGGTCAGGCAGGCCATAAGCAAACCAACGCATCTGCAAACAGCAAGTCTGCAAGTCTCCACCACTGATTTCATCCACTTAGATAATAAATGTTTTGGACAGACTTTATCATCTCTAAGAGTGTACTCCTATTTTTAGTACAGCAGTCAATTACCAACCCACATCAAACGAATATTGATCGTGTCTGTAGCTAAACCTTTTTGTGCTGTATATTAAACAGACAGCGTAAATGTGAGTCAGTTGACTTATTGGTTTTTCATTGTGAGTTGAAGGCACAGGTCTTTCAGCCTTTTGATGGCCACTGTGTTCATAAGGAAACAAGAAATAACAGAAAAATGAAAAGAGTTTCAACAATGATGAGTCACTCATGTAGACTCAAATTCAGCAGACAGCAGAGATTAGATTCCCATTCTCAAGCACCTGAATGTCTCAAAAAGTTTAAACAATCTTAAGATACACAGAATCAAAATGCTTACACTTTCCCATAAAGTTAAATACTTGTTGTCATTTGTTCTTCTTTGTTAATTTGTTCTTTTTCTTAACTGCTTAAATTGCAAATCACTGTGGGCCAAGCAAGCAAAGCACTAGATTTGCAAGTCAATCTTCATTACGATGCTCACATGTCCCACATGTTCAGTGTAGTGAGTGAAAGTATGAGACTGTGGATACAAACAACCAAAATGCTCTTCCTGCCTTGCTGTCACCATGCCCCAGACACTGATACCTACCTACAGTGCAACATGGATATATTCAATTTTAGTTGAGTTATTTACAGGCAGGTGTAAAACAATTGTGAGCTAGCAACAGAAGGGTGCAGCTTATATGTACTGCACACAATGGATGCATTAAGAGATCTGGATACTGTGCTCTAAGATGGTGCCCTAATCACTCCATTGAAAGTTGGTCACTGGGCATATACACCAATTTCTTTTTTCAGGCTCCCTAAGGCTTCAGCATTATTGGGCCCATAGAGCATGTACACTAGAGTCCTTCTCTGGCCAAGCTGGTTGAGAGCGTTTACGTTAGAGCCTTCTGAATGTAATGGATCAAATTCTAATAATACAAAGAATCATTCATTGTTTTATAGTTGTTCCTTTTGTAATGACTGTGTACAGGGAGAATTTTTTTTGGGTCACTGCAATACCAACTGTGGTCAGTATGTTAAAAAAGCCTCACAGCACTGTTCCTGGGGGTATGCTGCACACATCATCTCTGCTAATTGCAGAGCACTGCAGTGAACCCCGAGAACTACTCCAGGGACACTGTTCTGTGGCTGACCCTGTGATCCCTCTGGTCACTATGAAGATATGTATATACACAGGGATTATGTGTATGAGTCTACCTAGGAGGGATATGTGAAAAACTCAGTTGCTTCATGCATACAGTAGTGAGGATTGGGTTCATTCTCCCTTTAAAAAACAGGAACAAAGAGCTCAATCCAAATGACAGCAACTCCTATGCTCCACAGGATCCAGCTCAAACACAGACGTCAGGAGTGTGGCAATTCTTCCCTTCAGTGTAAGCAAGACACATTTACACTAATGCACTGAAATCTGCTCAAAACTGCCCCCAAAATCTAGGTCAGCACATGCTTTTTCAAGACATGCAGTATTGTGAGAGCTGCACCCATACTCCGCAACATGTAGAGCATATCTGTATTCAGGTGCTGCACATCTAGAACCTGAATCTGTTTATTTTGTTACAAATACAAGTAGAGATGTTAGAATCTGACTGTTAAAAGTATTCATCTCAGCTGCCTTTTACTACACCTAAAAGCATCTACCCCAAACACAAGCACACATGTAACCAGGGATGGAAATTAGCACCAACTGCCAGCCAAATGCTGGTAAAATATGAAAGTGGCTGGTAGATTTCAGACACAAAATAATGATTTATTATTGAGTCGCTGGTGAATTTGAACATTTATCTGTCCGTGGCTGGTAGATGTTCACATTTTAAAAAGTTAATTTCCCACCCTGCATGTAACACTGCAGTGTTTGTTTTGACAAATACAGAAACAAGCCATATTGTAGTGAGGACACACTCAGTATTTTTCAGCGCTTATCAATACATCTCCTTTACTTATGAGGTATTATAATCGAGAGGAGGGTATAGAAACCTCTGCAGTCAAAACAAGAAATGATAACGGAGAAGTGAGGACTAGTTACCATAAGTAATGCTTGCTCCTGAAGCAGCTGCTGCTGAAGGATTTCTAACTGCCGCTGCTCTTCTTCTAACTTATGTCTGATAAACTCCTGCGGAAAGGTAAGGAGGCAGGAATGACAGGCATTAAGGTGGGAAAAGAGAAATGAAAGTATATGGGACAGGGGTAGAAGATGGGCAGATAACAGTTATGTAATGTCATTCCAGTAAACAACAGAAACCATGCGTGGTACTGATAAAAATCAACAAGTTGTAAGAGACAAATAAAAGTTACCATTAAAGCATGACACCACTGTCTAGCACTACATAAATTACAAGAGTAAGAATAATTAAACTATTTAGCAGTACATCGTGATTGTTGTAAGGTACAATACTAACATAAAATCTGTATTAGGCACTACAAGGTGATGCTGCTATGATGCCAGACTCTTGTGTTACTGAGGGTAGACTGGAAACAGCATAAGAGATGCAGAGAGCTCACCCACAGAAAACTCATCTCTGAATAAATACACTAATTTAGACCCTTGCTGCTATGGCAACCTACTCATGGAATTTCACCACCAGAGCAACTTGCACAGTGTTGCTGGTGGACACACCCACACTTCACACTGATTGGCTGATTGTAGCCCCCACGTCTCCTGTGGTTGGTTACCTGCTCCCTCTCAGCCAACCTTCTATCTTCCTCCCGTCTCATATCGTCAAGTCTCCGATGGGGACCTTTTTCTTGCTGCCTCACCATCTCTCGCTCTTTTCTCTGTTGCTGGGAGAAAAGGGTGATAGGAAAAAGAGAAATGAGCATAGAGGCTATGTTTGCACTGGGGAATTTATAACGGATAGCCTGCTTACAAGCAAACCCTCCCTTGTTTTTTGTGCAAAGAGCTGGAAAAAAGGAATAAAGGGAGCGGGAGTGCAGGGCAGAGAATAGAGGCTGCGAGTCACACACACACACACACACACACACACACACACACACACACACACACACACACACACACACACACCTATTGCATCCTAATCATCTTCTGAGTGCGCCGCTTTGATTCAAACTCAAACTGACCACAGTTATTCACTTTTGGCAGAGAGCAGTCTTTATCTGGTTTTTTTAAAGGACATTGAAACAACAAGGTTTGTTCTTTGTGGTGAAATGACAACCTCCCACTTGGTAGTGACACAAAACACTCGGAGCTCTTGTTGTTGGCACTTTATAGTTGAACAGAAGAGCCAGAGAAGATAGCTGAGGAGGTGGAGGTATATTAGGGGAGTTCAATATTACTGCAGTAAAATACCATATCAACACTGCACAATACTTGATAATGATAATATAATACCAATAGCAATATCAGTGTAATTATGTGTGCCTCATTCAAATCCCACATAACTCCTCAAACATTTCGCAGCTGCTGACACTTTGTCAGAGTTATTTCAAAAACAACGTACAAAACCTTTTCTTAAATAATGTCTAAAAGCATGTTTTAAAGTGTTACCTCTATCCTAACAATTAAAGCATAAACACAAAGACTTTATGTCAACTGCTACAATATTTAACCAAGACTTGTACTGTGTAAGCATTTAAATCACAAAAGTCAGTTGGAATTTGTATTATTCCATGCAGTGGTGTGCCAACACTGTTAACAGCATTATATATACACACTGATCAGCCATAACATTATGACCAACTGCCTAATATTGTGTAGGTCCCCCTTTTGCCACCAAAACAGCCCTGACCCGTCGAGGCATGGACTCCACTAGACCTCTGAAGGTGTGCTGTGGTATCTGGCACCAAGACGTTAGCAGCAGAACCTTTAAGTCCTGTAAGTTGCGAGGTGGGGCCTCCATGGATCGGACTTGTTTGTCCAGCACATCCCACAGATGCTCGACTGGATTGAGATCTGGGGAATTTGGAGGCCAAGTCAACACCTTGAACTCGTTGTCGTGTTCCTCAAACCATTCCTGAACCATTTTTGCAGTGTGGCAGGGCGCATTATCCTGCTGAAAGAGACCACTGCCATAAGGGAATACCGTCTGCGGCTATGCAGCCCCATACGCAACAAACTGCGATGCACTGTGTGTTCTGACACCTTTCTATCAGAACCAGCATTAACATTTTCAGCAATTTGAGCTACAGTAGCTCTTCTGTTGAATCTGACCACACAGGCCAGCCTTCGCTCCCCATGCACATCAATGAGCCTTGGCCGCCCATGACCCTGTCGCCAGTTCACCGGTTTTCCTTCCTTGGACCACTTTTGGTAGGTACTGACCACTGCAGACCAGGAACACCCCACAAGAGCTGCGGTTTTGGAGATGTTCTGACCCAGTCGTCTAGCCATCACAATTTGGCCCTTGTCAAAGTCGCTCACATCCTTACGCTTGCCCATTTTTCCTGCTTCCAACACATCAACTTCGAGGACAAAATGTTTACTTGCTGCCTAATATATCCCACCCACTGACAGGTGCCATTGTAACGAGATAATCAATGTTCTTCACTTCACCTGTCAGTGGTCATAATGTTATGGCTGATCGGTGTATATACACTGTACAAACCAACATGTAGAGTAAAAGATTGTTTTGGGTATAAACTTTGTGGGTGAAGGTAATAAAAGGTAATAGAATAAAATATAATTGGGATGGCCAACATCATTATCATACGTTTCTGCATGGACTTTTTAACTGTGAATGTCATGTCATTTTTAGCTTCACTACATCTAGCTTGTTAGCTGGCCTTAAATTCTTCAACCTTACAGCCTTAGGAAATAGACAAAGATTGTTAAAAATAGCATGTGCATATGGTAGTTTCTATGCATTATATTAGTCAAATGAACACATGCAGCCTCCCGGGCTGGTTCACAGCCCTCATTACAGGCAGATTAGTGGTCTTAGTGTAGAGAAAATCTGAATCTTGAGACACTAATACAACTCACTAAGCTCCTTAAGGGCGAAACTACCTTTTCACAGTTTCCATGCATTTTACAAACTTCATACTCACAAAACATCTCACTCTAGGCTACAAAATCATCTCCCTAACTCTGGGCGAATGTTTGCAGAATTAATAATTCATACTTGTGTTGCAAGGAGCTGGACTTTCTTTCACTTTAAATAAGCTCACTCTAGTCCCCACTGTTTACCTACTTATTTAACTATGAATGTTAGTGAACAGGAAAGGTAAAATGTTGAAAAGGTACTGTTGCCAGTGAAGATGACCTGAGCTTTTGTTGAGTACTTGGAACCAGTTATTTAGTGATGGAGGCTTTGAGTTTGTGACAGTAAAACCCTTATGGATAGGTAAAGTGTTCTGGTGTGTTTTACATGTAGTGCATAGGCTTCATTTAAAATCTAAGCTAATCAAACACTGTTACTCTTTTATTTTATTACGTAGTATTACTTAATTACTTATGATCATAGTTTATACATCCAGCATATTACATAACAGTTTAGTAGGGCCCATAATAAAAAGCAAATCACAAATGTTTTGCACTTATGACCAAAGCAAACAATGGCAAACTAAATACTGACCTGAAGAGTGGAGACTTGATAAAGGGCAAATAAAAGGGCAACAGCAAGTAGTTAAGTGGCTGAACAAGGACAAGAGCAGACACATTACAGACTGGGAACCTGATATTTTTGTTGCTTGGTACAGTTTTGCTTTGAATTAAAAATGTACTGTCATGTTGCATAATGTATCATAGCCTCTGGTAAAATGTGCAAGTTTGCAATGAATTACAAAATCAAGGTCACTGGTGGAAATCAGAGCCAGGACACCATTGTTATATCCCTGACAATATCTGATAGGTTTGTATTTTATAAATGTTTTAGAATGAATCTACACCAACACCAGACAATAAAAAGACAGACCATGATGATAAGCTGCAAGTTGTGAAAATTTGGGGTAAATGTAGTATCACTAGTATCAGACAGTATTATGAATGTGTGCATGTAAACTACAGATTAATGTGTTTTGATTTTCTGAAGTAGGGAGAGGAAAGGCGCACAGGTGGTACTTCATTTCAAAGTCCAATTGCTGATACTCAACCTACAGCTATGTCCCTAAAACACACCTACTTTTTGTAACTTGAGTATCAATATTGCTCTATTCACAGTTAGGGAACTTTGTAATCCTTCTTTCTAGTGATATCCTTTTCATCACCAGTATTGAGTTTATGCAGCATTTTATTTTGCAGGCACTAGACCTCAGATCTGAGTATTGGGTGCAGTATTGCAATAACCTTGGACAATATTAGACTGTGTTAAGTGTTCTGTCAAAAACTTTACAGTAACCACAAGACAGAAAGAAAGTTACGATAAAGGCAAGAAAAATATCTTAGATTTCCTTAAAGGAATAGTTTGACATTTTGGAAATACGCTTATTTGCTTTCTTGCCAAGAGTTAGGCGAAAAGATTGATACCAGTCTCATGTCTGTGTGTTAAATATGAAGCTAGAGCCAGGAAGAAATTAGCTTAGCTTAGCACGAAGACTGGAAGCAGGGAGAAACAGTCATCTTGGCTATCTGCAAAGTAAAAAAAATACACCTACCAGCACCTCTAAAGCTCACTAATTAACACGTTGTATCTCTTTTGACTAATCCATACAAAAACACAAGTGTAAAAATGTCAAGTTGTAGTTTTAGGGAGAGTTATGTGCTGTAACTCTCTGGGCGCAGTGGTTGCCAATAGATATACAGCACAAGTTTTAGAGTTGTTGGAGTATTTTTTACTTTGGAGAGAGCCAGGCTAGCTGTTTCCCCCTGATTCCAGTCTTTGCACTATGCTAAGATAATCGTCTCCTGGCTCTAGCTTCACATTTAGCACACAGATATGAGGGTAGTATCATTCTCATCACTTAACTCCCGAAAAGAAAGCGAATAAGCGTATTTCTCATAATGTCAAACTATTCCTCTAGAAAGTATCAATTCCCTGGTTGATTATTACCTCTTCAAGTCGGCGACGCTGTTCCTTCTGCTCCTCGATGCGTTTCTGTCGGTCATGCAACAGTTGCCTCTTGTGTTCCTCCGGGTCCCTACGCTGAGCAGCCAGTTGGGCCTGCTGCCTCTTGTGAGCCTCCGAGCGCTCTTTGTTCTCCTGCTGCAGACGCTGGAAGTCCCGCCTCAGGGTGGACTCACCGGGCACATTGAGGATTGAACTGATGACCAAAATTGAAGATATGAGGGAGAGGATTTTGGGGACAATCATTCACACAGAGAACACGAGTCAAGGACTCATACTACTTGGACAGAGATGATAAATTGCAATTACCTTGACTCTCTGTCATCTCCACGATTTTCATCATCTTCATCACTACCACTGTACTCATACTCTGTCTCTTCTATAAGAAGAAATTGAATAAAGCAAAGTCAAACATTACATGAAAAAACATTGTGGCATACTAACCTACAGTATACTTCAGTTGATCAATGTTCATGAAGGGACCATGCAGCCTGGGTTACACCCATTTAGGCTCTTTCCATCTCATTTGCTTACCTTTCTCTCCCCTCTTCTTGCGCGTGCGGTCAATATGATCTTTGAGCTGAATTCGGACCTGGCGCTCGGTGGGCTGGTCCCTGATGAAGGAGTGCTTGAGCAGCTGCTCTGTGGATGGTCGGCTGGGATATGTCTTCACGAGACAGCCCTCTATAAAGTCAATGAATTTCTTGGACCTGGGAGGAAGGGGGAGGTTAGAGGATGATAAACTAGTGAGGGAGAGTGGGAGGGCGGGGAGGCATGGAACAGCTGGGCTGTTATTGATGGCTGCGATTCCTGATCCAACAATAATCAGAGAGATATCAAAGATTCAAGTGGGACAAAGTCTGTCTTTAGCCCCTTTAACACGTCCAGCATTTTCTAGGAATCTTCCTTTGTTACACAAGTATGAACTAAAGCCATTAAGGTTCCCAGTTCATGCTCACAGTCAAAATCCCAACATTCTGTACTCACCAATTTCATTCTGCAATGTCTTTATAGAAATTATTTGATTGACAGGGGAACTAGTAGCTGCAATCAACCAGCAAACAGAGTGAACAGTACATCAGCAATCTGAGAAACTACTTTACTACCAGCTGTTACTTTCTTCTCACTCAATATCTCTAACTGACTAAACTAACTTACTAACTCTAATGTGAGCACTTTAAAATACAATTCAATGGACTACAATAACCATGCAATTAATCCTACCTGTATGAGGTCAACAATGTTCAAACACGGTAACCAAGAGTTGTTGAGTTCATGTTATTTTGTCCATCCCATACTTATGTATGTTTCTATGTGCATAATTGTTCATTTTGAGTGACACAATATTAACTGACAGCTTCTTTCTGATTAGAATAATAAAAACAGTGTGAAAGAAACATTGCATTCTGAATGCAGTGAGACCATAAACTCTACTAAGTGGGTCCATTAACAAGTAGCAGGAAAAGTAAAAGGAGCAAAAAAAAAACAGGGTAGGAGAAAGAATATGACAAATTAGTTTAAATGCCTTCAGCTTCTTGTCTTGCTCACACTCATATTTGTCTCAATAAGACAAAGCACATGACCTCTCACACTTTGAAATCAGCTACCCCTGCCCAAATGTCTTTCCCAATTGAGGGACAAATGCACCCAAAGTAACCTGAAGCAACATCTGCTTTGAGAAATTACAAATTTTCCTGTAATTTTGGATCGCTTCTTGTACAAGAAGCATTCCTTCCATTCATTGCTGTTCTCATTAAGTGGGTTTATATGCACTTAACCTGGTTATTGCTGCTCTGCAGTAACCTGCTTTCTCAAACATCAAGTCAACAGAGTAACCACGTTACTATAGTGCATGTAAATGTGTTCTCCTGCCATGACTGACAGATTTTTCCTACTTTGGTATATCACATTTATTTGTTGGATTTAGCTAACTAATTATTTCAGAATTTATATTACTTCAAAACAAATAGAGATCATCTACAAATCTATTTCTGATGCACTACATACAAATGTTTCCATGAAATTTGATAGGGAAAACACTGGAACAGAATTGATCTGCCATGTTATCCACTGCACAGTACCAGACCGTGAAAATTATACATTCTTCCATTGTTTTAAAGTCCAACTGGAATCACATTTAGTCTTCTCTTTTTGTAGTCATAACTACTGTCAACGTGTCTTTTAAATGTATTGTTAATCGTTTTTTATTATTAAAAAAAAAAAAAGATCTTTGGGGAAATATCAGGAATTCTCCTTTTCATCTTATTTGGCTGGAGGGGCGTGTCAGTGTCCATGTTTGATTGACAGCAGCTAGCAGGCTGCCAGAGTGCCAGTGTGACACCATAGTGAATGAAAGACAAGGTAAAGAAACGTACTGTGTAGCCTACATGTCATGGGCAGACAGCGTGTTGTTAGTGTTACTTAAGAGTAAGGACCACACCAGCATCTAACCAGACCCAAGTGACATTTGCTGGTACGTTTAAATGCTGTTTAATGTGCTGTAGCTGAGCAGCTAATTAGCTATCTAGCCTGCTAACTGGCATTAGTAGTGCACTTTTCCTTACTGAATGTTTGTGTGGTCACTCTTTCAACCAGCTATGGTGCAGGACAAGACTTTGTCATGTTTGTAAGTTAGATAAGGAGACTTTAGCAGGAAAGCTAATGTGTGGCTCTTGTGTTGTGTAGCAGGCTGCTGTCTGGCTCAGTGTGACCGTCTGCTCTGCCTATGATAGAACGCTGACGGTACTGCTTCATGCAAGATTTGATTGGCTGTATTGAAATAAGGTCAAATTAATGCTATCATGAAACCGAAACATTTTAAATATAAATTTCTCCCTTTTGGTTTCTGATTTTTTTCTCAAAGGAGAACACAGAGCAAGTGATTTACAGAGCAGATATGGATGCTGTAGCAGAGAAAAAAATGCATTTAAATTTCTGTTGAACTAAAATGTTTTGGGCAACTTTCTTGCCTTTGGAAACATGTTTAGGTTTTGAGGCTTTTACACACATTTAACATCAAGTGAAGGGAGCCTGTTAAGTGTCTAGGATATATGTAAATACGACTTTCAAGGAGACAGCACAATGGTTGATAACTCACCATTTTTTGGATTTAAGTTTCGGAGGGGGATTCCTGGGAATCAGGAAGAGGGCTCTCATCGGGTGCATGTCACACAAGGCTACAGAAATAAAGGACATAGTGAGAGTTGTTGGTATTAAATCATCCTACCGATGCTGAGAGCTACAGTACAAAGAAGGAAAAAGGAACATCAGAATACATTTTGTGTTAGACAGAATATCATATATTTCCACACATGGTAGTTTGTAATACTATCCACCATTACACATATTCTTTGTATCCTCAAACATGGTTACAGCTGCTGTTATCCAATATTTCCTGGTGCCCCAGGCTTATTGTTACATTGAATGTAAGAGCAAGGCCTGTGAGTCATTGTGTTCCCAGCGTAGGTAGGTAGCTAAACCTGACTGGTTAGCTTTACAGTTTCACAGCAAATGGGATTTTGTAACGCAGTGTTTTGGACATATGCAACGTGACTGAGACAGCCAAAGACAAGAAGGAAATTTAATTTCAGCATTTTAAGGGCCACATTAATACAGAGGGTCTGATCAACTAATCGGTTAATTGACAAATGGTTTCAGCACTACTAACAGAAAAAAAAGCTTATCTAAATACTAGGAATATTGCAACTTTATTGGAAAATATTCAGTAATGAGACTGATGGAGTGAGTAAGTACACACTGCATAATTTATATAATGGTACATCAACACCAGCTTGACAGTTGGCCTATATGCCTTATGTCACAGTAGCAGCAACATGGTCTGTAGGAGCTCTGTAGTCTTCATCAGTGATGTGAACAAAGGCTTTCAGAACATTAAAAAGTGCCAGTGGTACAAATTTACTCCACTTAAACTTTACGCTGATCCCCTCCAGACATGTTTTGAGACATATAAAAAAGACTCTGCTTGGAATAACGATTTGCGTCCGATATGTTTTTTTCAATGAATGTGTAAAGAGCCTTCTAGTCTCAAACTCTGCACATACATCACTCTGCACAGTGGAGATCAAATATCCAAGTGAAGTACCCCGCGTGGAGTGGAGGAGGAATTTAAATTTGACTTGAATTTTATTCAAAAGACTTCCATTTGTCTCCAACTCAACAGTTAGCTGCAGGTGGCTGTACAATGCAGGCAGCGTGAAGACACATTTTGTAACAATGCAGAGCTCATAAAACAGTAGCCCTGTATTGCAAGTGTTTTCTACTAATACTTTAATGTCCAATGCAATACTAAATAAACCAATAAGTAAAGAGTGCCATTCAGTTCTTGTAGGTAGGGTTATAATAGTTGCATTATAACAGCCACCATGTTTAACATGGAATTTCTTTACCATAGCTGTGATTTATTTTACAAACATTTTAGCAGCTACTCTTAACTTAGATTTTCTTTGCTTCTTAGTCAGGTTTGACACCAAATCTCAAGGCAGACAGATCTCCCCGCTAAGCAGACCAGAGAGATCTGTGCAATCAGCCTCCACAGGCCAACTGCCAGCTCACGACTACACTACCTTGATTACAGTGAGTCAGCTGTCCATCTGAAGTTACAGACAACAAGGCTGCATATGCAAGACAAGACTCATTCATGAGGTCTTTTAGAATGGGCTTAGATGACAGAAAATTATCTGTTGCTGAGTACTGTACATACAAATGCATGATATAACCAAGAACAGGTAATTAAAAAAAAAGGTACACTTACGAGGAGCTCCCTCTGCCATCTCAATGGCTGTGATCCCCAAGGACCAGATATCACTCTGCAAAATATACAAGGGACCGGGTCAGTCTCCATCTTGCGTATGCTCTCACAGCATAGTGCTCACACACACACACACACACACACACAAACACAGTGCTGCCGTTACCCTGTAGTCATAGGTGGAGTCAGGATTCTCATCACAGGCAATAACCTCAGGTGCCATCCAGTAAGGTGTGCCGATGAAGGTGTTCCTACGCCCAACGGTCCGGTCCAACTGAGCACTCACCCCAAAATCAACTGAATGTGGACAAAGGAATCAGAGGAGGAAAGGATGAGAGGCGATGAGGGATAGCTATACCTAATTTTGTAATACAAGGGCCAAAAACTTGAAAGAATTCAGCGTACCGAGTTTGACCTCTGCATTCTCTGTTAGCAGCACGTTTTGGCCCTTGATGTCTCTGTGGATAACTTTATGGGTGTGGAGGTGAGAAAGGCCCTGCGCACAGACAAAGAAGTCAAATTTGGTCAGTAAGGAGTGATGTCTGCTGCAGACTTGTTTTGAGTCGTGCAACTGCGATTTCTCACCCTCAGGATCTCTCTGCAGATGTAAGCAATCCAGTCCTCCTTTAGAGAGCTGCCCTTAGTGTTTTTCACCAGGTCAGTCACTGATCCCGCCCCACAGAACTCCATCACCAGCTACATACAGACAAGCACAAACTCAGTAAGCACAATCAATGAGGCATACTGCTGTCATTAGGCCAGGTACAAAGGTAGACAGACCCAAAGCTGGTCATCGTGTCCTGGAGGACTCTTCTTGACAAAGGCACCGTAGTACGTGGCTATGTTGCGGTGGTGGCTGTATTTTTTCAGCATGTTGATTTCTGCTTTGATCTCCTCTTCTTCCTCCTCTGTAACATCCATCACCTTGATGGCAGCCAGCTGGCCTGTCTTCACGTGACGGCCCTGATTTAAGAACAAGTTGGATCACCGCAACAGTGGTCAGCAAAGTTTAAAATGAACCTGGCACTCCATGTTTCTGAAACTCTTTGGATTTTGCCCATTAAGTGTGGCTAATTGCTTCCTCACATCATTTCGATGTTCTTATTTTACACGTTCTTCTGGAGTCTCTTATCTTTCTGTCACAGTCACTTTAAACTTTTCAGACTGACAGCTGCAAAATATACTGACATAGCAGTAAGCTAAATCTGCTGTAATCTGAGAAATGAACGCACAGAACATTTAACAAAGAGCAGGCACTAGAGTGGTCTTTGTAGCCACACTCAAGCCTGCTCAGTTTCACAGCAACTCATCGCACAAGTGACAACTTATGTGTTGAATGCTTCAGTCTTCAATAAAGGTTCTATATCATTCAGATGTGATATAGGCATCACGTCTCACCTTGTACACCTGTCCATATGTCCCATTGCCGACAACCTCAACCAGCTCAAAGATTCCTGCTGGATCCTATGGGGGACACAGGCAGATCGTAAGTCATACAGCACGCAGACAGAGCATTATCAGATACACTAGGACATTCATGTTTTCTGCTTTGGTGTGCCACATCAGTTTAACATATTCAAGATACAAAAAGCTCCATATAAAAACATTTCAATAAAATAAACTCAATGCAATTCATTATGCTTTTGTGCAAATTGAGCATATTAAAAAGGAGCACACACAAAGCACACCATATTTATTTTTGTTTTTAAGTGGGTGATGGTTGCTTTGTTCTTCCTTGAATCCTACACATCTACACTTCAATGCCGACCCTAAGTGGAGGTCGTATTTCATGTTGTTACACTCATGTTTCTTCAGTTAGGAGTCACCCTTGAATACTGACATCCTACAAAACTGCACCTGTTCTAGTAACTGCTGCAATCTGGCCTCAGTTATTGTTGGCACAAAGACTGAATTAAAACAAGTCTGAATACAAAACACTGTTGAGGACACAACATAAAACCAGGCAAACATCATGTTTCTGCCATTTTAATTTCACATCTTAACAGAAACATTGAGAATCTTTGATTTAATTAGGTACAGTACTTATATATCAGAAAAATGGCAGTAAAACAGTTGCCTTTAGAATGATTTTCCCCAATGGTTTCTACTGTGTACACTAAAGCCAATTTAAATCCAATATTACAATTCCATATTTCTATACAAATCATTGGAACTCAATCTTCCTAGCCACCCACTCACACACTCACTACCCACCCACAAGACTTTACATGGGAGGAAGTAGACAAGCAGATACCCTAAATACTGATACTAGATTAGATATCCAAAGACAGATTCTGACAACATGGACATGACTTTTGGCCTTTTCCTGATTTGTTCATTTTAAGTTTCAATGCACCGAACACACATTTCACCGACACTAATAATGAGTAGGTTGCTTTGACTTAATTATGCAACCCCCTCCCCCAAGAGACAAGAGGAAAATGACAAGCAGTTCCACTTTCATGCAATTTCAATATGGCTTTAAGAAGATGTGTGGGTGGTGAGACTGCTGCTTTGGGTTTAGAATGTACAGCATGACCTATCCTGCTTTCATCTGTTTCCAATGATAGGTTTTCTGCCTTCAACAAGGAGGGGGAAAATTCCTCTGAGGGATCATTTATGGGAAAGAAATAGAATATTTAAAAACTGTAAAAGATTTGGCAGTAAAACTGGTAAGTGACCACACTTTTGATGCAAATGCACATAGCTCATATGATGACATAAACACACCGGCCAGATTTTGAAGCATGTTATGTACAAGGACACAAAAGAGGGGGTAACCAACCGTGACGTAAAGTAGGAGGCAGGAGAATTATGGTATGAAGAGAATAATGTAATGATAGAGTGGGTGGCAAGGCAGGGGCGGTAGCTTCACCCACGTCCAGCGCAGAGAGTGGGATGAGAGGAATGAAGTGATAGAAGGGGAAGGGTACAGTTATGTTCTAGGAGTAGCACCACCAGCAAACACAGTCAAACCAATTGTCTGCAATGATTGCAAACAAGGCAAGGAAACAGTAAAACTACAGGGTAACTGGAAGAGAAATCCACAGTCAGCCTGCATAAATCATAAAAATGGCAGCTCTGATACTTCTTGTCGATATCATGCTGCCATGTTAATGTGTAAACTCAATACACTGGAGAACCTCAGGGAACAATGCAATGAATATTCCCAAATGTCAAGTTGTGTCCAGCCTGTTGTGTTGTTGTAATTATAGTGTCAGTTTAACAGGATAGGAACTCTGAAAGACACTGGTAATGGTCCATGGGGAAGCTGGCCACGCGTTTCCTGCAGGGGTGTCAACTTAGCTGACAGAGGAAGTCTTTTTAAAAAAAGCCTGCCCTCTCTGTGGTTACACAGCAGCAACATTCGTCAGAATTACAACTCAAACACTTAAATTTTCTAGTTGACCTCAAGAGTTTTTAAATGGCTTACTAAATACTTAAATATTGAGCTATGCAGAGTCTTTTACTAAGAATAAAAGCTTAATGTTGGAAATAATGTCTTTTTTCAAATTCAACAAACTAATCCCAACAGCATGTCAATTTCTCAGCAACCCCACATAATTTGCAAATCACAGTTAGGTATCAATGACATTTACATTTTACAAGACTGCCATTGTTGGATTATGTGACCATTATAGGCCTGGTGTCAGTAAATTGGCTACATTGCATCCATCCAAAATTGTACCATCTAATGTCAGAGAATATCCACAAACATCTGGATTTCCAGTCAATTTACATGATGACATTGTGATTTCATAATCGCAATGTGAAAAAAGCTGGCATGGAGGAAAAGGTAGTTGACATTTTTTAACCCTTTAATATCCAATGCGTAACTTTCACTGGTGTTAACAATAAAGCTTTGTAAAGCACAAACCAATCTTAGTCAGAGATCTTCTTAATATTACAGAATCACAAGACTTAATTTATCATGAGTTTCATTTCCAGAGGGCTGGTATTCATTGCTAATCAGCATCCAATATTCTTATCACTCTGAAAATAATCACAGAAGACACTTTCTAATAGTTTTAAATTAACAATAAAACAGGCGAAATTCAGCAGGCATTTTGTTGGAGTACGACCTTGTCACTTTTTGTTGTCTTAGTCCTAAAAGTGTAACTTATTATGCCACCTGTAATCAACACAGTTGTACAGGTGGCTTGATTTTATCCAGTGCTATTGGCATTGGAATAAAGTGTTTCTGCACAAAAGATCTGTTGCTGCCTGTGTACAGAGGACTGTTGTCATGTAAAGCCAGAGTCCTTCTGCACTCAGCAAATTTCTTGAAAAATGCTGTGATTGAGCCATTTAAAGGTTCCCTGTGGAGTTTTTGTCCTCTAGTAGCGCTATGGAGCTGTTTTTCTATGAGTGGGTCCCCTCACGCATGCATGCATGCGCATCCTTGTGCGCGTGCACACAGGCAACGCTGCACACAGTCCTTCCAATAGTTTCACATTATTCCACTCAACAACAGGTAGCGGTAACACCCAAGATATGCAGCAATGCGCCAACAAAAGGAAAAAAAGAGGAATACTGCTAGCTAGTAAACATGGATGGATGATGCTGGATTTAAAATACTGGGGGGGAAACACGTCTTTGCAAATGTTTTATGAGGAAGGAAATGCACTCAACATATCAGTGCTCAAAAATACACACAATGTATTTTGGTGAGTAACACTGACTGTAAAGTGCTATCAAGTATCTAACCCCCTATCTCTGCAGTGGTGGGGAAGAACTTTACCCTGCGTTGTCCCTGCACCTACCTAACAGTTCTTATGGGCATATATTTAACCAATAGGCATTTATTGATACTGGGTGCAGTATATATATAACAATATAAGAAATATAGGTCATACTTGTTTCCACTGCATTGTAATAGTCAAACAATACTCCAATTTATTATGCAATACCTGGCCACAAACTGCAGTGCAATCTTTCAGAAAGCCACTGAAAATTCTGTCACTTTGGGCCTAAACTCACAACACAACACTGTGATTTTCTATTGAGACTGATAATCCAATTCCTGAATTAAAGTGATTGTACTATTTTATCAAAATGATCAAATATGCTGAGATAATATCGGCAATCTTCTCATATTGCCATTTTATATAGATTTATTATAAAGAACTGGGTCAGTTCTAACAATGTCCTGGGATTTTGAAAAATGAGACGAGATTCTCAGGTGAGCCCTCATTTAAGTCAGGGAAACAGGTAACACAGACCCAACAAACCAAGATTTGGATAAACTGGCCCTGCTCTCCTGTTAAGCCCCATAAACCTGTGAAAGCTACACCAAAGTGCTGCGCAGTTTTAGGAGGAATTGAGTTTTCCTCTTGGATATTTTTTGGAATAGCTTGTATGTTCTGATATGTTTTTAATCTTAAATCAACGACACATTTTTTAATGCAATTTCCTCAATAATATTACTTTTGTAACCACCAACAGGAAAGTCACAGTTTTTACACTGGACCTCATATTCTCAGTAAGTTATAGTTGGTGCCAGCTGTACATTTTGAGTAACCTTTTGGTCATTTTAAGTCTAGACAGAGATTTAAAAAGGCCACCTAATATAAAATTGAAAACTATGGTTCTGTTTAAAACCTGTACCTAAGTGGGGGAGGCAGAGCTGCAACCTATCTAAAGGAGTGTCTGAATGCATAAAGTATTTCTTTATAATGCTAATACGGGTCTGTCTTAAGGGGATTTACTGCTGCTAAAAAATTATTATTATATGCCATTGAGATGGAGAGAGAGACACATCAAAAGGGAGTATCAGAACTGTGGTCTTAATTCAGAAATCGTTCCCTTGGAAAGAGGATGTTTTATCAAATGGGAATAGTGGTGAGCAGATTTGTTTCTTCCATTTTCTTGCCTGGCAAAGAGGAGGGTGGTCAAAAAAGCCAGGTAGAGTTTTAAGACTGAGGCCTTCAAGGTGGCCCACTGAAAACACCAGGGAAGTAAGTCCAGGACTTTATTTTTCTATCCCTGGCAAAGTCTGATATGTTGTATTTTATAAATATCCAGTATGTTGTCAGTAATCCAAACCAAACTAAACCAAAAAGACCAGATACAAAATTCACCAGGGTATGGTCAGAGGATCTGCCACTGAACTTGGAATTACTCTCAGGCCCGAACATGAAAAAGCACCCCCAAAACAACAATAATTATACAATAGAGATAGTGTTTGTGCATTACAATCTCAGAGTGTATTAGACTGTCAGACTGTATGTAATGAAAAAATAAGTACATGACAGAAATCACAGTGTATCAGGTGTTGTGTGTTATAGCCCTGGAGACAGAAGCAGCCTCCTGACACATGAAAAGTTGTAAGGGCTGGAGAATTTGATTCTTTATTAGGTGGAGAAATCAGAGAATATCTATATAATATACATATAGTATCTGTGATACTAAAAGAGCACAGCTGCCTATAGCAATACCAGGCCATGGGATGTTTATCCAACCTCAACTTTGTTGCGTGGGTGTTAAATGGTCGTGCTTGTGTCAGAGGCAAACTGACACTTCAGTTCATATGACATAACATCTAATGAGTCCGTCTGCCATAATTTTACATGAATAAAGTGCAGCACACCTATCTTGTAATAACAATACTCACCCTCAGAGCTGCGAGGTCTATGTCATCCAGGCTTCGTGTGGGGGCGTTTTCAGACATAGCTGGCGAAACTTAGGACGGTAGCTAACAAGTTAGCCAGTTATTGGACAAGAAGTACTTGGGGAAAATGTATGTGGGTGCTAACACGAGCTTGAAAGGGCTTATCTATAGAGAAAATACAGCAAACGGGCTATCCAATATGCCGAAACTGTTGCGGAACAACACGGTAGCAATTAGATTAGCAAACACATCGCAGATAGAGCTGCCACCGACGCACCCAGCTGGCTAGCTCACGTCAACTCCGGCCGACAGCTATGTTGTCCGCAGTTGTTTTACAGAAATACCGGTTGCAATATCTGATCAAAACACACTCAACTTAAAATAAGAGATTTCAACAAACTGTTAACGTCACCGTTAGCCGGCCATCGGTACCGTTCTAACTGGCAGGTTTTCAATGCGATGCACCTCCACTGTTGTTGAACACCTTGCTGCGTTCATTTTGACAAGACGCCGCGTCTTTTCTGCTGTACAACATCCCAGCTAATGTTATATATGATAAAATAATGCGTGTCGCGGAAAAAAACTACCACATAGATCTGGTGTGCCACTAAAACAGCCCTTGTTACGCCGATAAAGTATAAAATAACATTTACGGCTTAGCAACGCAATGGTTGTTTTTAAGGAGAACGCAACGTCTGATGTGATGGCGTCCGGGTCCGTCCGCACCGCACCAGAACCGACTGTCAGGCTGTCATTATTTGCCTTAAATAGATGTCCTCCCAGAATATTACTTTAAGTTAAGTGCGGAAAATGAAAATAATGGCCTCGTTTGAAATACGATTCTTTGCGAATGCAGTTGTCAAACTTGTTAACACGACTTAAATATTCCTCAATTTCGGACAGAGCGCACGGTAATCCGAATACCGAGTCAGGTGCGCGCGGTCAATCTAACGTTAACTGGCTAGCTAACGTAGCTAAGCTAGCAGGCTAAACAGTCTTTTCCAGTATAAACTTTCCGTCTTCATCCATTTTCTGTGTTGACAGTCGCGCCTAGCACCACCAACCTTCCGGGGAAAACACAGGCAGACAGGCAGGCACTATGTTCTGGCCAGCCACCGTAATACTTGTAAACTGGGGCCCTCGACTATTTAAAGTTAAACGTTCCAGCGTCCAAATTTTACGAACTTGTAGTTGTAGTCCAACACTACAGATACAGCGCAATTTCAAACTGCGGGTAACAGCCAAACTTGTTATTTCGCCATGTTTTGCTTCCTAAGTGCTCCCTCCCATTCCCAGCCTTGTTGTAGTCTTGCGGGGTTGTTCTGACGATTGGCTGCATTCAACACTCCTCAAGTGTTTTCGCCTCTTGGATGGCTACGGTGCTTCATCAGGGACAAATTACCTGAAAAATTACAGCATACCTCAACCTACGCAAATTACCAACTGGCTGTCTGCACTGAGCAGCACAGCTGAGGTCATCCTCTGACATACCTGTCCTGCACTGACCTACATAGTTACTGAACACAACCCATAAATAAGTTAAATTAAAGTTAAATTAGATGAATAGCCAAAAAACACACTTCAATATGACATCACTAGTGTGTCTTTTGTCATTAGTAACTAAAGTGACCTCATCCCACTTTTGAGTTTTTCCTGTTCTTGGTAATGCTCTGATGTGTCTGCCATCCTAACAGCTTTATGATTGCTGCAGTTATTTTTCCATAAGGCAGGCCTACCTTATCTCCAACATTTCATAATGCTTGTCAATAATGCATGATTCACTTCCAAAGCTGTTCACTGAGAGCTCAAGAGAACAATCTGGTATGTCATTAAAAACTGACAATTGTATGGCAACAACCTGGGGATTGAATTGGTGTTTTATTGAACATTCCAGCATTCACATAGAAAGTAAACTTTATTTTGTTTTTGTGTTAAACAGTGTCCATTTCCTGTAAAAACATGTTCAGTCTCTGTGTCCATTCAGTCTCCATTTTGCTCTATGAAAATATATTTGATCCAAGAATATACAGATAAATGATATAACAGAGGATATAAACCTCTCCTCTGAGTACAATATCACAAAGATTAGGGTTTTCCCCGCTCTTAGTTTTTCTTTTGCAAAGTGTCTCTAGATGCTATCAGTAGTTTCTGGCTGTGGAAGGAATTTTTTGATGAACACAAATCTAGACAGTGGATTTTCGAGATTTTAAGAAAATTATGAATATTTGAAAAAAAATCTCTGCATGTGTATGTGTGACAGGTGCGTCAGAGAAAGGTGCAACTTGAAAACAATGAGAAGAACTCCCACACGCTGTCTCGCTTACTGCTGAAATATTTATTTGATAACGTTTCGGTCTGTCCGACTTTCATCAGGTATCAGGCATGAGGACAGACAGAAATGTTGTAATCAAATAAATATTTCAGCAGTAAGCGAGACAGTGTGCGGGAGTTCTTCTCATTGTTTTCAAGGAACATCATGAATAACATTATGATTACCTATGTAATATTAAAAGTAGAGATGTCATTACTTAATATGAATCCTTATTTTTTGGATATTATATTGTCTGTGAAGATGTTTATATATTTACCTACATTTCCTAAAAGTACAAATATACTATATATTCTTATATAAAAACAGTACATGGGAAGTTGGCCATTTTGTAACTCAAAGTAAAAGTAGATATTCACTTTAATATTCCATAAAAAACAAGTTTATTGAGGAATCAAGAAAAGTAACATACCTTAAAGTACAAGTTTTTCACAACTGTACTTAAGCAATTGAGTACAAATATTTATTATCTCTCTACCCCTGAGTGTTAGTAACTTATACATCAGCTACTTTAAGGTAATAACCTACATCTACAGATTTGCATATACAAAGGTCTTCATATGGTGACTGTTAAGGATCATAGGGATGAGTTAGAAACACAAGTTTCTATTAGTAATATACACATAGAAATGTATTGGTAATGCTGGCTATTAGTCCAATACAAATAAAAGTCATAATAGAAACAGTATAAGGTCACTTCTCAGTATATCACACACATTTCTGTGGAATCTTTAAATAAAGAATACCACTAAAGGCAACCACTTTGTGCTGTATAAGAGAGGCTAGCAAATACCCAGCTTCTAGTGTAATATCTTCCAAAGGAAAGTATGAATAATTCTGGAGTCAGCAATGCACCATTTCTAAACACAGATGGTTTTACTAGCTACTCTGTGAAAGGTGCTCCATGTAGAGCAAGGCAGCAATCACGTGGGACACTTGTCATCTGTCTCATTCACAAGTTTTCAAGTTTGCACTGAAACCTCCTCGGTAGTGTTGTTGACTTGTGGGCATGTCTCGATGAAGCAGTGTGTACACTTTCACTGGTTCTGTCATAGGTTCAACATGTTTCCACCTTTTGGAGTACGAACTATGAAATGAAATACACGGAAGAGGGTTTTTCTCCCCCCATATTTTCTGCCTCTGTGCTGGTCATTCTCTAAAAACTCTAAACACCTTGATACAATACAGGTGCTTTATAGAGGCACTGATAAAACTTGGCAAGACTGTGTGCCATGTGAGAAACCTTCAAACACGTTAAAAATGCTCTCTAAGTAGCATTGTTTTGCCCAAGTGTTCAATCTCAGGTTAAAGAACTTCCTTATTTTCCCCTCACCTTGGTCAAACTCCTTTTCTGTCACCCATGTCTTACAGCTAAGGACACATCACATTTTGTTATTGCATAAAAGTAACTCAAGTCCTGTTTTTCTGCAGCATCTACTGTACGTTCTGTTGAATTATTAAATGTTATTTCCAAATCAGCAGTTCCCCGTCTACATTCACCACCGATGCTACATATTTGTCCAATGCAAGACTTTTTCAGATTGCTCAATAGTAGTCCCTCAGTTCCTCATGGCTCTGAAAAGGGTATTAGCAGGTTTCAAGGGAAGTGACATGATCTTACATCAAACAAAACCTAAAATTCCTTGCAGCTTAAGTTTAAAAATATGACTTGATGATGCTCCTGCCATGCAGCATGAATGATGTGAAAGCCACATTATGTCACTACTCAGTTATAGTGTTATGGCTACATGTAATGGCCCTAAACAAATACCTGGTGCATATAAATTAATAGAGGGTAGATATGCAAGACATTTTATGGCACCTGCACACAGAATTGTGGAAATACACATGGAAATAGCTGAAAAATGCAATGACCAAACAATCTGTGTCTCTGCTTCACGCAGCTTTCTCAAAGCCAAGTGGACAGTGGAATGTTCTGTTCTGCACTGCTGACAACATGGTGAAATAATAATTCACTTGGTTGTCATGGTGACTTTAAAAAAAGGGGGCACCAATTAACGGTTAATCAACCTTGCAACCTTTGATTATCTTGTCCTCCTTTTCTTTCCCTCCCACAGTTTTCCCACCTGATCATTTATCCAAAACTATTAAAATGACTTTTCTTCCACAGAAATCGGCAGTCCTCTTTCAACATTATCACCTACTATTTTCCGGTACAACATCCTGATTTAGTAAGTCATCCCGCTTCTCAGTACTCTCCATTTTCTGCCCTATCCAGTCTTTATTTCAGCTACAATCCAGTCATCTCTTTATATCCGTCACCATAACAACCACAAATGTTCTGACAGATTTGCTGGCACTGCAGTGAGAGGTGAAGCCTCAGAGGGAGAGAGGGAGAGCGAGTGTGAGAGAGAGAAAGAGAGAGAGAGACAGAGACAGAGCCACCCACCCATCCAAAAACCTTGCACCAATAACTGTACACTATGTTCCCAGATCATGTGAGATGCTTGATTTCCAATACAACCTCACAATCCTCTCCTGACTCATACATTCATTTATGTGTGTTTTGCACCACCGCTAGCCCTGCAGTTCAGACTGTACTGTAGACGTTACGAATCAGACACTGCCATCATGAACAAACTGGCTAGTACAGGTTGATAAACATATAAATCATCATAAAATATACATTTCAGTGGTTATGTTAAGACAATACAAAAAACATCAATGATTAACAAATAAATTGTGCTAAGGTGATTTTCTCCCCCATTGAAGTGCCAGTGCTGTAACTACTTTAGTGTATTGTGCTCAACATTAGGTGAGCCGGAACTACAAGGAGGAGCATGTGGTACAGCAGCCCTTTAGCTGTTACGTAGTGGTCTGATGTGGCCTCAGCTGCGGTTATGTCCACAGCTCTACAGGAGCCATGCCTTCTTTAGTGACCAGTGGAGGCAGCAGGTTCTCCTCGCACAGGAACCTTAGGGGGAAGTGGACCAGCAGCCCCCGGACGGCCTTCAGCTCCTCTGCGGCCTGCTCAGGGTCTGTGTCGCAGAGGCGTTCCTCGCTGGAGTACTCCTTCAGCTCTCGCATGTTGTGGACAGTGTTGTAGGGCAGGCATTTGAAGACCTGTATCACATCAGGAACGCAGCACAGACCAGTCGACGAGAACAAAGGAGAGGTTAGAAAACTGAAACTACACGCTGCTACCATTAGGAATAAAAAAGTCTAAATGTCACGAGTTATGATACGCCATGATTGGTTTAATTTATACCTTGTCATAAATGGTGGCATTCAGTTTTGCAGCTGCATTCCAGGCCAAGAAGAAGAACTCATCGCTGATCGGATCATCAATATTGATACTGGGGTCAGAAGAAGCTCCAACAAGAACACTGAAAAGGAAAATAAATAACGGCCAAAAGTTCAGCAAGCAAAGTCTCTGTTAATGTAGACTGTCACAATATGGTTTAAAAGTTGTTCAGTAAGAATGAAACTGTAGAGGTTTTTCTTGAAGATAATTATTACTATTTTAGCTGAGATGATTTTCTATAATATATCTAAACATATAAGTGGTTTCTCACTTGTTGCCAGTTTGCATTTGGTAGCTGACACTAACTAAGCTAGTCTTGATGTTTTTCATGACAGACAGGCAGGGGATACACTCCCTTTAAAACTGTATCGTGTCTAGAGGTAGTAACCGTTCATGGTCATACATTAACAGAACGTCATTTCAGGAGTTACATATTTTGTCCTGACCTGAAACACTCTTTGCGCAGAGCGAGGGTGAGGGGTCCTGCCTGGTACTCCTCCCCTCCCATGATGGATGGGACCCGCTCTTCATCTTCCACAAACACTGCCATCTCACTGTCCCTACTGCCCAGCATGCTGCGGTCATTGATGTTGGCCGATCCTGGAACACATTGTACACACTGTATATTTGTTGTTCAGAAATGGATTTGAGTGTAGAACTCAAAGTTGACAAATCATAGGGCCTGTAGAAGGAATTTAACCTTGGCAAACAAAACACTGATTTAAATCTTTTGATTTAAGTTTCATTGTTTCAACCTGGTTTAACATAAAAAAATCGTGCTTTCAAGTTATAATATCTAAGATTGCCATCCTGGCCATTCTAATTTGGTCACAAATACATTGCATTTCCTGTGTATGCTTCACAATAAAGGCCACCCTATGTTTTGCGGGTTGAATGATTTTAATGTGAACGAGCAGCAGTAGGAAATGTTAGGTTTGCATTAGCAGTAACTTAATACAGGTCCAATACGGAGAGTAAACAGTAAACAGTGACAGTGATATCAGTGTGATAAAATTACCAACAGTAACACTGGATTACATGCATGCATCGTTTCCTGTGAATCCCTCGTGTGTGTGAAGGCAGTCTAAATCTAGCACAGGAATGGTGGACTCACTAAGAATGAAAACTACAATATAGTGACGTGATTACAGAATCTAAATACATTGAATGACTTACTGGAAAAATGACAACCATAATTTGTATCAAAAATGGGGTTTGATTTTAAGAAAATCTTAAGATTATAACTTTAAGGCTACTGAAATAAGATAAGCTAAGATAAGATGGAACTTTATTAATCCAGAAGGAAATTCTTGTGCCAGAGATTGCTTAAACATTACAACAACATAAGAATAAAAACAATAGAGTAATACATGTAAAGTGTATAAGGAGCAAAATGCTAACACCAGTGCCTAATAGAAAAACAATAAAAGTAAGAAACATACAGTAAAATAAACAAACTAAAATAGAAAAAAGTAATATTGCACATGATATTTAAAAGTAATACTGGCAATGATATAAAAGTAATATTGCATATGATATTGATATTATTGTTCTCAGTGTCTGATCAATGACAAGATTCACAAAATAAAATCCTTATTATTTGTGCAGCTTTTCAATATTCATACTGTGCATTGTCCTTACTTTTATTACTTTATATTGCTATCTGCGGGCCACTGTGCTTTAGTACACCCTACTTAAGGAGCTTACACTTGTAAATATTAAATGTCATCCTCTTAATTATTCATCTTTATAAATAAATGTCCATATATTTGTTCACTTGCATATTTTTTATTTTACCATGGTTACATGTGTCAGTTTTGAAAGGCGTTATTAAATTATAGCTAAAATGTATTGATTAAAATACACTGTAGTTTCATAGCTTCATTAAAAGAGTAGAATACATTCATTTCAAATATTTCAACAGAGGTCAGCACTCCTGTCAAGCATGTCTGAAGGAGATTAGCTACTTTAGTTTGTCATGGAGCTCAATGATGGCTCAAGGTCAAAATGTCTTTGAATGAGTTTGTCCAGATGGTGACTCACCAATGATATAGCAGCGGTCATCAGCAATGAGGGCCTTGCTGTGAACATAGATGAGCTCTGTGACAATCGACTGGGAGAGCTGGGAATGTGTTCTCAGGCCGCAGAGTGTGATGTACTCCGTCCACTGGTCCTTAACTGGGGGGCAAACCAGAATCACATTATTCACAAGAGATAATGTAAAAATAGACATATATAGATATATATATAGATTCATAGACATATGGATGTGAAAAGAAGATGAATAAGTCAAGGATGAAAATGAAGACTGGTGGGCAGATACCTAGTACCAGTAGCTTCAGTTTAAAGGAGCAACACCAGGAGAAAGAAAGACACACATGTTAGAGAGGAAACAGGTGGTATGTTGTGATGTCAGGTGGATTTTGTGGTTGAAAGGAAAGCAGATAAGTGACAGAAAACTCACCTTCACCACTAAGTCTTGACAAGATGGAGTGCTCCCCTCGGCACATGGTCCTAGGACATTAAAAACCCACTCAAATGAAGTAATTAACACAATGTGGGGCAATAATATAACAATAAATCATACAAAATAATAAAACAATGATCTTGGTAAACTTCAGTGAGCACACTTATGGGAATAACATTCACAACAAACTTAAAACAAATTACCAAATACAATTAAATTACATAATATTCTAATGATCTTATCCACTTTTATCAAAATAATCTGTAACTGGAGAAACAGGTACTTCTTTAATACACGACAGTCAAAGGAGTGGAATATTCTCTCAATTCAATTTGAGCAAACCCTCAACTTTGGCATTTAGTACATAAATATATAGGTCTATTAGGACTATATTAGCTACATGTATTGAACAAACAGAATAAACGTGTATAAACAGAAAAGACACAAAACAGACACTTGTGATCTGCATCATTTTAGCACAAACAGGTGGCAGAACCGAGAAAAAAACTATAAAAACTACAACTGCAACATGTCTTTGAGCCAGATGAAAGTTTTCAGAGGTTCTTCTGTTTTCCTGTGGTTGTAGTATGTTGCGGTGCTTGTTCTGGTCTGCAGGCTGAGTGCAGAATGATAATGGGAGGAAAAAGGCTCTCACCTGTAAGTGAAGTGCAGAATAGCTTGGATGGCATTTCCACCTCCTGCACTGATGTCTCCCTCAAATCCAGGAAGCAGAGGAATCACCACAAACACTCTGTACTTCTTCTTCTCTCTACAGTAAGACACAAAGTCAAGTGTACTATTTAAACATTAATACAGGTGGACATTTCCTTTCACTCATATTTCTATCCTATTTCATGATTTGTTTCACTTAAAAATGCTTAATTAACAGTTAAAATTGCAGTTCAGTAAGTAGTAAATCCACTGATATTTTCCACTTAAAGATAGTAAGATAGATAAGATAAAACAATGTAAAGGCAAATGGTCTTTTCAGTCGTGAAGGTAAATGCTGAAATGTACTCTTCTTTGTTCTTTGCTTATCATGTTTTAATCCACTTTGAGTACAGATTTCATGAAAAGCTGCTTCATAGCTTCAAGATTCAAGAATGTGTGTATATAAAATGAATGAAGCGCCACATAAATCTGACTAGTACACTCAGTAACCAGACCTGTGTGCACGCAAGATTCGCTTCACAATTGCATCGCCGATCGCATTATGGACGGCCTTCCCGTCGGCACAGCTGATGAAGAACTGGTTCTGAGGGCAGAGAGAAGGCAGATGGTGGCTCGGTATGAGGTGAGGGCTAAAACAGGTAGGTAGCTGGCAAAGAAGGGGCCAAGCTGTGATTCAATTCAGACGCATGACACCTCATGATTAGAAACACACTGGCTATGGAATCTAATTTACAGAAAATGAATATGCCAAATGGTGTGTAAGTAAGTATGAATCACGTGCTGAAATGTCAAAAATAAAGGGAGGTCAATGTATACTTCAAATTAAACAAAGGTATCTTTAAAACATCACATTTATTTTTATACAAAATACAACCCTTCTTAGGTGTTGCTACTAAAATTATTTGAGGTTACAGTGACATTTTTTGCCACGTCTGCCCTTTGATTGTATCACTGCTATCACAAGGAAGAATTTGGGAGCCCAGCGCACAGCAGGTTAACATGATTCTGACAGGATTTGTCTGTTTAAATGTTGAGACGTAAAACACATCATTAAAGTCCATTCTATGACATGAGGTACAAATCTGTCTGTAACTAGCCGGGGCACTCCTGCATTACCTCGATGTAGATGTAGTGCTCGCTGTTTTCGATGGTGTGGATGTAGGCGTTGTGGATCGAGTTCTCACAGGTTCCAGTAGACCAACGATCGGCCGAGCGCAACACCTAAAACAAAGACATCAGATAATGTGCTTTAAATAATGTACTTTGTTCAACTTTCTCTGTCATTGGAAACACATTATTACATTTATGGTGCATCATTTCACCCCATTTCCAATGAAATACCTTACATTTTTGCCTTTACAACATTGATTTCTGCCACAATTACAGTTCTGTCCTTAAAGTAAATCTCTATCATATTAAATATTCATGGCTAAATAAGCAACACTCTAAGTTAAATAGACAAAAAACCTGAAACTGCTGCCATCATTTTTGTAGTAATTTAAGTCAGTGATGTATTCAGCTTGTTCTTTGCATTAACTTCTACTTTACCTACAGGGACACTCTATAAGCTCTACAGCTCCAACACAGAATCTGACAACTGAGGCGCTGTCCCTGAAACCTGAACAAGGGATCAACAAAACCTGATAGGAAAGCTACGGCAAAATAGGGTGCAAGGGTTAGAGTTACAGGCCACCGCCCACAGTAAAATAAAAGCTACTGTTACCCAACACTCGTTGAGTGAGAATAATTTTGCTGATGGTTGGGACCAAAAATGTTTCTTACATGTGATATACACTATTCTGGCTTTACCGTTTCCCAACAACTTTACTAGCTAATATGGCAGGTCTGTGTTTGTCAGCTTGTTTGGGAATTATTATGTCCTCTAGTGGACAATAAACAATAAATGCATCTTTACAAAGTTGCTACATGTAACATCTTCAGCATTAGTCTAATATTAAATTAAGAGTGAGAAAGAGGCTCTGTCTCAAGTCAGTTGTGTTGCTAATGCTGGTGTTTCTCATAATCTGGGACCACATTTCCCATGAAGCCCGTTGCAAATAAGATGCTTCTGCTTGTCCTCCATCTCTGTCTCTGGCAGTGCATTTGTTTTCTCTGGCTTTACTGAACACGATAAACATGTTGGAAGTGATTTGTTTTCCCCCACAGGCTTTACTCTTGTTCCACCATCTGCCATTGCAAAAAACTCTGAATACTTTTAGCTGCACTTCAAAAGCCAGAACAGTGTCTCTTTGTTGTACTGCAAAGGAATCCATCTGACTTCCTGCTAGATCTGATTTGTTGTCACACAATGTAAAATGCAGAGTAGGAGCCAGTAGAGGCCTTCAGTCTCCTTGGCAATGCTCTTGTTTGTTTATAGTAATTACATATCACTAATTTCTCTAAATTAATATGGAGATGACCAGCATCATGGTTTCTTTTATAAATGTGAAATATGGGAATTTACTGTGCTCTCTATGTGTTCAAATGAGAGTTCTGATGTCGTCCTGATCATCTTTAAAGATCCCGGTGGAACTTATGGCTTGTGTCTAGAAATCCCTTACCCACATGTACATTAAGCCATACCATAAATACTAGCTTTCTGTGTTTGTCATTGTGTGTAAAAGGCTCTAGTGTGAAGCCGATCTCTGGTGTTCTCTTCAAAGTTTGGTGAGCTTGTTTTACAACTGGCCACTGTTCTCTGACAGAGCTGCCACCCATAGTGAATAGAAAGAAAGTCTGATTTATCTGGAACGTTAACGTCATATGGGAACGGGATGAAAAGCACTACATTACCCAAAGAACTGCACCTGGCAGTGTTGTGACTTCCATGTACGAGGAGAAATAAAAATGTGCTATAACTTAGAACAACCGCAGGAAAACTTTTTATATCGAGCAGGTCTAGACCGTACTCTTTATAATATTATTTACAGAGACCCAACAATTCCCACCATGAGCAAGCACTAAGAGACAAAGGCAAGGAAAAACTCCCTTTTAACAGGCAGAAACATCGAGCAGAACCAGGCTCGGGCATATGGCAACTTCCTAAAATATAAATATGCTATTTTGTTCAGGGGGCAAAACCTTAAGTTACATAGCATGCACATTGTCCATCACTAACTGACTGTAAGGTTCACATATATTCACATATATTGCACGGGTGTTGCACAGATAGTAACTTGGTCTTTGGTAAATGTGTGTGCATGAATACCTGCACTTTGGCCTTCTTGGACCCAGGCACAGTGAATGAGAGCGAGTCAGCAGTACAGTGAGACTTGGGAAGAAGGTAAGGGTAGAACTCATCCTTGTACTTGTTTTTGAAGATCTGGAAAAGACAAAACAAATGAGCAAAGGCCAGATTTTTGACCTTCCTGTTAGTCTTCCTTGTATAAAAGTTAAATTAAGTTAATTTCACTACTCACTGTCTGAGTCACATTGTTGTTGAGGCCAATAAACCCAATAGGTTAGCATAACATAACATAGTATAGTCTGTGGACAACAGCCTACAAATTCCAATAGGGACACAGCAACACAAGTGGAGAGATAGATTTTTTTTAAGCTCTATGTGATGATGACTTTAAATACATATTAACTTTATTTCACTTTGCTTACACCTCCAAAAAACTGCTTTGGATAGTTACGGTATAAGATGTGTTAAAACCATCTGAAACTTGTACATCTGTAGACTCATGTGTAAAGCTGATTCCAGCAGAGCTCTCCAGTCTCCAGTCTCTATAAATTGATGAGGATGTTTACAATGTTATGCTAACGTATAAATATCTAGGCCAAAACTATGACAATAAAACCCAGGTAGCTTTAAAAAGACAGAACTTTGACTGACCTTGGTGAAGTTCCAGCGCTGGATAAAGTGGCGGGCCACATCCCTGGCAGCACCGCCATGAACAGCTGCAGACAGATCACGCCACGGCATGCGAGGAACTTGAGTACGGTCGATGTTATCTGAAAGGAATATAAAAAGCAATCCTTTCAGCTCCCTGTTCAGAGCCATGTGTGTGTGTGTGTGTGTGTGTGTGTGTGTGTGTGTGTGCATGTGATACTGAAGATTTAGATAACATACCTTCAAACGGTCTGTCCAGTTGGACCCAGTCTTTCCTGATAAAGTTGCTGTAGTCTTTGCCAAGCCACAGTTTAGTGTTGTGAGTCAGATCATCAGGGTCCTGCTCTGCTTGCTTATCTGGTTCAGATGGCTTTGGACCATCAGCCACACCATTATCCTGGTTAACAGAGACATCCATTGACATATTGAAAGCACACTGGTTCACAAACTAATCAGTGGCAATCAACAGGCTAAAAAGACAGTTTCAACACGTTCTTACTACTGTATCTCCTTTGGGCTCCTCCTTGGCTACACTGTTGGCAGCCTCCGTCAAACCCAGGTCAGTTAGCCGGTACTGGCTGTCATCCCACCTCCCAAACGCCAGGTCAATCCCCCCCACAAAGGCTACTGTTTGGTCAATGGCCACCATCTTTTCATGGTGAGCCCACAGGAACACCACAGACGACACATGGTCAGGATGTCGCATCACCTGATGGACAAAAGGGGTTCAAATTGATGTTAAAACATGAGGTGATGATGACGAGGCCTCTGTAAATTGTATAGCCAGTATACCAAATTATGTGGAGAGGTGACAGACCTTGATGTTTGGGTGCATATTCATAAGAGTCCTCTTGCTGTGCTCGCTATTGATGCCGAGTGCTAGCTCCACCTCTTTGTAAAGCAGAACACACACTTTGACTCCTTGTTCCTGCAGGAAAAGGTTCAAAGAGAGGCGATGCCATTTGAAAAAATGAACAGCACAGGTAATGTGAAATTTGAAAATCATTTAGATTGTATTAAAGAGAAGAACAAGACAGAGAGAATCCCTACTGCTTTGCGTTTGAGTATCTCATCCAGGCGCCAGTAGTTATCAGTTGCTGGTCTCTTTAGGAACACTTCAGGGCTGAGCCTGAGAGAAAAGACACATAAAGCTCTCACATTAGAAACACACTATATGTAGCTAAATTATTTCAATGGTACAACTTTTTGTTTCACAAAATCCAGATCTTTCTGACACTTACCACCAATCTGTGATGAAGATTTCCTCCTTGGCTTGTTCGAGAGCATCAGCCAGGTCCGCAAAGTAGCCACTTCCATTCACATACCTTCAAACAACACAATATGATCCATAAACGTTTAGCAAATGAGGATGAAATCTGAAGACAGATAGCTGTGAATCTCAGGTAGACTACGCATCTGACCATTTAGTGAGCATGTTCTCCCGTAGCGGAGCAAACCCCTTGAAGCGTTGCACTTTGAGAAAGTCACAGGTTTCTGTCAGCCCGTTGATTTCATGACTCCACCAATGAGCCTGTCTATAGCTGTTGCATTTGATGACCAGAGACCTGAACAAAAACAAACAGGCCATGCATGCATCACAAACCCAACATAACCCCAGGCATAAACATATGTAATATAATACACACAGAGCACCTACCGAGTGAAGTTCTCAATGCAGACTCCATATTTAGTGTCTGTGTAAGCACGGCCCACTTTCACTTGGAACTCTGGGTCAAACAGCAACACAAAGTTGATGTTGCCGTTGTCTCGGTTCATGTACATCAGGAAGGAGTCTTTCACCACCAGCCAGCGCCGTGACCAGCGGAAACAGAACTGATGGTGGCCAATGCAGTTCAGGCCTTGGATCCGGTGGCCCCCCGACCTCTTGAAGATGGGTCCCTCCCTGAGACAAGTTGACACATGTTGCACAATAAATCTCTATCATGCACGCAGTCATTTACCCCACATTTCCTCATGTGTCTCAAGAAGTTTGCTTACAAGCCTTTGGGTCCAAGATCAGTGACGAAGGAGAGAGCACCGACAGAGAGGAATTCCAGCTGAAAAAAAGTAGATGAGAAAATGCCGTCATGCTACATGACATCCACTTTGTATATGTGTACGTGTATCTTTGTTTTAAAGTTATTACCATGCTGTGATCATTCCTACAGAATACGTTCTCCAGCAGGCCATTCAGGTACTCTTCAAGGTATTTCTGCAATAGAAAATATAATATACATAAAAGTTATACAATTTTGACATGTGTACAAATTTTATGAAATTGTCATTGTGGGCCATACAGTAGTAACTGTTTTTCGTCGTGTAGAGCTGATTCGTTATATATTTATGATATCATTTAAAATTATTATCATTTACAATAATTGTCAGGCATGAAAATCAATCAATCAATCAGTTTTTTTTTTTCACAAAAAGGTGGCACTCCCAAAATATATACAATATTTCCTTTGTAAAAAATATAACATAAGAAGCACTCTGACATTAGGCTGATCAGTATGTACTCAGCAAAAACCAACACAGTAAAAACAAGAGAGAGCCCTTATTAAAATAGTTTATTTTCTTGATTTGTAGTTAAAAGACAACACCAATCTTCTTATTTAAATAAAATACATTTTAAAATCTGTGTGTGTATTTGAAGGGGTTGTTCAAAGTTTGTACTGTATATCTGTATAATATTATGTGTCTGATTGGTTTGTTTGATACCATTTTGCTGGAGGTCCTTCTGGTCCGTTCAGTCCCATGTAGGCTGGGCATTTCCTCCGACATGGCTCTCAGCTGCTGTCTGTCCTTTGCAAACCTTTGAGAGAAATTTGAATATTCAAAATACTGAATTCTGACAAAAAAAAACTCAACCCATCACTCAGATTTCAATTGCTCGCCTCTCAGAGTGAGAGGTTGATTTGCATGATTAAGCCAAACAGGTCGGTACACCGACCTTCCCAGAGGCAGCAAGTGAAGCATCATCTTGTGCTTGTAGAGGTCTCGATGCAGCTCCTGGAAGTGCTTGTACTTCCTCTTCACTGTCCAGTGGAAGTGGCCATGTGTTAGCCGCACTGTGTACAGGGTGCCTACATGGACCTGGAGGGACATTATTGAAATGATGTACATAACCATGATGGTTTAATATGAGAAATATCAAATACTGAAGAAAACTAAATGACAGAATAGCATTCACAGAATTTTAAATTACTTCTAAAGTTTTAATTTGATCACACATTTAAAACAAAAAAAACCTGTGTCTATTTTCAGAGACAGTTTTGCTTTCCTTCTTATCAGTTATGGTCACATTTTCCTCCCAAATGAGATCTAAGTAACACCACTAGCCACAGCATTACCTCAGTGCCCAATAGGGCAAGAAACACAAGAGGTTAGACAGCCAGACATGTGTATTTCTACACCACTTATTTGGAAGCTAAAAATGAAAATTAACACATACAAAGTGTCCATTATAGTACAGTAGATCATGGTTGAACCAGGAAGTAGCTCTTCCAGATCTAATAGACATGTACACTGAACAGTCTGGGTAACATAATGTTCATTTTCTTCACATACTGTAAGTAATTTAGACAATATGGTTAACATGTGGGCCCATTTAAAACACAATCACGCATACTGAATAATTTACCATTACACATGAAGTTTGAGGAGAAAAGACTGTGTGAATGTGGATGTGTTTTGGTTATAAAGTGGGCTCCTGATAACTCAGATCATTAGTTAAATGAGGCCCCTACCTGAGAACACTACACTCACCCTGACATGCTCTACCCTAGCCTAATGTTATTTCCAGCCATATTACAGCTGGCTCAAATCAAACCTCTTAAAGTTCAAACACCCAGTTCAATAACCACACAATAAAGGGACAGCTGAATAAAGTTTGATCTGCATGTTTTACTACTTTCACAGATGTTATGTGACATTATGTCATTGTGGTATAAAAGTCAAGTTTTCAGCCAGCCGGTCTTGAAAATAACATTGAAATCATATATTAAAAAGTAACCATGGGTTGGTCATAAGTTGCTCTATAATGTGTCATCTAAAGCTTTCTATAAAATAGCATCCCTTTAACATCCACCAAAAGAAAACATGTAAATGATTTTCCATATATAATTAAAAAAACTTAACAGATGTACCTTTGAGCGAGTAGTGTATTTCTCTGTGTTGTCCACTCTGCATGTAATAGGGGTACCAGGCATTAAGTAAGGCACACCCTGTTCTTTTATTTCAGGAAGATGATGCACCACAAGGAAAGGTCGACCCTCTGTGAATCGGAAGATCACAACATTTTAATGATATTCTTCTGATACGGCCATTAGAGTTTCAATGGGAAGCTCATACCTTAAGTTTAACATATTTATAAAAGGGACTGTTTTCCATACCACTGCTGGACATGAGGCCATCTATCTCGTCTGGACTCAGATTGTGGTTGTCGTGAGAAAAGCGCCTTCTGGCCAGGTTTTGGGCGGTCGAGCTTTGAGCCACTGGCTCGATCACATCCACTGGACTGGCCATCGTGCTGTTGTTGCAAGTGCCAGCTGCCCTGGTGCAAAGACAAAAGACAAGGGAGATTTACAATTGCAGTCCAGAGTTTGTGCACCTTCTTACCAGTAAGCATACATAATGTGCAAACTGAAACCACTCTCTTCACACAGACAACAGCAGATTGAGATTTTAAAGTTGCACGCTTGAAGTTCATAATATTTAATCATCTTGAAAACTAAACAATAAAGTGATTCAGTATTCCAGTAAAGGCAAAAGTGCCATATTTTGCAAGCAGCAGCGTAACTTACAACATTGCAAATCCATAGACTGTAAGTTTGAGGTTTTAGCTGCATTAATTGGATAAAGATGTTCTTTATATTAGAGCATAATTTATATTCATTGAAGGGATATAGCCTATATTGTCTGTATGAATGGCTTTATAATGTCTAATTGAAGATTCTATTTACAGTAAATGAATACTGTCTATGCTGACAGCACTTTTGCGTTTGCTAGTGAAGCTACAGTTCAGTACAATTCAATTTACACTTTGTTAGTTTATCTATATATACATTATCTATTTAATGTGCAATAATGGGACATTACCTGCAATATCATGGCCATAATCATGAACATCTTGAATTAACCACATACACTTACCTATACTTCAGATTTTGTACATACGTAGCTATATGCCACCTCCCATACATATCTATGGTCCTTACCATTAACCTGTTTGTATTTTTAAGCATTGTGCAGACTTTGGATTTGCACCTTATTGATATTTTATATGTTCACTCTACATATTTGCACTCTTTCCTACTTTGTACTGCAACTGCTGCACAACAATTTCCGTCTGGATGAATAAAGTTCCTTCTTATCTTATCTTATCTTATCTTATCTTATCTTATCTATATGGTATGTTTTGAAAGTCATTTCAAAGTTTAAGTCTCTCTTTTACTATCTGAAACAATGTATTTGTGAACCATATGCCTGTAGTAATAATCTGATTGAGGAAAAGTAGTGGTACTTTTGGTGGTATCAGTACTACTACTGCTACTGCTACTATGAATAGTGGCAACAGTGTATGAACTAAAAAGAACACCACAGATGAAGCAGCAAAAGCAGGAGTAGCAGCAGTAGTATTTGTAAAATCAGCAGTAGTAGCATTAGCTGTAGTATTAGTAGCAGCTGCAGTATCAGTTGCATTAGCTGTACTGAGTAGCAGCAGCAACAGCAACACTAGTAGAAGTGGTAGTAGCTGTAAAAGCAGCAGCAGTACTATGACTGAACCAGTATCAGCAGTTGTAGCATTTGCAGTCAAAGTAGCTTAACAAGAATCTGATGTAATAATAACACAGCTATATCTGGAGACACAGTTAAAGTATTGTGAAATAATCTGACAGTTCAGGCAGGTTCTTGAAGTGAATCTAATCCTTGAGGAGAGCGGCATATTATGATCACACAAGAAGAGGCATCCAAGCAAAGTACCACTGTTAAACTGCCAAAAACAGAGAGCATTCAAACACTGCAGGCGTCTTGTGGTGTTTACCTGTTGATCAGGTCATCGACATACGAGAAGTCTAGGACACAGCGACCAGAGAGGTGAGAACAGGGTGTGTGTGTGTGTATGTGTGTGTGTGTGTGTGTGTGAACCCTTTTGTATACTGTGTGGGTAGATGTCTTTGAATGGCTGAATGTTTCCTGGGAAACAAGGCAAAGGGGAGGGAGAATGTGCATGCGTGTATGTGTGTGTGTGAAGGGGAGAGAGAGAGAGAGAGAGTGTTTGGGAATGAAACATCTAAGTATCACATGTAAATCCTAAAAAAAAGACCAGCAGTGTGAGGCAGTAATAGATTAAGTTAGAAAACAATATTTCAAATGTAAGTGTTCAATTATAGCTTGATTAGATGAAAAATAAAAGCTGTTGTAACAGCATATGACACATTAATCTGTGTCTTTTTGATTAACTTGTTAACATTATCAGTTAACTTGCTTTGTTGTGCTTCTACTAACATAATTTATTTAAACTTCCTCATATTAGTGGTAGCGTTGTAAGATAAGATAGAAATCTATTTATACTGAGAGAAGATTCTTGTGCAAGAGTGCAAATATATACATAGTTATAGTATTTTGGGTGACACTTCATAGCACTGCATGAAATAATAGCCAGCCAATTAGAAAAGTTTTCACTAAAGTACTTGCCAAATTGTGTCACATGGACTATACAGTGGATATCTTGTAAAGGAAAAAGTCACAAATATGTCAACCAACCAGTGCTTCTGTAATTGTGTGTGCATGTGCACATGTTAAATTAACTTTATGGTTCATTCAAGAAAACATGTTATGAAATAAAAGCCTGTGCAGTGTGTTTCCCATCTGCCCACTGCATGCAGGAGAGACTACACAAGAGCCAGAACAGTAATAAGCGGGTAAAGGCAAGCCAATGCTGAACACTGGGTGGGTACATCACCTGTGCTGTACTAGCCAAAGGCTACTGGCAGCATCTAAAGGCTTAAGTAGGGGCTAAATGTAATATAACAATCATCAGTCATTCTGAGTTCATTCATCTCACTAAAAATGTTTTTTTTATTTTAAAGGTATATCTTCTGATGTTTTATAGCACCTTATTGTGACCACAAAGTTTCCCCCCAGCACATTGCTGGTCTAGTGTAACTTAACACAGTCAGCAGCTGAAGTTGAAAACAGTCAGCTGTGAGGAAACTTCTTGATTTTGAAAACAGCCCCCAGTGCAGCACATACTACTGGCTGTACAAAATATTTGCTTTTTAAATATACACAACCACAAGGGGGGAGATGTAACAGACAGGAGTAGAGCATGTAAGCTGAGATAATGGCTAGCAACTCAGTAACAAGAGGCTCCCCCTTATATTTTGTAAATTCAGATGATATAGGTCAATAGAATGATTGATTAAAGAATACCCACTGCTCATATTTGAGATTTGAAGTTATTACCTGTACACCCACAGGTTTGTTATGATTCACTGCTGTCTAAAATAAATACTGGTACGTGATAGGAATCTCTTAAGTAGATGCTTAACTATCTCACTTACTTTTATCTCAGTTATGTCCTTCCTAACTAACTAATAACTAATGGAGTGTTTTGTTGTAAGAGTTATAATGCTTTTACAGCTGCTGAACAACTTTCCTTTGAGTTTCCAAAATCTGGTAAAGAACTTAATTAAATCATTAAAAATGATCTTTACCTGATGTTGCTGTGATTCCCAAGAAACAAACAAGCTATGTTTTAAATGCTATAAAACCAATATCAAGGTCATTTCTACTTAGTCATTTCTTCAGAGGTATTTCTGCACTTTTCCGTGCTTTTTGTTGTTGCTCCACTTATAATTCTAGTTCTTTCAAGGCCATTCAGCCATGTAAGATGACATTAAACCCCGTCATTTAAATTCACTTCCTGCTGTTTGTTGAGACGGATATGTTGGCAAAACAATATTTTGCCAAACAAGCTCTTTGGTCTGTTGCTATGAAGACAGGAAATAGCTCATACTTGCCACTAATGTGCAGTACACCGGCATGCATGAGAAAACGAAAGACTGATCAAACAAATGTAACACCGAGACCAATCTTGTCATACAGACCACAGCAGATAGAGATTATCTGGAAAGAAATGATGTTTGCCCTTGAAGGCAGAGAAGTCTGGGGTTGACTTGACAAGATTTTCTTGTTTTTTGTTTGTTGGAGTGAAACTTTGTCTACACTACTTACTCCCACCCAGGGTCCTCTACAACATGAGCCAAATTGGCCAGAAGGAAGTGCTATTACTGAAAGCCAAGCCGCATCTTGCACACCAAATAGTGATATCACATAAATCTTTGTGTGTGTGTATCAGTGGTGCTGGATCAGTTACCGCCTAATGTTGCCAGCAGCAGTGACTGACAAGATCATTAAAGCCCCTATATAAAGGATTTGGAGATTTCTGACTTTGGTGACTCCCAGTGGTTTTATAAAAAAAAAAAAAAAACCTGGCTGACACAAGGGGAATGCAGATGGAGACATTTAGAAAGACAGGGACATTTAGAACGATCAAGCAACACACACAATTCACCAATTTTCATTGAGACTGTCTAATCTTTCTACTAACAAAAACATTACATCATCAGGCTAATTAAAAGATGGCTGATGATGATGTGAGGTGTACCCAGGGTGTGGTCAGTACAAATGCTGCTGGGTGTGATTACAGGTGAAACAGAGAATCCCTGACCATGCAACAGACTTGAAACTTTAACCAGAGAAGGTCAGTAAATCAATAAATTAGCCTGACCTACACAAATGTAAATGTTCCCTGCTGTGGGGTAAAGTTATGTTTTGCATATTTCTTTGTGTATAATTTACCTGGTCTTTTACAAACAATATATGCACGGGGCCTTTAAGGACATACGGAGCTAAATATATGGCACCAGACTCTGAAACGTGCAACCAAATCACAGGATGTGAATATTTGTCATACATTCCTACGTGACTACAACAACAGTGCTGAGTCAACTCTTGCCTGCGCTGGTGTCCATCGGATTTCCACGAATCTGCACAATTGTCGCCTAAAATGGGGACTCTTCCTGGCTGATTCAACGCTTCACCACATTTTTAACCCATTACAGTAAACCGACACTAGGAGTCACACGCTTTGTAACGTGTTTTATGATATAATTTTGGAGAAAAAGACGCACGTTTTGCCTCTTTCTGGAGAGTTGATGGGAGTTTGCATAGGGTTGTAGTACGGTATGCATCAGCTCCATCAGAATATGAGACCCTCTCTTCACTTAACAGTGTAGCTGTGAAGTCGTTTTAACACTCCGGATATCAAGGTTACTCTGGGTGGCTGTAAATTAGAGATTGAAAATGCTGAAGGCTTAGTTTTGTCGTCTCCACCCATTCCCTGGTGTCCTACAGCGCCGCAATTCACACACACAAAAATACACCGCAATTTACAAAACTACGCAACAAATGTCACTTGACAAAAGTGACCTATTTACACATCACACTGACATATCCAGGTGTTCGTGCCTCGGTGGTGTGCAATCTGCAGCTGGATAATCTTCCATCGGCAATGCTGCGACAGATCAGACGGGAGGGGTGAAATATGCGTCCAGTTTAGGCCTAAAAAGGTACTTACTTTCAGTTCAAACACCTCCACGGCTCAAGCACACACAGCTATTCCACACGCGGGACTAGCAGATAAAATATACATAACATTCAGGCTAAAAGTAGAGTTTCATCGTACTCCAGACAGTGTTTTCTCCGGGGCGAGTTCACTTGTATTCCCCGTGGGTGATGCGCACTGTAGTCCCTCCCATTGGATGTCCAGCAGGACAGTATGGAGGAAAAAAGAAAAGGAAATGTGGTTTCTGCAGCTTTGTCACAAGAGGCAGGTAATGCTTTGCACATGAATTGCACATGATTCTACTAGGCTATTTTTAATCAGACAAAACCACACAGTGTTTATTTCCATATTTGTGCAGCTGTGCAGAAAGCAGACATACATGAATGAAGAGATGGACTGTGCGCTGCCATGAGACAAAACACGGACTTTTAAACGTAAAGTCCCAACTGGAAGCCATCAGGGTGACAGACACAGGTATGTAGGTAGATGTAGGTGGTTCTTATCTGTAATCGACTACTCAGCGTGAGTCACGGAACATATTACGAGATTTCCGGTTGGCATTTTCAAAATGAAAAACCTTGTTAGAGAAAATCTGGCACGGCGTTTGTCTGTACACCAAACTCACCTCTGATATGTGTTTTTAGGAGCAGCCCTGCATTTCATATAAGGTGATTTTCATGAACTTTAGCGACAATCCTCGAATTAAAAAACAACACAACCTTCGGGAGCTTTTAACGTTATAGAAAAAGAGGACAACCGGAAGTGCGTGTCGAGCGAGATTCAGGTCGGTTTAACTTTGCTGAGACTTTAATCTTTGGTATTTTGAAGACAAGACTAGAGTACTAGAGAAATTCACATTTTATACGAGCCGTTTAACGATTAGAGTTATTATTATTCATTTGCACACCAAACCCACCTCTGATAAACACCGTGTCCAGACTACGGTCCAGACAAGCTCTGTCGAGGACTTAATGACATGCAAACTGACCTAAAATCTGGGTGATTTGCATGTCGCCAGCCTATCACTGACAATACAAAACACTTCCAACCACACCCTTATCAAGACGGTTGCCGAAATGAACATTGCTACAAAGGATTTAGGAACATTTTCACAGAATGGGCAAAGTTTTTAGAGGACTGCCCACAGCCTGGCTGACAAAATAAAGCTTCAGACAACCAGACCAGCATTAGTTAACTTCAGCTCATTTGCATTGTAGCAGTATATTATATTGTTGCATTATGTTATTTCATTATAGCAATAATGTGACAGTTACATTTGCCTTTTGACTGCATTAGTACCACTACTTGTTACAACTAGGTGTTTTTGTAATTACCTATGTCCTTCCCACACATTGGGTTACATACCCATAACTGTGCGGCCTCTCCTTATCTCCTTATTACTCCTGAGATTTCTCACATCATTTCCTTATGTGGTAACATTTGTTTTAGTGGTGTTTTCCTCTTCTTCTTAATGAGCTTGTGGACCTGTAAGTTCAATGAGATATATTGCATATGGTATTGGGCTATATAAATAAACTGACTTAGCTTGGTCTGGGGTGGCGCTGTTACTGGGAAAGAAGCCCTGTGTACTTTGGTGTAGTACATTTTCACACCACATGGAGTCGTTCGAAACACTCTTACACCAAAAGTCAAACTAGGGATTTAAAAATAATTTACAGCAGTACATCACTAAGACTGCACATGGTGATTTTAAGAATAAATCAAGATTCTAAGTGACTTAAGATAATTAATTGTGTGTTTTATTACACTGAGAATGAAATACATTTGTTAAGCATCTATTTGATACATACATAATAAAAATAAATCCAAACTTATTCAGTGCGTGTATGCATGTTTTTCATCTGAACGTACTGTACGTGGCACTTCTCAGAGTATCTCTCAAATACCCGCTGACAACGAACAAGATGGACTTGAAAAGTTATAAGATTAAGTTATTAAACATATTGGATAGGACATGTGCATTTTATCATGACTTTACAAATGATCAGTTTTTCTTTTGCTAATTCTGTAACTTTCCTGTTATAAAGTTTGAATTTTACGTTATAATTACACTTCCAGCTGAGCGTACTTAAGTTTCTCAGTAGAGGGACAAACACCCCAAAGTGTATTTAACCATAATGCTGCTGTGACTGCTTCTTACAGTTATAAGGTATTTTTCTGTCTTTTGGAACATTCCTGGGATCCATATGGTCCACTCAGATGTACGAAAGACTACATATATATAACCCCTTTGTCATTCAATTCAAGATTAAAACACCTTTTCTTAATTTTATGTGTCATGGGGGTTTTCACACAACTCACACTTTGTAATAAATTGATTAAACAAGTCACGATGCACAAAATAAAATATTTATTTAAAAAACATGGCACAATGAATCAAGACAATATCCCTCTGAGCCGTCTACCTCTAACAAGACCTTCTGATAAATAAGTCATAGTAAGAAGAACAAGGCTTTGATTTAGAGTTGGCTGGCTCAAGTGACATGCACAGGTTCTCCACATAAGACATATATGCAGGGAAACGTACCCAGACTTTAGCAGATGTGTTTTGCAGTGTGATAAATGGATGATTCTCATAAGCCCATGAAAGACGGGCAACCTTGGCACACCACGTGTAAATAAAATCAGTTCATCGGTTAATGACCCTTCTTCATTGCTATTTATGAATGCAGTTCCATACATTTCTTATGGCTCCACGTAGTAGTTCTTCGCTGCAACAGAAATAACTTCCTCAACATGGTGGTGAATCCCCTTCAGCCTTGACCTGAAGTCTGAACTTGCTTAATCTCACACTGTTGAGTCTTTCATACCACAAAACTGACAAATAACAATTGTACTTTGTATGATTTTTATGATGATGATGATTGTGGTGATAATGATGAGGATTTAAAACATCACTTTTTAAACTAGACCTGATCCACCCATTTAATGTATACGTCCAAAGAACTTACACTAAGATGAAGAACGTAGAACTAAGCTGCAAGTTTGAATGAAAACCCTCAGCTGCCTGACAAGTGCTCACAAAGATAAGTCTGAGCTGTGGATATGAACACAGACAGATTTGTTGTTATTAAAGCCCTGCTAACTCAACACTGAATCTGAGCCTGGGACTCAATGAGCAAGATTGCCCAGCCTTATAGACAGCATGAGGCACAGTGACCCTTGAAAAGGTTTCATCAGAGAAAAAGGGCTTTTCTTTAACTGGGGACATATTTTTTGCTCTGCCCGGGAAATGGAAATTCAGGTGCCTGGTTGAAGTGTCCTGTTAAGAAGATCCCCACGGTACCGATGATGAAGAGGAGAATGGCAGCCCAGAAACACACCTTGTCAATCATCTTCCCAATCAGTACCCAGCTTTCAATTTCCTGTATTTGGAAATAAAGTGAACAGAGATTAAAGAATTAAGATAACAGTTAGCCTAAAAAAAATATAGACAGGAAAAATAAATAGACATATAACTGAAATTGCATACAAACTGTTGGCTAGGCAGATAAACTTTAAAGTAACACTCACAGATCCAATGTTATTTTGTTGTCTTGTGCTCTCAGCAATAAAGTTGCAGGCATCCACACAGTGCTTGATCTCAGGTGCGGCTTGGGCCAAACTCTTATACAGGTTGGCTGTGCTGCTGACATCTATGTTATCCACTAGGGGGAAGAAGACACTGAGAGTTAGACGACAGCATGCCACAGAATCACCTGAGGCGACACAGGCATCTCTGATGGTGATGAGGCAAAAAAAAAAGGTGTTAAACGACATACAATATGCCTGTACTACACAAATAAGTGGCTAATATAAGGGATTTGAATAAATGTGATATAATCTACATGTAAAACAACATCTGTTACATGATGTTTATACAAAAAAATGAATGGGGCACTAATAAATAATTCAGTTTAACACAATGATCAAACCAAGCCACAGTAAATTCCAGTGAAGCACACCTTGTGGGCATTTATATTTTGTAGTGGCAAGGTGATAACTTATTTAAAAAATTAGACTGGGGCATAAAGGATGGTCAGATTTTAGAGCTGGGTCATAGCTTTAAAAACAGACGCCTTACCAATCGATCGTGTGAGACCATGCCTCTCTCTTTGTTTGTCAAACATCATTTCACTGCGAGGTTGTTTCAGTACATATTCCTCTGCTCGCTGCATGAGGCCAAAGGAGCTGCGCCGCCGCTCCCTCACTCCGTTTACCTCTGTTGTCACCTCACTGTCATCCACCAGTGGGGACATGCCTAGGAAGCGAGGTACCATTTCCAGGAACACCTGCGGGAGGTAACAGTCGCATAAAATAACACTTAAATAGACACATTTGGTTCAACTGCATAGGATGTACTTACATGTTTGATGGTATGGGACATGGTATGAGTGCTGGGGCTGCGCAGGGAGAAGTTCAGCACCACAATTTGATTGGTAGCAATGAGAGTAGTGACACACATAACAAAGATCAGGTACCTGAGGGAGACATTAGAGAGGGGATCTGTGTTGGAGAGGAGACTCATGCCATGTGGATTAACGAAAATTAAAAACCCCAGCAGAGGTTAGCAGAGAACACACACTGACTCACTTGCCGATGAGAGGGACAGAGAGAGACGTCTCAGGGATCTTCTGAGCAATAAGAAAGAGGAAGACAGTCTGAGCCAGCAAGACAGAGATGGACACAGTCAGCTTTTGTCCCCCAGCTGTGAAGGGGACAACAGAGACTTAGGAGACAGAGGACCACATCAAATAAAAAAATTAAAAAATCATACCAGTTTTGGGACCCAATACTTTCAGTACATTCCCTGTGCTCAGGCACTATATATGCAGCAAATAATGCTACGCAGCATATAAAAAAATACATTTTATATACAGTAGTTATAACATAATATCATCTGGCTTCAGTTAGGGATAGGGATAAAACAATACACTGAAAACAAATCTGAAAAGGGATACCAGTGTTTTCTTAAGACTTTTTCTGACAGAAAATACTTAATTTTAGTTCTGAATTTGGTCTTAGAACCTCCTCAACTGAACTCCATATTAATGCTTATTAGAACAAAGCCAATAAAAAGGCTACTTCTAAATTCTTGTCTTTTTATTATGACCAGTATAAGATTAACTATTTTTAATAGTAATAATTATTATTTTGTTTCATTTACAAGTTACAAAACATTATCAGACTTGGTATTTTATAACATACTTTTAATATCGCCCTATTTGAAATAATAATAATCTATGCAATAATAGCTATAAAGATTAAACAATGGCTTTACTGACCTTGTGCAGGTAGGAAGTAGGCCAGTACCACCAATGAGGAGATGAGGGAGCAGGGCAGGATGATGTTGATGACATAGAAGAGGGGCTTCCTTTGAATGATCAGATTGAACGTGATCTCCTGATACTCTAGGTCATCTGGGGAATACCGCGTGTTGATCATCTTCCTGGCTGGACGATGGACGATGGCCCACTCGCCATTCTCTGAAGGGTGAAAACATAATAAGCTGGAGAGGAATTGTGTGTTTTGAATGTTGGAGTATTGAATGTCCATGTATTGTACCTGTGAAAGCCTCAGGGTCGATGTCCACCCATTCAATAGTTTGGCCTGTTTCTCCAAAAGCCAAGATAAGATCCACTTCATTGGCACTGTAAGTCTGGGATCTAGGGTTGTGGCAGTAAGAGAACAGAAAATAGTACTTACCTGGATGTAACATCAGTTCTATGAGCATGTGTGTAGCCCTCTAATGGGTTTCGCTGTTGGTTTACCCCATCCAGGCTTCACCTCAGCACCCTGAGACAGATCTTTGCACTGGGCGATGCATGCAAAGATCTGGCCCAGGGTCCTGAAGCGGAGCCTGGAGGGGGTAAACCAATAGCGAAGCCCGTTAGAGGGCGAAGCACGTACGAAATAGAACAAACTAATAAATCAGCAATTATGTATAGTATATTTTGAAATGATATAATTGTGCCACACCTGAATGCTAGAGTACAGTTTTGATAATCAAATGGGAAGTAGGTGATCTCAATGGCACAAGTGCTGCGATAGATAGCAGGAGGCAGCCAGTACATCCAACCACTGCTGCTGATCAACACATTGGCATAGTAGGCCACATCAAACTTGCCATCAATGCTGCAGAGATTGAGGATCAAGAACAGAAAGAGTTTACATTAGACTTAATATAAACAAAACCCAACAAAAAAAAAAGCGGTATGGTGACACTGCAGGCGGGGAAAGAAATGCAGGATTTAACTCCTCTTTGTTTCTGCCTTACTTGTTCTCAAGGACAATGTCAGGAAGCCAAACAGTGTTGTATGGGACACGAATAATATCAATGCCATAATATTCAGATGCGTTCCAGGCAAGGCGATAATCAGTCCATTGCTGTAGATGACATTTGAGAGAAAGGTCGCCAGTGACATTAAAAACTAGACACAACGGAGGGCTGAATAAGTGAGAAGGACCTGTTGGCAAAATGAACCATACTACCTTAAGTCTTGTCAGAATTTGTACAAATATAACAAAAACACAAGTATGAAGAGAGGGAAAAACTCACAATCTCAATCCACACATTGGTCGTCAGAGTCTCCTCCTTTTCATTCTGTGGTATAAGTGAAGAAGTAGTGAATATTTGAGCTGCATGTGTTGATCATACACTGCTAACTCCGGTGACCCATTACTGTGCTCATGTCTAAAACTCTGGCTAGAATCATGATTAATGCTATAGGAAGAGCGAGCTCTCACCAGAGAGATAAGGTTAGTGAGGGTCAGCTTGATCTGAACCTCCACCTTGTCTTCAGGATGAACCACCGGGCGAATATTCTTGTTGTAGCCTCTGAACAAGTCGCTGATCAGATGTGACTCCTCATTACACTGCACTGCATGAAAAAACAGATGAGAAATGCAGTGAGTTTATGTGCACATGTGCTGGAATTATGTCTGATTAATATTTCATGATGGGACAAGGAATAAAATAGTAAATTATGTCTAAGCATGTGGTAAATACCAAGTTGGGTAAATATGACTTCCGGGGGGGGATCATCATAACTGAACTGTAAGAAATAACAAATTCTTTCCTAACACACCCTTCCTCGAATCAACACACTCAGAGGTTTTCCTGCTAAAGCTTTCCTTGGTCTGCTATGACCAGTAGCTTATGGCTAATGTTAGCCAATGTTATCAAACTTTAAATGGTACCATCATGCTGTACTCCTCGGCTACAATTTATTTCAGTACAAACTTCAAGAGAGACTAAGAGAGAGAAAGGCAGAGGTTATTTCCGACCCCGTTACCTCTTCCCTCCCAGCTGTCACTATGAATAGCTCAGATTACGCAGCAGCTGGGAAACTCTAAACTAGGACTTTAAGTCACACTCAGGTCATCTACAATAATCATCAATATCACCATTAGGCAAAAATGGTGACAGTAACATACAGCGAAGCAGTAAAGATGTCGTCCCCCATGATTGATTCATTCCCGGGTCTGCCTCGTCCAATCAGGCACAAATATGTCACATAGTTTTCAACTGTAATCGTAATTCACCCATTGGGACAATCTGTGTAGGAGGTAGTGACAGCGGTGAGATGTCTCACTTCAAAAGGGTTTGTCAATTGTTAATTATTAGATTTTGTGAAGTATTACACTGGACACATAGATGAGAAAACTGTTGTAAGAATCAGTGAAATTTGAAATGTGAGATTGCAGCGGTAAGGTGTGCCATTCCCCTGAGTTTCACCAAAATCCAACAACACTGTAGCATCCCTTTAGGTCAATATCCCTTTGAGATTGTAAACAGATCCACAGCACTTCCTCCAATTTCATCACGGAGGAAAACAAAGACAGTTCTCCCTAATAGGAAGATTATAGGAATTGCTTAGAACGTGTAAATAGATCTTAGAGGAAATAAGTCTTAACATTTTGAAATGAAGACAGGAAGTTGACAGCATGGCCTACTATAATAAATTATAAAAGATCTAAGTAAGGGTCTAGTATTCCTGTTTGTCTGTGGTAGGTAGGCATACAATATTTCTATAATATTACAATAGAAAAGCACTCAATGATTTTTGTATCCATATATAAAAAATTATAGGATAGCAGGCTGTTTGATGATGGGCGGCTGCAAAGACACACTTTCAAAGTATTGCTGATGTTGCATATTTTTACGTACCAGATTTCAAACTAAATAAATATTGTAAGTACAAGTTAGTAGTGTCTTTTAAAGTGTGCCATGTGAGTTTCACAGTATGCGATGAACTTCTAAATACAGTTCAGTCAGCCACCTCACGTGGATCAGTTATATTATCGTGGATACAAAGTACGGTTAATGTTTGTCTGTGCTTTGACCTGGTCACTTCCTGCAGCTAATGCTTACAGTAAGCCTCCTCAGAGAGAGACGGGAGAGTGATGATGGGAAACGAGACGCCGAGCCTGCAGTTGACCACTGAGGGGATGTGGGGCCGATCAAAATGGTCAAATAGGTTTGATATTTCAAAACTTTGGAATTGTTAGATATACTAGCTGTAAGTGAAAAAAATGTTTGTTGAACTGACCCTTTAAGGTGACCAGAAGGCAGGCACCACAACAGGTCACAACAACACGGGAACACAGGTAAATATTGCAACATCCCTGTTTGATTGGGGTAAAAGCAAGCCAAGCTCACCCTAGTTGACCGTGACCCTATGTCCAATGCACACTGCTATTCACGTGACCATTTTGAACATAAGGAGCAAAGGGATTTTAATTTGATCTAGATAGAGGAAGAAAGTGTCTGGTCCATCTTCCAGTGTGCATCCTTTCTAGGAGGAGTTCAGCCCAGCATCTCAGCCCTGTTATCAGTTCTGTTCTGACCATCACAACTCGATGAAGACCAAAAGAGGAGCCAAGTTCTTTCCTAATATTAGACCTAATATCACACGCCGATTGAGTTTGACTTACTGTAATACCAAGATTGTAAGTACAGCTGTTGCACTTGTAGTTACACAAGTGTATAGAGATCAAATGGCTGACAATGGCCTCAACTCAAGTTCATCTCAAGTTTTCCATCTGACAGTGAGAATGTCAATTTCATAAGTCAGTTCCCACAACACTGTTTGTGTGCAAGGGTGTAAAAAAGCTTGTCTAGGACAGATTCTGTATTGTTCCTCCTGGATGTAAGTTTTGACAGTCCTCCATCTTATTCCCAGCATCTTAATGAATGCTTTTATCAGGGAGGGTGAGCACCGTTGGGACACCCTGTTTGAAAATGGACACCAATCCAGCAGCACTGTTCCTAAAACTCCATGTGATATTGGAGAATCGTGGTAACCATGCCAGACCAATAATATAACAATATCAAGACTCTACATTTCAGGAAGAATCTTGCCCATGCCGGCACCTTGTCGCTGAGGAATCTTTTAAAACTACTCCATTGACCTCTGCCAAGGAGATGGACTCAAGAAGCATTTGCCCACAACTGTTGAGAGCAACTCGTCATACCTTTCGCTTCTGAGTGGCCAAATGGATTTGCAGAATCATTTAAACACCCCCCCAATCATATTTTCTTTAAACTCCCATCATATCCAGGCTTTCACTTCTGCTTCTGCTGCAGCTGTAGCCTTTCTGGTCTGCTGTTACCCTCCTGTTGCAGAAACCCAGGAGGGTAACAGCTTTACACACTCCGGTACTGCTGCTACAGATGACCTTCTGCCTTACGTGATGCTAACTTACTTTGTTGTCCCCATCTGATGATGAAATTGCATTGACTGTACACTAAGTAATACTTAATCATACAACAGGTTATGGAACAGATGCTCCCTGTCAACATCAGTATCAATGGTTATGCATAAAAGTGCACTTACTGTATGTGAGCAGAGACAAAACCCCAAAATGCTTTGTATATGTTTTGCCTTCTAAGCCAAATTTTAAAAAGTCATTCAAATCTATAAATAAAGTGCATAGTCAGAAAGTACTCAGACAAGAGTTATGTTTATATCCACTTTACAGCAGTATCTACATACACTATATATTGTAGATATACCTTAAGTATGCTTGCAGATATGCTATCAACAGAAGCAACATGATTTGTTCTGCTTACAAAATTGGTTAAAATCTATATCATCTACATACATTTGATAATTTACAACAGTATGTGTGTACAAGTTTTAACAAGTTTTCAGGAGTTCTAAATCATGGAAAGTTTTCTCTGGCATGCCACTCAGCGTAGTAAGTGTTTTAGAGCTGGTTGTCTAGCTGAACACTGATTTTCTGCCTGCACATGACGGGCAGATTATTATTTTGATACATAACAAGGCTGCCAGCCAGTCGATGTGGATGTGCCAAAAGTTTGCAACTGCGCCACTTACCCTGAACCATCAAAGTCCCGAGAATAGTTCCAACTCCAAAAAATATCCAAAAACTGCGCGCTGCCATCATGTTCCAAGACCTCTCCACTGCACAGCACTACACTATATTTAAATATTAAGTTTGAGAGAGAAAGAGAGAGAGAGAGAGTAAAGACAGAGAGGAAGAGCCCTAAATCCCCCCACCAAACACCTCGACTGTCGCCCACCCCGGCTGTCGCTATCCATGGCTCACATTACACAGCAGCTGGGATCCACTAAACCAGGACTTCAAGTCACACTCTGGTCACCCACAATAATCATCATCATGATCATTAGACACCAACAACTGCGGTGATGCCAGTTATATACATTGAGCTATTTCTTTGACAAAATGTAGGCAATAGTGAGACCTTGTGCTATTTATCTAACATATGGTATATCGCCAATATACCTGTAATATTCCTAGAAATTGTTATAGATAATAATAGCTTTATTTTGATATTTGTGTCAGATTCCAAAATATATTGTAGGATTATTATGATTATTTCTTTTTATGGGATAATCACAGATGCCACATTCTGACAGTGATGCTGACTTTCTGCTACTTTTTGTAATTTATGTCTTAATAGAATATGTGGCTCTGTCTATGTGTGTGTGTGTCAAACAGAGCAAAACCAAAACAAACCCCAAAACAGAGAGCTACATGCAGCAAGGTGAACGGGCGACATGCTGTGCAGGCCTGCTCTCCCCCCGCTATGTGTCCAGGGTATTTATACATACAGCAGAGCCTTACCACCTCAACAGCAGGACTCCAGGAGTGAGAGAGTGTCTGCAGACCACAGCGTGGTGGGGTTGGAGGGCTGAAGGCAGACAATCCTCATAAAACTCATAAAGCCATGGAGACAGAGACTTGTATCTGCATCATGATAAGTCAGATAACTTCTTCCAACTGAGGTGGATCATGCTACAAAGGCAGCTTTAAAAAGTACAAACCAGACTGTCAGGATATTTTACTCATTTCACATCCAGAGACTAAATGTGCTATTATAATTAGTGCTGTGAGTAACAGAAGTAGTGTCACTCTGCAGTGACAAGGGCATCACACTGATTTTTGGAATGTGCCATGTGAGTTGCACAGTATGTGATGTACTAAATATACATTTAGGGAAACAGAGATGAGCTTCTTTAAGGTAACTGGAGCCTCCAGAAGGCAGATTATGTGTCTCACACTCAGTTAGAGCTCAGAGACAGAAGAAAGGCTGGATCTGTCTGGCATCAGAGACAGTGCTTTCACAGAGCTGAGCTGCACTATGCTGCTGTAGCAAAACAATATGCATTTTTGATTTAGCCAAACATGGGTAAATTAAAAGATAAGAGGGGCAAAAGTAGTTTTTATGACATTTTAAGATAAAGGAACCTTCCAGCAATATGTTCAGTTTAGGCTGGTGTTTCCCAACCACAACCAGTCCGGGCAAAGTCCAGTGATTGCTTTTCTAGCTTCTTCCGTACAGCTGAAGCCAATCATTTTTCTCTCAACTCCACCCGATTATATTCGGAAGTCCTTTAAAATAACTGACATGGAGGCCAGTCGGGGCAAAATGTCAGACAGGCGTGTGTAACTGTTTTTATAACAAGTGCAGCAAATATAGCCACATTCAGTGAAGCAGTTGTATAGTTAATGCGGTTGGACCAAGAACTGTATTTGAGTATGCAATGACAACATATTTTAAATCGGCAGTGCCTGTTGTGAATCCATGGATAGAGTTACAATAACAGTTAACCTCATATCAGTAAATGTCTTAAAATGTACTGTGAATCTATAAACACTCATTCACTCACAATGTAAACCTCTGTTAAGGGATTTACATGACATTTTTAATGCTTGTTGCAAATAGAAGTTCAGACGAAGGTTGTACCTCATCCTGCAAGCCACTAGGGGTCACATCCACAAGAATCAATAACAATCATGCAAAACATTTTTCATTTGCTTTTGAAAGTATGCATTATTGCCATTACACTCAATCACCCAGCTCATGTCTGTTCTACTTTTAACAAGCGACCAAACTGGATTACATGGGTAATCCTGGTGCTGTGATTAAATGGGTTTTTTTTTTTCAGTGCAATAATGCTGAGCAGCAACTTCGGTGCACAAGATGGTGGAAAATCCAGTGTGGTGGTATCTGACAGTGACAAAATACCTCTTTCCCGCGCTACTGAACCACCATACATAAACACACACACAGTGTGTATTCGTACCATGTGTTTAAGTCTACTAGGACTGTGCACTTGTGCATCACATCAAGAATCAAAAACTTTTTTTGCCATAGACAAACATACGTTTTAAAAACTATATTTATTTTAAGATGTTTGTTATTTCATCAGAACATTTAATTAGAGAGTACCAGCCGCGTGAAGTCAAACAGTTCAAGTCTTCTGAAAGGGTCACGTGTTTTCACAAGGATTCAGTCTGCCCTTGTCAGTTGCTGCCTTTTTCAGATGGGATCATCCATTGGTTGCACAGAATGAAAGCCCCATAACCAGCCCCTCCCAGCCAAGTCATTAATGCCCCTGCTTTCACTATTTTCCCGCTCCTCCACTGAAAAATACCATTGTTAAGTCCCTCTTCATGAGCACACATGTGGTTTGGCTGGAGTGTGGAGTTCAATGTCTGTTCACCTCCCCCCACAGCTGTGGCAGCAAACCCAGCGATAGGGACCAATCAGTGGGTTTTCCCTGATAGTGACAATCATGGGAACACCCTGCATGTGCTACATCAGTCCTCCTGTTTTACTGACATGTCTCAGACTTTAGACTTCAATAATCTAATTACATCGTTAAATAATCAGCATTTAGAAATCCCAAATGATATTATCTTTTGAATATGAATCAACGTTTGTAAAAGATATAGTGATAAGAGAAAGGAAATTATATTGGTTGTATTTTTTTTAAATCCAAAATAGATTCATTTTGTTTGCTCCCACTATGTTTTGTAGGGCTGCAGATGTCTTTGTCATATCTAGATTTAGATTAGCATGAATGGACATCTTTGTTCCTTTTGCCGTCTCAGCGCAGATAAGCTTGGTTAGACTTTGTTATTCATTGACAAACATGGATTTGGATCGCTCTCTGCTCAGTCACCAATAGGAGATTGTGTTGTCCCACAAATGAATCAGTACAGAGGTTTAATCTAGGTTGTTATGTCTTCAACAAAGTAATAGAGATAAATATAAAGAGTGGAGGGAAAAAATACATTTGTTTACATTTAGAGAGTCATATGCTTCAGGTTATACTCTCAATTAAACCAGCATGTTTTCAGAAATGTGTGTCAGCACTGTTGTAATGTGTGGCGGTTGTGGTGGTGCTCTCAGTGGTGTGTGTGAATGAGTTAGAGAGAGAGAGAGAGAAGGGGAGGAGGGTGGAGGGTGGTGGTGGTGGTGGGAAGAGAGGAGAGGGAGCAAGTGTTTACTCGAACTTACCAGGAATATAGCACATATATAGAAGATGAATCTTGAGGAAGGAGGTTACTGGCGGACAAGCTACGTTGGCTCTGCTTTATCAGTCAGTGGCTGCACTCGGCTGATCTGTGGACCCTCAGATTGAGTAACACAACAAGAGACAGGCAGCTTCCAAATCAATTAGAAACAAAGGCAGGGCAGAGGAAAGACGTGAATCAAGGAAAGTCAAAGAAAAATAAAAAAGAAAGGGCAACAACAGGCTGACGAGGGGAAAACAGCAGTTGTAAAATAGAGTTAAACATTGATAGAGGCTCTTTGAGGTAGAATGGTTGAGAGAACCTTTTATTCAGGGTTTTGGGGGAGAGTATGAAAGATTTGAGCGGACGGGTGGGGGGGGGGGTTCAGAGGCAGGGGTCCGGTAGGAAGTAATTGTGGTGACAGCCAGTGCAAGGGGACAAGGACTCATGTGAGACACAGAGGAATTAAAAGATAGGGACAAAGCGAAAGGAACAGAGAGGGACCCTAAACTGGACTTCAGTATGGGTGTTAAGAGCAAGGCTGCTGTAGCTATCGTAGTCCTGCTGCTGTTCCTCGGCTCCCTATGGCTCCGTGAGTATTTCTCTGTGTGTGTGTGTGTGTGAGGTTTCTATGTTGTACTATTAATCTATACAATCCCTCCCTTGTGTGAAATGCATATGCTCCAGATCAGGAATGTGTCACATGGTGTGGTGGCTGCTTTTTGCTCACTCTTTATGCTCAAAAATAATTTCAACAACATGACAGCAATGTGTTTATGTGCGATTTGACAGGTTATTGTAATGTGAGATGACAAAAGAACTCTTCTTTTTTTAATTTGAGCTATTTTCAGTCACTGCAGAGAAACTATTGCCTAAATATTCTGTAGACTTTTTCACATTTTGTAGACAAAGATTCTTGGGACATAATGACATCTAAAGGTCTATAATGCAAAACATCACCAATCTCTTTCTATCTTATTGTAGGAATCTTTGTTTATTTGAATAAGGCTCCAAAGATATTTAACTGTATCTTTGCTTGGCTTAAAATTATAGTATGACAATATAAAGTACAGCACATAAGAGTAAAAAGAGTAAAAGTATCATTTAGTATAAGAAAATAAATAACTTTAATAGTTCCTTCTCATTTCAATCCAAAGTCAACAAAACATTATATAAATGTATATTTTTATGAGGGAAAAAATCAAAGGAACTAGTAAACAGTGTAACAATGTTCAAACTGGGAGCATGTGATCTTTTTCTCTAGCTTGGATTAAATTCGAAGATTTGAGAAATGTGAGTCAGAGTGCAAACTGAGCTGAAAGGTTTTCAGATGGAAGCATGAGCAGTCAGCTCTGCATCCTCATAGTAACTCAATTAGGAAACTTACATTTAGATATAGATATATATTTAGATACAGGCTCTTAGTTTGTCATGGCAAGACTTCACATCCCTCTTGACATTTTTGGCAACATCTACAGTCGGTCACTGTCAAGTTAGAAATACATTTCTGACAGCTGTTAGATGGGCTCTGTGTTTAGTTTGAACTGAGGCAGTTTGGTAGCTCAGTGAGGCTAACTGGCCAGGCTACCTGACAGGAAGCTCAGTAGGTCAGGAGAGTCTTCTGGGGCTGATCTTTTAGGGTCTTTCTGTTAATGACTAAGTGACTGGATGCTGCAGTCAAGCACCAAATTTGTGAGCGACATCACTGGCAGCTTTTGGGGCTTTTGGTTGTAAGGTGGGCGGATACACCAGTTCCTAATGTGTGGTCTGGAGACCAGCAGGGGCTTCTGGGGCAATGCCAGGAGGTCACAAATAAAACGGAGGAATCATTTGACTTCACTCAGGCATATACCACAGTTGAATTGAACAAGGCATGCTGGGAAATGCTGGGAGGAACCCACAAATTCGTCACAAATTAAATGCCCTGATTTGAATCTGAAGATATACTCTGTAGCAGTTTTAAAATAGTTAACTGCATCTTGCTATATAGTGTAATAATGCTATGTGTATGGATCTTGTGGCCCAATAGAGGCATGTAGTTAGAGAATTCGATAGGGCCCAAAATAACTTTGCTGAGGAAGTCAATTAAAATCACAGAGGTTGCTTTGTCACAGGCTGGAATGAGCTCATAAAGGATTAAAACTCAACATCACAATCTGCTGTCAAAAGAATGTTATTTGCTGCTTGTCTTTATGCTATCTGCTGCACAGTATGATCTAAAACCAGACTGTAATTAATCAGGAGTGTGAGAACAAATAGAGTCCGCCTTTTCATAATTAGCTTCTCATGTTAACTGGATAACAGATCTGTCACATGACAGTGATGCTTGTTAAAAAGAAAGGATACTCTCATCTAATTTAAAGCGCTTATAATCGATACTGTTATAATAATGTATGAAATGACAATGTGAAGACAATGTGAAAGGGGTCGCTCATAGTGATGAACCTTTATAGTGAGTTTCCGCTCATTGTTTGGCAGCTCACAACTTTGCTGTTTTGGTTCACTCTCACCACTGGCATAGCATCGTTTTCGGCTGCAGCAGGCAACTGTTTTCAGAGAAAAAAAAGATGTAAAACTCCACTGTACATTACCTGCTCAACAGCAAACTGCAGACAGACACAGTTAGAGACTAGCTGGTGAACATAGTGGAGCATTTAGCAGCTAAAGAGCCAGATATTTCCTTCAGAGGCCAAAAACAGAGCTAAAAGAGAGTGAATACTGGACTTACATTGGTCAGGTGAACACAAACATGACTCCAAATAAAAGCTAATGTTGCTCTGTAACTGCTGGATGTGTAAGTAAGCAACTGTTCGCTATCAAGTTCACCACATGTTAACTTGTTTCCTCTGCACCCAAGTGGCAAAAAATAAATAAATAAATAAATCAGTTATTGCAGGTTGAAGTGGAAATTGTGTGTCTCATTGACCCAACATCCTATATAATTAATATGGAGATGCCTAAATATTTATTTAAATATTTTATTTTCATGTGTTAACTGCCCCCGTACAGCTCAGAATATCCTTGAGTTTGAAACTGCTGTAAAGTTGCAGCATTATCAGAAAAAGAAGGCCTCTGTTTCAGTGGGAAAGTCCCTGCACACAAAAACTAACTGTTCTCTTTTTTTGTTTTTCTTCACAATGTCTCACTGCAGAGGGAGGTTTGGATTACCACTGGGATTCTTGTTTAAAAGGTTATAATCAGGTGAATAAGGTAAGAGCCCAAGCAAACTATAAAGCAGGTCATCCCCTATTAAATTTCCTCCACAAGGTTGATTTTGTGAGGCAGATAGCTAATTTGAATGTGTTGAATCACTTCTTCGTTCCCTTTTTCTTTGTCCCCTGTCAATCGCACCCACACTCACACACCTCCTATCCCCCCACCGTTAGCTTCACCAGCTGTACAACAGCAGTGGGGCCGATGGGGCTGAGGGCCCGCAGGTCCTGGAGGGGTGCCCTGGTCAGACCTTCCAGGTGTCACTGCTGCTCTCCCACCTCCTGGCTGCACCGGCCTACTCCTCCGACGTGCTGCTACAGCCGTATCTGTCCAGCTGGGACGAGCTTGTGAGGTGAGATCATCAGATAAAGCACAAGTACAGTGAGAGAGATAGATTCATTTACAGCCACTAAAAGGAATTAAGTAATTTACGGTTTATGGCATAATCTGGACTCTATAAGATGATTCATCCTGTTCTGTGTTACTCCTCCAGGTTTATGGAAGCTCTGGGCCCGATGGTGGGACTGATATCTAAAGAGATAGAAAGCAAGACCTCTATAATCCGCCAACTGGCCCTGTTGGCAGAAGAGAGCCCTGAAGCAGAGCTTGGCCCAGATGTACACTCAATAAACACTGTGAACACAGAGGCTGGGACAGAGAATAATGTGGAGGCCTTGCAGCACACTGGTGCTTACCACTCTGTGTGCTCCATGATCTGGGTGGAGCTGGACCGAGGAGTGGTGGACTTCCACCAACAGACAGACTCTGGATGCCGGACTCTTCTGCGTCTGCATCGCGCTCTGCTTTGGCTGAAGCTCTTCCTGCAGAAGCTGGCTGAGACACCGGTGGCTGGCCGGCTCCGGAGCCCCTCAGAGCTGTGCCGTGAGGCCTACCAGAGCACCCTCGCGAACCACCACACCTGGTTCGTCCGCAGGGCTGCCGAGCTGGCCTTCATTGCCATGCCGGAACGGGGTTTCTTCTTCAGGCTGGTGTGTGTGCAGGGCCAGGAGGAGCTGAGCACAATCCTGAACAGAGTGGTTGAGGCCATCGGAGAGGTTTACAACAGGACGCAGAAAGCCCTGGAGGACAATGGCATGCTGGACTTGCCATAGAAAAGTGGACTATCAAACTGGTTTTGCACTGTCCTCCTGGGCATCACACATAAATGGCTAGCTACAAAAGAGGTGAAATATGAATGGGCTTGATTTTTTCAGCTTAAATTCACACATATTATTTCCCCCAACCAAAGCGCTGTCAACAATCAACTAACACTGAAAGTCACTTTGCTTTCAGTCTGTAGACATTCCTTATGAAATATTATGGGATCATGTCTCGACTTGTCCTCACCCTAGAGGCATTTTGAAGGCAGCTGATAATGCGTTTAGGCTGGCTTAACCCAGACTGTGAATTGTTTGAGCAGGTGGACACAATAACATGAACACCACACATCTAAAGCAATCCATTGAAACAACCCTGCAATAAATACAACATTAGTGAGGCTTATAATGTTCGTGAGACTGTTTCACAGGGGAGGTGACTCTGTAATGGATTGCATCAGATTGTACATGTTGTTGTGCCTACCCCCACCCTTATGTGATTGTTCATGTTCTTACATTCAAAATTCCATTGAAAATGACTGCTGTTTTAATTGTAGTTAATGCTTGGTGATTTAGTCATCTACCTCAGAACCACCTATTTCTAGATGCCTTGTAGCCCTGAAAACTGGGACCAATCTATTCAGATTAAAGAGGTATTACACAAAAAAATTAATCAATAAAGTATGTTCTTACATTCAAAATTCCATTGAAAATGACTGCTGTTTTAATTGAAGTTCATGCTTGGTGATTTAGTCAGCTACCTCAGAACCGCCTATTTCTAGATGCCTTGTAGGCCTGAAAATTGGGACCAATCTATTCTGATTAAAGAGGTATTACACACAAAAAATAATCAATATGTGCTGAACAAAGGACAATATGGTGCTTCACAGTAACTGTGGAGTGAGGGTGGAGTATTAATTTCTCAGTTTTACACTGTAAGTTTTTGTATCATGTTCAAAATGATTAAATATCTGTAAAAGAAAAACAAAGTGAGAGTCTAGTCGCCTATTTTCTAACATAGTCTGTCCCAGTAATGTCAGACTTTTGACATTTAAATGCCACTGAACTGTTATGTAATGTCATCCACCATCCAGCAGAGGTTCCAGTGTTCTGCTACAGACTAATCTGCACTTTTCTAACATCTTGGTGGATATAATCTGCTCTGTGAGACACTCTTACCTGGACACATTTTGTGGAAATGGCCTAGTGGCATCATGAACAGGCATTTGAACCCAAATATAAAGGCTTATTCCTTCATAATATCTCTTTGTATGTAAGAAAATATTAGATGTTATGGATAAAATATTAGAAAAGTCCTGATCTGAAGAATATCAAAGGGTTGCAGATAATTCAGGATTATAATATGTAGAATGTGTGTGTAACAGAGAGAATAGCGTGTGCTCGTATCAGACACCGGGGCTACTCTTGATCAGACTATTTTAAACCCACAAATACCTCTAATGCTATGTAATCCTGGCTTTCTCCTTTTTCCTGCACTGCGCTCTCTCTTTCTGAGGAGGAGACAGCAAAGAAAAGAGAGATAAGAATAGAGCCTGAAGCCACGGAGAGAATAGGAGACAGGAGCTAGTTAAAGGTCAGTAAGCGGAAGTACACTTCGGCTGTAATCTTGTCAAGCAGTTGGCGGCAGACTATATTAAAGCAACTCCCAAAGGGAAAAAAAGTCCAACCTAAAACAGGATTCACATATTTCTGAGCTTGGGTCGATCAATATTTATGATTATGATCTAGAATCCAGCCAAGACGTCAATCTGCGACCTTTGACCCGTGATGTGTGTAGGAGGATGACGTGTTGCTGTTGGTATTTCCACTACGTATTTACTTCCTCTTGATATTCTTGTGAAAATAAAGTGCAGGTCACTGCACACATAAGAACATAAGACTCTCATGTCACGTGGCAAGATGGACCTCTACTGCTGTTTTGCTGTTTTTTACCTTTCACTTGTTACCACGTACCAGTGTGTATGCACTGGTTAACACTGGTGTCCACTGGTGCTGTAGGCGGTGAGGATTATGGTGAATGAGATTACATTAGATTATATCCACCTGATGCTACTTTTGACACTAGCTGGCTTCTTTCTCTGTCCCCTACAAAGGCTGTACGACATTTGACTACATTTTGATTCATAATAAGCCACAATGAGAGGATCTACATTTGCATTATGGCCCTTCCACTTTAATTTTAGACACCTGGGAAACACCAAGGAGAGATGACTGAGAGGCAGAGGCAAAAATGAATGTGTGAGTTTGAGTTCCCTTAAATGACATTTATTTATTTCTCTATCTTGGTTTGCAGTAAACATGAGCAAAAATATACATACAGTAAGAGCAAAAAATAAAGATCCAGAACAGATTTATCATCCTTTTTGGGCGAGAGTATCTCAACTAATTTCATGGATTTCTTTCTTTCTTGGACCATCCTTGCACCACAGTCTTAGGCAATAGTACGATATAAGACAAGGGGGTTTGGTGGGTGTATGAGGTTTGTTGAAATTATTCCTTATTTGAAACATGAATAGTTGACTCTCTCTGACATTTGCATTGGGCCCTGTTGTAGTTTTGTTCTGAAACGTTCCTGAAGGTTTCGCACTTGAAAGTTCTCAGAAAGCACTGCTCATTCGGATGTATTCACCGCACTATCAATTTACCTTTAATGACTTAATTTTAATGAAGCAAGTGTTCAGAGAACTTTCATTGCAAGCTTTACGAGCTCCATTTAGTATAAAGGACTCAAACAATGACAAGAAAAAGTGTTTCTACATTAAAAAAAACTAAACCTTTTCCAACCAAGCTGTTAACATTTTGCCATTTGTTGAATTAAATGATGAAAACCTACCAGGTAGCTCCCATAACAAGATACAATCCAAGCTTATACATTCTCTCCTCTTTACAACAAAATAGCAATAAAAAATACTCTTTTATAAAGAAAACAATACTTTTTATATTGTTCCGCCATGATAATGCACACTGGCAAAATTGCCTGAATGCAATATCTGCATGTTCGTTCCTTTTTCTTCATTGCTCTTGATGATACATGTTGCACTGATTTTGTTGCAGCCTTTCCAATAAATACATCATACAGCCACACAAGAAATAAATATATTGCTTTTTGAGGACATCTCCAAATTATCACAGGAAAAAAAAACAAAACAGATAAATGGAGATAACAGGAAATAACATTCTGTGACACTGGGGAACAACACTGTCTGTCCACCAGGAGGCACTGTTATGTTGTAGTGAGACACGTTCCTTTTGTGCGTATTATTATTATTATTATTATTATATAAGAGTAGGCCTTTTAATAACACAGGGTGTTTAGCCCTCCACCTGCATCCTACAGTATCTCTGCATGAGATCCTTACTCAGATCTGCTGCCGAGGATGTGTCAGTGCAGTGCAAATAAATCAAATTTAAACTGTCATGAAGATCTTTGGTTGAAGAACTAATCTTCACATGCACATGAGTGAAACAAGAATGTCCAATTAGGTGATGACGCATTTGATTTGCTATGTTGTGACTGAAAAGGGCTTCAATTAATTTGATGATTAGGGAAAATTGGATTGAATGCATTGAAAACAAAAAAGAGAAATGAATAAACCTTGCTTTATCCATTTTGAGGACGTTGACAGTGAGTCAGGCGTTTGACACAAGGCGGAGGAGCGACAAAGTAGGGTAAAGAAGTTCAGCGTGCCTGCTCTGGATTAGCCGACCAGATTAAGAGATTACAGTGAAATTAAGTAAGTGTTGCAGGAATGCCAGAGGAGAAATGCATGTGAACTGGTCAGTGGACTGCCTCAAAAAGCAAAAAAAAAAAGCCCCAGATAACTATTAGAGCACATCCTTCATTATGAATAACCCCTCCGATATAGATCAGATAATCACATTAGATCTAATTGTCTTTCCTTCTTTCTTTGTCAAGTCTGGATCAGATAATGAGGTCCCATTTAGACCACTGAGAGATATTTGCGAGCATACTGAGAAACACATTGCTCTGAGAGAAATTAAGTGGTGGAGTCGAGCCAGACCTTAATGTGAGTGAACAGATGCTCGCGTTCCACATTTGCTGCGATGACATTGCAGGATCACAGTCGCATTGGTACAATTTTGTAGCCGTGCCAAGGTAATGTGCCTGAGTTTAAAAGTGTGACTCCACAGATTTCTCCAGCCAACATTTGCAGGTGTTTCTTACAATTGTGTGTGCCTGTACTGCACAATGAATGCACGTTAAGTAAACAGCTCCAGCACCAAACTCAGGCCTAAACTATGATTTTTTTTTTTTCAATAAGACGCTGTTCAAACTGGTTGTCTAGTTATCATGATGGCTTTGCCTTCAGACTGATTCATACAACAGAGGAGAATACTACAACAAAGAAACAAATTTAATGAAAAAATATCCTTTTCTATGTGGTCACGAAAGCAAATCTCCAGTTTTGTTCATTTCCTACAGGCCTATACAAACAAAACTCTGATGTACTAACAACTCACATATGCAAGACTCCTTTAAAAGAATATGTAAACTATACATTTTGATATCCTGGATGAATATTTTAGAGGATGATAATGAGTATGATATGGAAACAAAGGGAACAAACACAAACTTTCTACATCCTTCTCCTCCAAAACTGTACATTAAATAATTCAACTCAGCTTCACAAAAAAGAAAAAAAAGCACACTTCCAGTGCAAATCAATACAAAATATGACAATGGCATCTATTTCTGATACATATGAAATAGATGCAACACGCAAAAAAAAAACTCTAAATATTTATGTTTAAATTAATTAAAAATTGAGACACAAGAAAGTGGCTGTTGGTTTAACTTGAATAAAATGATAGACACAGTGACAGGGAGTGTAACGTCATTGTGCAGCAGGAGGATTATTTTTGCTGTTTTCATTTGATATTCAGATGATTGTTTGGGAGCCTGGAAGCTAACTGACTGGGAGTTTTGGGGGCAAAAAAAAAAAAAAATCATGTTTTTGTCAACCTAAGCTGATGTTGTAAGACGTCTGAAACATGACTGATGTACTGTCTCCTATCATAATTCATTTGGCATCAGTGGTGTTGATATGACTGTTCCCAGCGACTCAAATACGAATCGCGTGCGTGCGTTTTATGAGCTACTCTCAGGTCGAACAACCCGTGTGAATATCAAATGATCCAAAATAATTATCATTTAATGAAAGTCTTCTCGTCTGAAGAATGGACTCAAGCATTCATAATGTATGCCACGTAATGAATATTGCACATTGCATGCAACTTCCCGACCTACAATATGAAATGGGACCTGTGAATGGAACACACACACACACACACACACACACACACACACACACACACACACAAACACACTCACTCTTAAAGGTTTTGACCTCTACTTTTACTCCCTTGTTTTTGGAGATGCCTATCTTATTGTATGCTGTTATCGAAACACACACTTGCTGTGCGTGAGGTTTACTAGATTACAGTGTGGTCCCTCCTGGTGGTCAGTGGTTTAACATAACCTTATTTCACACTTAGCAGAGAGGTGGGACACAGGGGCCTCCTGCCCTCATAGCACACTAGACAATACACACATGCAAAATGGCTTCATCTCTGCATCCATCCACCAAGATATATGCGAGTCTGTTGGATTATTCTTTGAAGTGCAACAAAATAGACGTACCGATATAAGGTTATGATACCGTATAAATACTGTAGATATACACCTTCTGTATTGTAATTTGTGTATATTCATATATAGAGGGATACTCTATAAGGAGGCAGCAGGAGGGGAGCAGCAATAAAGTGTTAATGTTGCTGATCCTTGCAAACTTTGAAAACATGTTCACATCCTTTATATCCCCTAGTTTGTCATGCAGTATAAATAGACGTCACCTCAAACTAATTTACAGAAAAGAATTTGTCCCAAAGCTCACAGACAGAAATAATGACAGGATTACCACCCTTTTATTCGTGCCTCATCTCGTCACACAACTGGACAAACAGTTGCCCAAAAAAAAAAAACAATTTGGGGGAGAGTTGTAAACAAATCCTAAAAAGGGTGTGAATACTGAGATTTGTTTCTGTGTATGTGCAATGCTGCAGAGAATGAAGAAAGTAGTTTTCAGGAGAGGAATGGGGTAACCTAGTTATTGGTGTTGATCCTCAGCTTGAAAGACACTCGTCCAGCAAACTTGTCTCTTTCACTTCCAATGGGAATGTTGTTGGCGTTGATCTTACACTCGATGTTGACATCTTGATTGGCAGTAATGTTAAGGAACTTGACGGCAACCAAAGGCTGAGAGTAGTTCACCTGCAAAAACAGACCCAAGGACACCTTAAAAACAGGAATCATTTAATTTAATAAACTGTCTAGAGAGTTACTAAAACACGTTGCTCAGTCATTAACAGCACTGTTTACCAAATCAAGTCATATTTGGATTTAAGATACAATCTTACCTGAGCTTTCTTGCCATAGTAAGGGTAGTACATAAGGTTGAAAGTGCCATTTGGAGGGAAATACGTCAACTCTCCAATTTTGTCAGTGTCTTCTTTCTGAAGTGAGGTGAGGTGAAAAACAACTTCATCAGTTATGGCCTGAAAGATGCCTGCATACATGTAGGAGAGGAGGAGGTGAGCCTCATTAATCTCCTTTTCTCTAAATCTAATTTCCCAACATGCCCACACACTACTTCAGCAGTCTAGTGAATGCAAAACACCTAATTTTGATCCATATATATATACATTTAACTACAATCTACACTACTACTATGCATGTTTAAGCATAATCTAAAGTCTAAAAACATAGTTTCTGTCCTGTTCTTACCCATTCATCTTTGCCAACTTTGTATTTCTGAGAGTGAGCAAATTAATGGAACACGGTGGAAACCAGCAACATACACAAGTGGTGTAAGTGACATGCAATACAGACATGATGGTTGAAACAATATAAACGCAGACATTAAAGACAATGGAGCGGAGCGATTGTGAGGTGGCATATTGCAGATGAGAGTGAGGCACAATAGCTATGAATGGGCTGACATCCAAACTGTCATGTTAAGCCTTTCATTGTGAAAGACAAAAAGGGAGGATTACCTTTGCGCCACAGGTGACAAACGGAGCCTGTCCATTCTTTCCTGGGAGCATCCCGATCACCTGGTGAGAAAGACAGACAGCACATCTCCAGCACCGTTCCCATTTCACTCTTATCCAAACACAGAGGAATGGAAAATCATGTTTAAAATCGCCAGAAATCAACAATAAATGCAGTAACCACTGACTATAATTGTACTACATACTTAATTCTGGCTTTCTTTTATTTTACTGGGATAATCTCTTCCTTATTCCCAACCAGTTTCATCATCTCAGTCACTCCATGTTTCCTAGCAACACCATCCATTTCCCTTCCCTCTTTCTCTTTCATACCCGATTCAGCTTGATGATGATGCATGGCTTGCCCTCCTGGTATCCATAGTAACGGTCATTGATTCCAGAGCAGTCCTCCAGAATGTTGCGGCTGAACTGACAGGAGCGCTTCGGGTTGTTCTTCACATCGCCACTGTCCTCCTGCAGGAAGTACTGGTCTGGGGTGCACTCGTCATTTTTCTGGGCCTGGACGGAGGCGTTGTAGGCTGCAGGGGAGAGAGTGGGGGTGGGGTTTATTTTGTTTGTAAGGGCTTATGACTCAACTAAAATCCAGGTGCAAGGCAATCTCCTACCCGCTGACTTTAAAGGAATTATCTCTTATTAGGTAAAAACAATTCATGCTAGATCGTTGGTTAATCCACAGCAGTAAGCTTTTTGAGTCACTGTACGAGAACCAGACTTACGTGCCAGGAACTTGTCCAGGGCCTGAGCGTACATGTCCCAGCTCTCAGTGTTCTGGATGTTATAGACGATCTCAAAGGTCTCATCTGCTTTGGGTCTAATCACCATGCCTGTGAGTGACAGGGAGAGACGGCAGGGAGTTCACGACACCGCGGCACCGACTGTGACCTGTGTTCATGCAGCCTGTGTCATTAGTTACTGCACCTGGTGTGGAGAGCCTGTCTTGCCAGGTGGGTTTGTGGTCGTCCAAGGTCTGCAGCATGACATACATGGTGAGTGTAAACATGCCGGCCAGGAAGATGTAGAAAACTACATAGAAGAGAAGAATAAGACCTGCAGATAAGGAGAGAAGAGAGTTGTATCAACTGTTTGCAACATCAATGAGAAATGGAGTGTTATCACAGAAGTAATAGATTCAATTATTCAGTTTAACAGACCTTAATCCTTCTGTACTTTGTGCATTTTAAACTTGTATCTTATTTAGGAGGCAATAAGTAGCTACAGCTGTAATAAATCAAACATATATGTATTATTTCATTGAACACTGTACAGATACCCTACTGAAAAATATATTAGAAATAAATGTGTCACACAAATCCTGTGTTCATATTTTAAACTAAACCTATGTAGCTAGTTGGTAGCAAGTTAGCTAAACAGCTAGGCTAACTAGTGTCCCTGCTAAATTCAAGAAGTCATGGTTGTTTTTCCTCAAATTGTTAGCTAATTGTATGATTTTACAAATGTTGCTTTACACTTAATATCATTTTTAATTGTGATGCGCTCACTCAAATATTAACACACGAGGTTTATAGTATATATTCGTATCTGTAACCTAGAGACAAAGTCTTCACCTTAACTCCAATTAAATTAAATTCAGTTCAATTCCATATTTTAAACATGCAAATTGGCCTTTGTCGTATCTAGCCTATATTGTCTTAGAACAAAATGGCAATGTATTGAAACAATAACTCATTGAGAATACTATTAAACTTAACTTAAATGAGTAAGCATTGCACAAACAAGCATTTTTGTAATTTCCACACACCAACCCCAAAGAAGAGCTGCAAGCAACACCCCCTCCCCTTATGATCAAATTTGATCAAACAATATGGAGACGTAGAATATGTATTGAACTTGACATTGTGGAGAGGCTCCCAGCTCACCATGTATAAACATAATGTAATATTGACCGTATTTACGTTTTACTGGCTTGAAAGATGCTTGAGCTACGTGCAGACCCAGCCTGTACTGTTTTATCGTGCATTATGGAAAAAAACAAGTAGATTTTCACCCATTTTCTCTTTGCAATGGTTGCTGTATCCAGACTTCTATGTCTCACAGTGCACTTGTTGAGCTGGTGGCTGCGCATTACAATGGAAGGTTTATGATTTATGCATGATGGCTACATTAGACTAACATCTGCAACTTTAGGTAAGTGCAGTCCATTTCATAATTACCGTAAAGCGCAAACACATTTTTAAGTATGGATAATCTGACATCTGAATTGATAATGGAATCAGTTTTGATAAAATGCTGCGGCTGTGTTGTGTTGTGTTGTGTCTGTGTCTGTGTGGTCACTTTCCAGTTAATCCTCATTAAACTAGAGGCGCTTCATTCCATCTGCCACATCTGCCTCTCTCTTTCTCACTCACACACGAACAAACAGCCGTCCTTTAGATCCTTTAGAAAATATCACTGATTCCACAACATGGTCTAAAATGGAGTTACTTTTATCAATTAATGGTCAAAACATAAACTGTATGATTCTGCTTTTCTCCCATTCTTGCATGCATTCATCTGGCTGAGACAGAATTGTCCCAAAGCCTGAAACAGTGTGAAATAACCAGGATTGAATGGCTTGGTCTCTGCTCTGACCAATTTCATTACAGAGTTGCCCTGTCCACAGAGGGGGAGGAACGATGACAGAGGGAGATACAGGAGGAGAACAAGGACCCCCCAGAGACTAGGCCACAGGGTCAGGAGATTACAGGCCATCATAGACTGGGCCTATTTCATTAACAGTGTAAGAAGACCATAGTGATAATGTTACATTAGACAGAAAGTAGAGCTTCAACTAATGATTGTTTTTCTTATCAATAAATTTGTTCATGTTTCTTTCTGATTAATGATTTACCCCTTTAATGGACTTTACAATTTCCCAGAGCTCAAGGTGACATCTTCTGATTGCTTGTTCCGTCCAATCAACAGTCCAAAACCTAGAGCTATTAAATGTACATGATGCAAATCAGAAAAGCAGGAAACCTTCACATTCGAGAAGCTGGAGCCAACGAATGTTTGGAACTTTTGCTCGATAAATGGCTAAGAATTAATCAAAATCACAATTGCTGCTTATTCATTTTCTGGTGATTAATTAATCAATTAACTGACTTTTTTCACTGTTGCACTGTCTAAAACCTTAAAATGGAAATAAAATCATCTGTAATACAGTACCACTCTGTCAATTGAATATTTTATCCAATGCACAGAGGTTAGATGAACTCAGTCAACCCAATAACCCAGTGATGTGATGTTTAACACTTTTGAAGCAGCTGTTTGGTCCCATCTCAGGCATTCCTGTCTACACAGAGCAGGAGCATATAAATAGCATTTCCTATGACACATGCTTCATTTTAAGCACCAACACCTGAGGCCAGCGCTGGGTAGCAACTGAGTGCCCTGACCCTGTGCCTCTGCTGGATGGCCCCCAGCGTGGAGCTCACTCGCTCTGTCAGCAGGCTCAGCGCTGCATCTGCCTCCCCACACAGCCAGGCTTACAGAAATCCATAACAAAATGTCAAGGGGAAGCTGCTCCACGGGGGGGTAATTACAGAGGGGTATCTTGATGATTTAGAGCTTGTATGTGTTTTGTTTTTATCCAAGTGTTCCTAGAATTATTGGAATCCGAGGTGAAATGAATGAATGGCTGAGTAAGGTGGCAGTGAGCATCCCGTCTGTCGCATGGAAAAGACCCAAGCTGAGTCATTAAATATATACAGAGTCATTTCTCCGGGCCCCGGACCAAGCCGGAGGCACTACAGCGAGAGAGGCATCAGAGATGAGATGTGACAAAACAAAATGTTTTAGTGTTTTTCTTTGTCATCCAGAGGGGATGTTGTGCTATCCACAAATATGACACCACCCAGGGGAGACTGGATGTGCATACAGGGTTGAGTAGTGCAGCCAGGGTGGCTTTCCCCCCTGGCAAAGAGGGTGTTAGGTTTACAGCCTGCCCTCTCAGTCCACACTGATGATGGACAGTGAAGCATCTCTCTTTCACCCTGGTTTTGTTTACAGACGGCAGCTGAAAGCAAAGAACAAAAGGCCAGGGCGGGATGGTTCAGCATCCTGTGCTTTCTTCAGTAATAATGGCAGGAGGTGTCTCTTTTCTTTCAGAATTAATTAGGAGCACATGCGGCTCAATTTCTTTGTAAATTGGTGATCAAACAGATCTGTGAACTAAAAATGAAATGTTCCGGAGAGAGAATTAATAGCTTCGAGCTGTGGTTCTTTTTATGTCAAACATTTATTATCTTGTATATGGTCTGCAATCTAACACTCAGACCAGCATCATTAGGCCCTTAAAGACTCTTTTCCTATGTTACAGTAAAAGCCCTTTGTTGTTTTTGGAAGTGGGAGGTGCAGAACACTTAATTAGTCCTATTTTAAATAGAGCTAGCTGTTTGACCACGTTTGCCTGGTGTCAGCTGGTGGCAATGTAACATCAAGATTGCAGGACTGTTCTGCTTTATCAAGGCTATTTCCATATCATTACAGCTCTTTAAACAAAGCAGAACACACAAGGAAGTGTTCTGCGTTTCATCCTCAAAGAAGCCTTTGATCTAATGCTCTGAACATACATTATACTGCATAATTATCATAAGTGTGAACGACAAATTTGCCTTTTAAAGAGACTGGCAACCTGACTAAGGTGTTTTCTTGCCTTTTTCTGCGTGCATGTTGAGATGTGTGAGAAGTGGGTGTAGAAAATGGACGGATGGGCTATAAACTACGCAGTCAAACAAGTGGAAGTAGACGTACAGTATGTACAGTGTACGCATCAGTAGGAGAATGAGGAAGTGCTATGGTGAAACACAAGTTTAGACCTACATGTAGTGGCTAACTACAGAAATAGCCTAATTAACAGCCTTAGAGAGCACAGCTTAAAAAGGCCACCAGACCTTAAAGCACCTGGGACGCACTGAGCTGGATTAAGTCGTACACTGCGGGAGGATTCCAGCAAACGAAGCTACAGTCAATGAATATCCATTCAGGAAACATAATCACCAGAATACCATTGCAAGTAAAATCACTTTCAGCATTATTCCAACCACAAACACTAAACTTCAGCGTTGCAACGGAGATCATGTCCCCAGTGAAAAGCTCAAAAATAATCTAAATTCCTGAAAGTGGTTGACTTTGTTACATCCTACGTCCTGAATTGATACCCTCCCTGTCAGCCAATGAAGTCATTAGATTAGGATTAAATCCCTCACTGATTTACACTCACTGGGAGGGGCGGGTTGGAGGTGATACAAATAGCATTTGGCCCTCGGCTTTACCCAGATTAAAACGCTCCAATGTCATTACAACAGAGCCATATGCGCCCTATCATTTCATGAATCTTTGAAATAGTTGCAGGCTAGTTGTATGGCAGAAAAGAGGACAGTATGTGCGTTACATAGAGGCTGGGATTGGATCTTTTTTCAAAATCTCAGGGGGGGAAAAGCCTGAAAATGAATGACATCATGTTGAACGCGCATTAGATGAAGCTACAGGCATACAAACCTATTTCTACCAAACTTCAGTAACCCATCTCCCTGGGAAAAAAAGTCTTCTCTGCAGCAGAATTCATGTTAAAGCTAGCTAAAGCACTCTCCCTGCATCCAAAATAATCAACTCAACTAACTTCTATCTGGGTACAACTGATATTACAGTTACACACGTTCATTTCTGAAGGAGTCCCCTCTCTCAAGCATCATGTTGTACCTTTAGAAGAGGCTTAACAGACTATGACAGAGACCTGTTACAGAGCCGAGGGACCATGTTTGCTGCATTGCTGTAGCTGGACAGTACTTACCCCAGCTGCTCGCCGTCCTGCCCAGGAACTCCCTCGTCCTCGGGTTCCATATAAAGTCCTTCCACTCGCCTTTTTCTCCATCCTTTGCCATTTTGTCATACAAGTTTGGACCACAAACCTCTACTGAACGAGCCCTAATGCAATAAGCGCTGGGTTGCAACAATTAGCCAGACAGCAGAGGGAGAGAGAGAGTGAGTGAGAGAGAGAGAGAGAGAGAGAGAGAGCCCTACTGTACCACCGCGGCTATGGGAAGAAGAGAGGCAATTAAACAGGTCTACTCAAACACTCAGACGCACAGATGAATGGAAATTAATTAATTTAATTAAAGTTAAAAACCCTACTGTAGCCTAAATAATAACATAAAAATGGATAGCAATAGTAAGAGGTAGCGGTCCTACACTCAGCACAGACCTAGTAACTGCCCTACCCCCCCAGCTCTTGTCTGCATGCCGCAGAGTTTTGATGAGTGGTGCAGAAATCTAGTGATACTGCGGTAAAGCACTCCCTCCGCCTCTCTCTACAAGACCCCCCCCCCCCCCAATCTGTCATCCCTGACAGAGCTGCTCCCTCCTCCTCCTCCCGCCTGGCCAATCATCTTCACCGCATCCTCCCTCCTCACAGGCCCGATACATAAAAAGACAACCCCATGAGCAAATCGCGTGGTGGCTGAGGGCATCCTTTTATTGGCTCTGAGGCTCGTGTCGTCACGTTCCCAAAGAAAAACCAACATAATATCCCTCTGATATTCCTAAAGGACTCTAAAGTATCTGTGTTTCTGAGTGATGAATTGTAGTCCCCATTGATGTGTTTAATTATCCATCCTGAAATCAGCATCATATTCATATAACCATACAGGGCTCATATTTCCTATCTAGTTTGCCATAGAAGCCTGCCAGAGGGTTTGATTTCTTTCCTTCCTTCCTTCCTTCCTTCCTTCCTTCCTTCGTTTCTTTTGCAATCACAATAAATGAGAAATAGAGTGTATCATATAAACTTTCACCTCAGCATGTTGGATCTTAATGTGATTTTTCTAAAACTCATATTTGGGAAATTGTGAGACAAACTGTCTGCGTATGTGCCTCATATGTATCTACCCCATATGACATTTTAGCATTGGTTGCATATTGAAAGGTAAAAATGGCCCATGGTGCTTGCCGTTAGTGGGGTCCCTTGCTAACCATTAGAGTGAACTTTTCTGCCAGAATAGTAACTAATCCCAGTGAGGTAACTTTTTAAAAATCAAACTATGAATGTTGGTTAATGTGTGATGGATCACTCTGAGTCAGTGCAATTGTTTCTGTGTGCTATATTGAAGCAGTGACTGTATGCATACTAGCAGCAGTGGAGAGTGAAGGTAGCGCCCTCACCTGGACACTGAGGGTGTTGCAACAACCGCTGCAGAAGTGCAGTGGGAACATCATGTCCACTTGCCCACCATCTCCACTGTAAAACAACATGAGCCATGAAAACATGCAACAATTCTGTTTGTTGTGTAAAGTTCATTATATAAAATTTATTTATAATGACAATATCAATGCAAATATAGCACTACAGTGATTTCCAAGGTACACCGTATCTTACCATATCAATATAGTATGGCACTCATATAATGGCCACTGTTTTAGAAGACACACAAAACCAACAGCTTCTGTAAACTATTTTGGAAATGATACCTAGGGTTCCATATCAGTCCGTGAAAAGGAATCATAGTAAGGTGATTACTTGGTATCTGAAATTAAATTGGGCACAATAGTCAGTATCATTGGAACATTTTCAGTGTAAGGAATCTCTGCATGCATTGCACTTGCCCATTTCCTTCAACCTGACATGTGTTTGTTTGAAAATGGACTCAGTAAGCTTGAAAAAACCTCGACCCTCAAACACGAGCAGGTGGAACTAAAAACAAAAGGCCAAGCAGTGACTCTCAAACATTTAAATAGGTCTTCTTTTCACTGGGTGTACTGTACTGTACAGCTTGGTGCTAACTATCATAAAACAACAACAACCAAGAGACATTCAAGTGCTGCAATACTATTACAGAAGGGCTCACTCTTCAAGGTACAAACTTCATTTCACGTGGCTTTCAGAAATAAAACAAATATGTAACAATAACCACTATATTAATAATGTGTTTCATGGTAACACCATGTAGTTGAATGAACAACACCAGTAGTTCAAGATAGCAGCAAAGGATTCGAAATGTCAAGACAACGAGCTGTTGAAATCTGTACACAAATAAAAATGAATGTAGAAAAAAAAGGCATAAATAAAACAATAACACGGCTTAAAGGGAGTCTTGCATAAATTTAAATAAACAACTGTTGGACTGTGCCTTTCTTTAGAGGGCTTACTGTTTATTAGTAGAACTAATGCATGGACTGGCTGCAGCAGATAAAGTACTTAATTCCTTTAGAAAAAACAAGTGAACAAAGTTATGTTTATACAGTATATGCTACATAATATGTATTGATTACAAGTATGAAAATGGAAATAATTGCTACATTTTCAATACAGTTGTACATATCTATTTACAGTACATTAGGGTTTAATTTCTCCTAAGCGTATACCATGTTTTGTGCAGATTGTTCCAGCATTCTGTTTGAGGTGATCAATACTCACAGTCTTATCAGTTGCACCATATTGTACAGTCTGTGTTAATGGGTGTCAGTGCTTGTTTCTCTGTGTGGTGGAACTATCACTAATGTGCAACTGTGGATAAGCATGAGTGATGAAGTTTTTGTACCATTGATCTGTATCTATATTTGGCTGGACTGCACAGCATGTGCCATCTGTCACACCACCTTTTCTAATGACACCCCAAGCAATATATTCATCTTTTTATACAACCACATGTTATCATAGTGAATATCTGCTGTATGTAAAAGTCGGACATGATCATCTCTACACATATTCTTTTACAATACTGTATGTCTATCGTGACATGCAGAGAATGACACAGTAAATGTGACTTATTCAAGTCTTAGATATGTATGTTAGGCTAGTTGACACACGTTTTAATTATGTTGCTCCAGCATTGGGAGCATATTGCTATAAAATTGCAGAAACGTTGAGAAAGTAAATAGATTTACATTACAAATATGCAAACAGGTACAGTAGGTAGCTTTTACTCCTCGATGATGATTATTTGCATCCACAATGACAATCTATTGATACCAAGACATCTCGTATGCATTCACGATTTCAAGAAACACTTCAATAACTTATCAATGAGTCTTGCCTTTTCTCATCCACAGAGTAGTTTCTATACGTGTAGGGCAACTGCGTGTTGGAGAAAATACATGATTCCTTTATGTCTCAAGTAGTCAGGAGGAAATTTGGCAACACCAATCTCAGAAAACATCCCACCCATTATTGTTAAGTTGGTGTCTTCATTTAGTAGCAATAATACTGGTGTTTTGTGGCAAAAAATCATTGGCAATTAGAACACATCAAAAAGGACATAGTACAGAGCAAGTACAAATCACCCGGGTAAGAGATTAATTTAGTCTGATTGTAACACTTCTTTTTCTTCTTTTTCTTTTTTTTTCTCCCTCAAACAAGTTCAAAGTCTCCAGTAACCTTCATTACCATTCTCAGATCAGTTTATCACACAATAAGAGCAACTTTCTCTCGTTCCTCTGTGGTAATTATCTCACCACAACCATTTAAAGAATTTTCCAGGTACTAAACCCATTTTTACTTTCGTCTCTTATTAATTGTTCAACCGTCTTCAACTCATCTGTGTGTTTAGTCCCTCCTCAGTGCTGTACTTGCTGGCCTGTCTTTCCAACTCAGATAGCCGTGTCCCACACGACGGCCTGCGGCCTCTGGCAGGGTGGCGTGCCAGTCTTGCGAGGCTCAGGTGTCCGTCTCCAGCTAGGGAGGATGGGCATGCTGTCCTGCTTGCACAGGCTTTTGTCAGGGCGCCTGTGGGCCTTGATCTCTTTGCACAGGCAGCGTTTGCGCTCGATGACTTCCAGCAGTTTGCCGTCTCTCTGGGTCTGCGTTGCGGACTGGGTGGGGCCCCCGCTGACAGGAGCCTGTCCCTGTGCCAGCTGGGCGAGCTGCTGGAACTGCAACTGCAGGTGGTGCTGTTGCTGAAGCTGCTGGAGCTGCTGCTTTAACTGTAGCTGCTGCTGGTGGAGCTGAAGCTGCTGCTGCTGCCGAGACACACTGGGACTGCTGGGACTGCAGGGCGCTTGAGGCTGGGCCAGACCATGCAGCTGAACACAGTGGAAAAAGTCAAGTCAGTGAATTTATGTAGTGATGTATGATATTACAGTATTTAAATTTCTAAATAAGCTGCAATGATCACTGCAGTGCTGTCAGCAGTGACAGCCAACACTAGCACGTTGAATGAAACTGCAGTTCCTCTGGACAGCCACCAGGGTGCAGCGCGGCTTCATCTATTAAAGACTGAGGGAGGGTCAACCAGCCACATGAAGACAGTCTCTGCAGCACACTCAAACTGCGTCAGCACTTGCTATGCAGCCAGAATCTGGGCAGAATGTGCTGCTAGAAGACTGCAGCTCATCACTCCAAAACATAGTACAGCATGTTCTCTCATCCACTATTCTCTCTCATTTCCTGATTACATATTAGTCTACGTCATATACCTTTGCGGCTGTTTTTCTTTTGAGGCAGGCCAGAACCTTATTCTGCTCAGTGGGCATATCTACCAGCTATAAATAGATCTGCAGGAGCACTGTCTCCAGCAGAAGGGGAAGTAATAATGAGAACAATATTAATGTTCACTCCCAAATCTACAATGAATGAAGTTAATAGAGTCTATAGTCATAAGGCTGGGTGTTATATATTAACCTGATTCAGGGCTTCTCGTGCTGGTAGGCTGCTCTGTCTCTGGACGTCTCCTCCACCCACCTGTCTCACTCCAGCAGCAGAGGAGGAGCGGCCCAGCCGCCCCACTTCTGTAAAGAAACAAACATTACACCGTGTGCCTGCTAATGAGAACACTGGAATATAACTTTTCATTTTAACACACAGAGCTGTGAATGTCTAACTACACTCATGTGATTGAGCCACAGCTTTTGTACTTTGTGTGCTCATTATATTTTAAGCTACTAGACAATTATAGAGTAACCTCATACTTATGAACAATGGATATTGGAGCAACACATTATTATTAAGGCAGGTGTGCTTACACAGAGATTTGTTCCTGTATCACTCTGTTAGTGTTTGTCTGTCAGCTGGATATCTTATTATATTGTAAACAGATTTCCATTAAATGTATTGAACATTACAAGTAATTTAACTTTGGTAGTGATCCTAATTTCTGCTATTCAACAATTATTGTGTATCCAGACTCACTTACAATAAGATCCTAATTCAATTTCTACAGACATATTTGCACGGTTAAAAAATACGTTTAACACTAAAGTGACAGAAGTGACATAACAGAGAGAGACTGAAATCAGAAACTGTTTAGCACTGGTGGGGTTTGCACTCTCTGGTTTCTTTATACTTTTCTGTAAAGTTGCTTACCTGAAATATAAATTGCACCCTGTCTGTATATATACATAGCTCATATTACTAAATGTAATTATAAAGTGTTTTAAACAACCAGGTTTGTAACAATGCACATTGTAAATACCATGAAATGGGGCCAGGGCTCATGAATGTATGTGTGAAGGGATGTGGGCCTGTTTATGGAACACTTCTGTTACGTATTGGCTCTGTTTCAAGGAAAGTATTACACACTCTCAAGGTAAATTGTATCTCTCTGTTTCTGAGGAAAGGCCCTGAGTGCAAATGCAAAGAGACTGACAAAGAAACACAGAGCTTCAAGGCTAATTTCAGATCAAGAGGATGCAATGGAGGCAGAGCTGTTAGCCTTCTGTGACAGGCAGAGGAGAGGAGAGGAAGTAGTCTCTGCTAGTTTAATTCTCCACTTCTGGAACAGAAAAGTAACTTGGATGGGGAATATCCATCTTTTCCTAAATTCGGAGGGTTTAAAGTCACATGTTAGCTGTCCAAGTGTTAGACACCCCACAGAGCCAGCAGAAGAATCCCCATTTAAATCTGCTGCTATAGTTCCTTTCTAAATAGGATGTTGTGGTTAGGGCTCTGACTAAAAGATTACGAACACTAAGTGTTTAGTTACCTCCATTGCGACAGGCAGGGAAAGTCTGGCAGGGAAGAGGCAGACTGACTCTGGTCAGGGCTCTGAAACCCGGGCTGCTATCCACACCGGCCAAGGACTCACTGTGACCAAGGGCCCTGCTGGCGACACTACCGAAGTGGACTGGGATGCCTGAGTGGCCTCCTCGAGATCCCATGCAGAGGTCCTCCTTATCCATCCTTAACAGGGCATCTGCGCTGCCATTCCATGCACGCCCCTCATCCTCTGAGACAGGGGAAGGAACAGAATAAATATTTCAAAGAACGTTTAACTTAAAATACCTTCAAAAGCCTGATTTTTTTCAATACAGCATCTGTACTCTGTATTCAAAATGACCTCTGACTTACTCTCTGTCTCTCTGCTCCCATGGCTGAAGGACAATTTCCTCTGCATAGGCCAGTAAGATCCTTCATCTGCAGCTAAGCTGGCGCTGCTGTCCCAGGGCATGAAGCCAACTTTTGACTGGAGGGACGCAGACCCTCCGTTACTCTTGGATGCCCCCTCACCTACACCAGTAAGACTTGAGGGCTGTTGCAGAGACGGCGTCTGAGAGCTTCCTCTCAGGCTCTCGTAAGCCGGCGGTCTCCGGAAGCCACCAGAGGGGTAGGTCCACAGCAGGGGGCTGTCCGAGGAGGGAGGCTTGTACGCTGGCAGGCCGTGAGGAGTGTGTGAGCGAAGATGGGGCCGAGAATGAGGACGCTGGGATGAGGATAAAGGCGTAGGAGTGGAGCTGGTGCTGCTTTGAGACGTTTGGCTGCTAGTGGAGTGAGCATGATCCAACTGCAAGGAGTACGGCCCTCCATCCCTATCCCGATCCCTTTCTCTGTCCCTGTCTCTGTCTCTGTCTCTTTCTCTTTCTCTGTCCCTGTCCCTGTCCTTATCCCTATCTCTGTCCCTATCTCTGTCCTTATCTTTCTCCTTGTCTCTCTCCCTGTCTCTGTCTCTACCCCTATCCCTATCCCTCTCTCTATCTCGGTCCCTGTCCCTCTCTCTATCTCGGTCCCTGTCCCTATCCTTGTCTCTGTCCCTATCCTTATCCCTCTCTCCTTTATCGGACTTCAAGAGGAAGCTAACAGACTTGCCTTCCTTGCCTGTACTTGAGGTTTGGGTCTGGACTGTGGAAGTCTGAGAACTGCTCTTGTTTGGAACAGGGGAGTCTCCTCTCTCTGGCTTGCGATAGTGATGGTAGTGCGAGGGGCGATGGTGAGGGTGGTGGTGGTGATGGGAAAAAGGGGAGGTGGATTTGGAGGAGGGAGGCAGAGGTGTGGAGTGGCTCCTGGCTCTCAGGCCAGGAGCAGGGCCTAACTGGGAGTCTCTGCTGTGTTTGTCCTGCTGGGTTGCACTTCCTCCTGATGACTCCTTGGATACAGGAACATTAGAAGAAGTTGAGGAGGAGGTGCTGGCTTGAGTTGTCACGCTGGATGTTTGAGTTCCCATTTTAGCAGAAGAAGATGCCTTGTTTTGCACCCCGACCCCGCTGGAGGCTGCTGCCGGCTGAGGGAAGGCAAGCAGTGGAGGCCGGTGCTGTAGAAGATTGGGGAAAGGGGCTGGGATCTTCGTGTTGGACTCGGGCTCGGATTTACTCCCTTGCAGCAGGTAGGGAGTAGGAGCTCGTGGAGTGTGTGGACTAGCGGAGAGGACCTGGGGGACAGGGGTGGAGGATGCTGAGGAAGGCAGAGGAGACGAATGGGATATTGACACGGTAGCTTTGGGTTTGGAGTAGGAAGGAGAGGAAGAGGAGGGGCGTGGCAGAGAGGAGGAGCTGCTGGAGGAGGAAGGGGTGACATGAAAGTGTTTAGAGTTTCTCAGTTTTTCATGTTTTGGAGGGAGGTGTCTCTGGGACTCTCTGTCCTCATGCAGCGGGTATTTCATCTCCTCATAGATGGCCTCACTCTGGTCTGAGTCAGAGTCAGGCGTGGTGGCCACAGGGGTGACAGGGTGGGGGGTGGCCGTCTGGTTTTCTCTGGTGAACACTTGGCCCACCATCTCTATATAGACTGGCTCATCCTCCCCGTCTCCAGTCTGAATCTGAGAGTCTGCTGCCTGGAAAGGCAAGGATGTGGCAGAAGGAGGCACGCGTGGAGGAAGAGGGTCAAAGGAAAGCTGGGTGCTGGGACTTCTCTTAGGCTTTAAAGGAGGCACCTTCTTTGATCCAATCTCTCCAGAGTCAGACTTCTTCATGGCTGTAGGAGAAAAAAAAATGCCTGTCAAGAAAAAGATCATTTTTTTCTGTAGAATATGCGCATGAAAACACATTTCTTACCATTTTTCTTCTCTGAGTGTTTGGCCTGGGAGTGAGTGGACGTAGCAGGTGGCGGCGTCTCAAGAAGTCCTCTGCTGTCAGCGGATGAGGAGCTGAGGCGAGTGCTGGGGTGACGTTTGGGTTTGGCCGGGGGGCAGCGGCCTCCATGTTGGGATTGGGTGTCGGAGTAATCTCCGTTCTCCAGACTCGTGTCCCCGGCACCGACAGCATGGCAGGACTGCGAGCGTGGCGCCATGGCGGAGGCACAAGAGTGAGGGGACAGGTCCTGGGAGGCCGGCATGGTCATGAAACCCATCCGGAAGTGTCGGCGGAAAGAAGCCAAGTCTCTGACTTTGCCAACAGTGGCTGAGGGGTCGTTTTGGGTGGAGCTGTAGTTTGGGAATGGGGTTGGGATGGTGTGGATGGAAGAAAAATATTGAAGCATGAAGGAATCATAGTGCAAAACATTCATGTAGTAGCCTTTATATTGACCTCCCTCTTTCCTCTCTCTCTCTTTGGTCTTCAAACATCGCCTTTGCTATAAAGAAATGCCTGCAGGGTTTTCACTGCAAAAGGGAAAGCCCTGGAGGCTCCTCCATGTATCGCATTCACACATCTTTCCATCTGAATTCCTCCACATCTGCTTCCCCCTCAAACACATTCAATTAGGAAATCAATTCCCCTGTCAAAAACACTCTTAGTGTACACTGTGCTGCTGGAATTCCCTTATTCTTTATATCTTTATATCCTCAACCCACATCTGTAGCCTGCTCTCATGATCACCAGAGGCCTTTAATCTGTTACCATGGGAACAGTTGTGATTTTCATGTATTTGATAGTTTGTCTTTGAAATCATCACTGGTACAAGCTCCCACAATAAATAAAACTGACAAAGATAAAAATCTGACAAAATAGTGCAGTGTTTTACCAAACTGAACAATAGTAGTTGGAATTGCATTACTTTTTTTGGCTAATTGTGATATACTTGTATGTGTAAAACATACTATACTGTATACCTTTTATTCTATTGGATCCAGATGCTTATTATTATGTAATAGCATGTCTTTGCACAAAACTCTGTGGTCTTGTTTGCAGATTACAAAAAGCTAAATAACTTGTTTGAAAGCATGTTGATTAATTAATTTTGAAGGGCATTATAAATACACCCCAGACCCTCAAATTAGGTAAAATAATTAGTAAACCAGAATGAAATCAAACGTGCTAAGTTGCTGACACTTTAAAGTCACAGTTCAGACATCAGTGTCAGTGGTTCAAGTTGTTGACATAAAACTGTGAGGTTTGATGCCCTGCTGAGTTCACCAAAAGCTTACAAAATGGCTTCTGATAACCCTAAATCTGCTTTAGAGATATGTGGTGCAATGGTGTGGTGTCCTCTCCGGGGGTGTTACGCTGCTTCACCCCACAGCAACACAAGATAAGTCCCTGGCTTTTAAGCTAACTTCGATCGAACAAGGTTGACTTACTTTCCCCGTACAACAGACTTTTTATAAAGAAGGCTATTGTTAAAGTTTCTGTACTTACACAAAATGTCAGAGGAGAGAGAAAAAACCCTTCACATCTGTGGTGGAAATACCATCAAAAGGAGTAAAAAGATATTAGAATTTACTGCAGCGATGCAGGAAGAAATCACAGCTTCATCAGGCTGATTCTTATTCCACGTATGTGTTCACATCTCAGCCACAGGGACACAGGGAGCAGATCTGGATATCCACATCTGGGTCTATACGTTTGAGGCTGCAAGAAATTGTGTTTCTGAGTGTGTAATTAAATTGCTCAAATGCACGATTATTCTGTGTGTAAATGATTCATATGACGGCGACATATGACTATGGGTCACGCAGCGCTCTCTTTTAGATCAGTTCCGATCCCTGTGAGGCAGTGAAGCACAGAAGAAGACAATTGGAGCTTACAATTTCAGTCAACATTGCAAGCAGCAGAAGCAGAACTCAGGCTGCTCATCGTGGAGAACACAGAGGCTCTTATTTTCTTCTTCATCAAATCACTGTGTGTGAGGCAGTGTGTGTGCCCTAATATGTGTTTTTATGTGTGTGGTATAGCAACAGCCTGTGTTTACATCTGTGCAAGTATGTTCGTGCCCTTGAACACCTGTAGAGATGCACTTGTGACTCCTCACAATCGACATAGATACTACAGGGCCAAATTTAGCCCAGAACAGAGGCTGAGCAGCTCTTCTGGTAGCCTGAAGTGCTCTGTTTTTTTCTTCTTACTTCTTCTTAGGGCAGAAAAATCTCTCAACATCTTCAAACAGAGACCAAAAACTCAGCAGTTCAAAAAGTATCTGGACTCTCAACTCTTTATTCGCTTTTTTTCCTTGCTGCTTTACATTGTGCACCTAACCTATAGTAACTTGTACTTACATCAGTAGTCTGACATTTTGGGGGAAAAGCTTATTCGCTTTCTTTTCTTGACAGATGAGAAGATTGATGCCGTTTTCTGTCTGCTTAAGATGAAACTAGAGCCAGCAGCCGGTTAGCTTAGCTTAGCATAAAGACTGAAAACAGGGAAACTGTTAGCCTGGCTCTGTCTGAAGGTAACAAAATCCGCTTACCAGCACCTCTAAAGCTCACTAATTAAGACACTGTATCTCATTTGTTTAGTCCGTCCAAAAACTGAAGTGAAAAGATTACAATTTCTGGATTTACGGGGGGTTATTGCAGGACTATTTCTAAGCTGGGAGTCCCACAAATAACATATTGAGAGTGAATAAGCATTTTTCCCCAAAATGAAGAACCATTCCTTTAATTCTGCATATTCTACAGTAAGAACAATGTTTTTGGCTCGTGTGCACTGTTTAAATGAAAATCTGTACTAGAGAATGGGTCTTGATAATTCAGGACAGTGTAGTAGCTCTTGTTAATTACTGGTATGATCTGATGTTCTGTTTTAATCATGAATAGAGCTTAGTCAGTAACAATTGATCAATCTGAAATATTTCAAGGAAGTTTCTTCTCCTCCTGTCTCGCTCTGTCCAAAGTCCAAATTGAGAATTGAATTGTCTGCATGAATTTGAGGTATCTCCAAATCATCTCTCACAAATGTTATAGTACGCTCAAGAACAAAAACAGTCCTTGTGCTCTAAAAAAAAAAAAAAAAAAAAAAATCTCTTTGTTATCCTCAAAATCACATGACTGCCAGCAGATGAAGGTTACATATTCATCCCAACAAGCACTAGAAAGAAGCAGGGAGAAATGTTCATCATTGTCCCTGACAATCAACCCCGTGTGAGGTCATCCGCTGCCCCCTCTGTAGCCTTTTAAACAACACCTTTGGTAGATTTATCTTTTGACAGACTCTTGAATACCACCTCCTCCTCAGAGTACAAGATATTCCCAAAAGCTTTTAAGACTGTGGTGATAAAGCTTCTGCTGAAGAAATCCAGTTTAGATAATTCTGCCCCTAGCAGCTACCGTCCTATTTCTAATTTACCTTTTTTGGGGCAAAGTTTATGAGTGGGTTATGTTTAAACAGCTGAAGGAGACTATCTGTAAAAAAAAAAAATTGAGTGGTTTGAGGGCAAATCGGAGTCGTCTCTTGTTAAAGTTTCAGATGGGTTAAGGTTGAGCAGCTGACATTGAGTGTGTGGCTGTCCTCATTCTGTTGGACCTTACTGACATATTTGACACAATACACGACACTTTAATTGATTGCCTTAAGTTATGGGTTGTCTCTTGCATGGTGTTACACAGATCTGATTCTTCTTTTGTCACCGGAAGAAAATTACATAAAAAGTGAAACTGCCTGATGGTTTGACTCAAGGCATTAAAGCACAAGCTTTGACTATTGATTCTTCTAACAGTATTATTCTTTGCCAGCATGTGACACACAGTTATAGGTGCCCCTAAAGCGACCAACGACCAAAATAAGTCTTCCATTTATAACTATTCATCTCCAATGAATAACCACACTGATAATAACTTCTTGAAGCTTCCACAACAACACAATACTTGTCTTTGTCTGCCTGAAACTCAAGATTCATTTTAGACGTTGACCTTACCTTTAAAGTTTTTTATTTATGTGACAAGGACTGCTTTGTTCATGAGGCCGAGCTCACGTGATGAGGAATACATTCACATTCAGCTGCCATGACAGGTGCAATAAATCATATTCATGTGGGTTTGATGTGTGCATAAAAAGGACATAACAGGGATGTGAATCTTGGAATGATTCCCTGTTCGTCTCAATATATAGTTGGCATTTCAATAGTGATTCAGGATTCAGGGTATGGGGTCAATGGTTTGATACAATTGGATTAATTATAGCTTTGATCGGAATTTGTATATTGCATGATAGAAGTAAATTATATTAAGTCATTAAAGAAAATGTAGATTTTAAGCGTAAAGATGCCCTTGTTTTGACTCTGTTTTAAATCTTAACTCTTATATAAAACAACAAACAAAAAAAATATAATTATATATTATATAAAATATAATTTAACATTGTCTCATATTCATACTCACATCAGGTGAGCTCAGCATGAATAACAGTCACGTTCAGACGGGCATCAATAAATTCATGTATTCATATTGGAAAAAAACGTACTTACTTCTGGTCTAGAAAACTGAACTCATGATTTTCAGCCCCAAGACACACTTTGTGAAGATGACTGGAGTGTTGTTCTAAATCAGGAAGAATCTGCATTGTCTCCTTGCATTATAAACATGTCCAAATATTAATACATAACTCAGAGACACTGTCCTGCCCAACAAACACATTGTATCACTTCACTTCAACCCCGTAAAGCCAACATCGACCTCTTCTTAAACACTGAGCAGACTGCAAGTTATTTCTCCAAATCGAGAACCAAGAGAGACTAACTAATGGTCATAAACCAATTTATAAACATATATAAATTGCATTCTGGAAACTTTTAAAAATATTACAAAAACTGATTCATTCATAGCAAAAACAATACCTCTAAACAAGTGATACCACAGTGGAAATGTAAATAAAGAAACCGGTGAATGCAAACTGAAAAAAGAATCCCCTTATACAATTCTATTATGAAGTCTATTTATGTATTACTGCATTTATTATCCTATTTATTACCTTTAATTAGCTGTTCGATCAACTTAATTTACAAATTCCATTGTTTATTTAAAAAATGGATCCATTAATCCATAATTTGATTTATATTACAAACACTTTTGTAATTTACATACATTTAATAATTATTTTCATGTGTCTTTTATCCATCCCTCTTTGTCAAATTGTCTAATTGAATATCAGTTACTGAATTGCTTGAAAGGGCTCTGCAGGGCTTTTTTAGTCCTCCATATATCTGCATACACACTGGAGGTGCCAGGCTACACCCATGCCAGCCCATTCACACTGGTCTCATAATTCTGTGCAAGAATTAATAAAACCTCAGCTGGCAGCAAGGTTTACCTCCACCAGTCATCACTACTGGGAATAGTCTGTCTGCCTGTATTAGTGGCATGAGAAACAGACTCTATTTTTAAAACTCATATTGAAACTCACCTATTTACCATTCTGTGTCTCCACAGCCGTCTCTGCTTTATAAATGTGATTTCTCTCCTGAGGGCCTCGAGATCTCAAACTGTCTAAGAGTGCCCTTCATACTGCTTCTTTTGCCCCCCACATCCCTCCCTCACTCCCTCCCCAGCTCTGCAGTCGTTGCCGGTCCTGCCTCGAGTCCATTTGGTTTCCATCCCTTTGTCCCTGTGCGGTTTCATCCCTGACCCTGCCCTGTTCGTAATCATCACTGGTCATGTCCTGCTTCTCACCTCTGCTGCTCTGGCCCCGCTCGGCTCTGCTTTCATCGCTCATCATGTCCCGCTGTCCCACTTGCTGCCCTACACCTCCACTGGCTTGATGCTGCCGTGACGCTGATCTCTGCTGCCAACACGAGGGCCTCCAATTACCGCTGTGAGTCAGAAAGCACTGGACGGCGCTTCTAAACAAACTGAACTGTTGTCTCTGATGTGCTCCCTCTAGCCCCCCGTAGCCTACACAGCGTGGAATTTGGTGAATTATAGGTGACTCACATTTGAACAGTACATCTCTCGTCTGTCCCCGAAACACACGCTCAGATACTCGAGATCACTCACTCACTCACGGGCACGCTCACACTTTTCAAGACAATACTGTCACGATTCAGAGTGTGATGATGTTACGTTGTTGACACCTGTTTTGTCCACTTTTGTAGAGTGCTTGAATTAGTTCTATTATAATTGAATTTGTTTGTTTTGATGCTTGGCTGTCTTTCAGCATGTCTGTGTAAAATGCAGTTTAAATACAGTTGATTTCATTTGACCCTAAAATCACATCATTATTATTATTATTATTATTATTATCATTATTAATATTATTGACAGGACCAGCACTTAGTCTCTGTTGTGATTTATTAGGATTACTTTTCACTTCTGCTGGAAGACATCCAAAGAGAGAAGCTGGACCTGACACATCAGCAACTAACTGTGTTGTGATTGTGGAGAAATTGGAGCCCTGGACACACACTGCACCTCATTTAACAACAACTCTTCAATCCTACTGAAACAGTGCTGGCAGGCCAAGTATTCACATTATTTACCTAAATATAGTACCAAAACAACAATCTGCATTACAAGTGAAAGTCCTATGTTCAAAATCCTATGAAGGTAAAAGTTAATCCTACTATCCTAAGTATTATCAGCAAAACGTACTTGAAGTACTCATTCTGCAGAAAAATGGCCCCCATGAGTGTTATATTATTATCATGACATTATTAGATTGCTAATACTGATCTAGCTGGTCTATGTTGGGTAGTTTAGTCCAGTGGTTCCCAACCTGTGGGTCAGGCCCCCTCCAAAGGGTCTCAAGATGAATCTGAGGGGCCCTGACATGATTAATGATTAATCAGGCGGGACAGAGCAAACAACAAAGTTCTGCTAAATAAATTTATATACTTTTTTTTTTTTTTTTTAACTTTTCTCTAATCTTTGCTCTTTTTTTTAAATATTAGATAAATGTATTTAAATGAAACCATGTGAAAAGTATCAAGAGGAATTCTTTATTTGATGGAACTATTAACAACTCATCTGCACCTGAAACATGACAAGGGACCAAACTAAACACTTTTTTCGTAAGGACTGTAAAAGGCTGGGAACCACTGGTTTAATTCTCAACAATGTGTTGTATTTTATAAGCTTTTTAATGTAAAATCTATAGCTGTCAGATAAATGTAGTGGAGTACAATTTACAATATTCCCCTCTTCACTGAAGTGGAGTAAAACTAAAAAGTGTCATGAACTGGAAATACTCAAGTACATCAAAAGTCCTTAGTTACTTTCTACCACTGCTGGCAGGCTGAGCTTCAAGGCCTGCACTTCCTATTGTTACTGCATATTCCATAAAAACTCATTACAGGTGATGATTTCTAATTCACTCCTTCTCTGTTGGAAAACGACATAATTTTAAGTGCGTGAAACTTTGGCAACTTTTACACCGTTTCTGTCTTCATTGATATAGCGACCAAACTTTTAATTTTTAATTCTTCTCAGCTTCATAGGAAAACTGGATTTTCAAAATAAAATGTTAAAGCAGTGAATAACCCACATTCATATGACACATTGCTGTGAATTAAAACAAATGGCCTTACTGAAGCTTAAAGGTTAGAACCTCTGGTGTAAAGATTAAATAATCACATGTGTATTGAGACAAATGAGGCAACAACTCTATTTAATTTTCTTTTTCATCGGTTTTGGCCCCCTTTTGCCCTCTGACATTTTGGCTGACATTATAGTAGTTTATCTCAGCTACAGAACATATTAACTTCATTATGAAGCTCTACTATGCAAATTTGTCCAAGACTTTTCAGGCGAACCCGACTGACTTCATGAATTAAGATTTTGAAATTAAACTCATTCATGCCGGCTAAGAGGTTTATATCCCCACTGAACTGAACTCTAATGTAATCCCACATATGCAGAGCTCCTGTGAGCTCATCCTCTCACCTCTTTTTACTTCCCTCTTGGTCCCTCTGCCTCCAGTCCAAACGGCTCTTACGATACAGCAGGTTCATGTCGCTGCGGGGTCGCTCCTCCTCGCAGCCTATCACAGCGCAGTGTAGCCGCTTGCTCCGCCTCTCTATGTCACGCAGGAAATGCTCGACTGCCACATCCTGGGCAGAGCCAGAGCTCATGGTATAGAAGAAGACTCGCGGGAAGGGGACGTATGTCACAGGCAGCCTCCTCCAACTCACCTAAACAAGAAGAAACAAGAGCAATGCTTGAGCTCATTAATCATTAAAAAACATGTTAAACCGCTTCCCAGCCTACTTGCAGCTGACAAGATTGACAGTGATTACTTTGTGATGTGGCGGCGCACTATGAAACCCAAATAATGAAACTCAAATTACTGGCAGAACTTTAGGGGAGTCATAGCTTATCATGCTCACTGTGTCATAGCGAACAATCCTGCCCATTACTCCATCTGGCAGCCTTCAAAGCAGAGACACAGTGATGCATGATGATGGAGGTTGCAGTTTTGTTTACCCGTACCTCTAGTGTATCACATGGAAACTATTTATATTTTCATTATCCAGTTATGAATATTTGAGTAAGCATGGTAACTCAGCTGCAGAGCGTCTCTGGCTGCAGGCCCTGGGATGGCCTAGCTAAGCCGGTCTGCTAGCCAGACAGTAATGTGGTTTGTCATATGTAGCGCATGCACAGCTTCCTACTCACGCTCACCCCATGTGAAGTCAGGCTTGTTGTGGGGCAGATATCAACAGTGTTTTCACATTGGAGAATGTGAGTGTGCAACGCAATTGGCTAAGAAAAGTGCAGCTGTCAGCTGATGCATGTTTCCAGTGTTTTTCCATCATAAATAGAAACAGAGTTGGAATGTTTTTTTATTGGTGGACACTGGAGCATTATCATTGGTGCTCTTGGCATCAGTTTGTTTTTAGTTGAACAGCATTGCTGGTGAACACAACTGTATCAATTTCTTCATATGAGATGTGTTATGCTAAGCTTCACATACTGTGTTTGCAACATTAGTCATTTTAGTGGCCCATATTGCCAGGTCTTCTGTCTCACAAAGCAGAAAAATAAAAAATTGAAATATTATGAAACAAAACATTTTAAAATCACAGTTGTGCATTCACAACATGTTATAATGAAACTACATCTGAATCTAGTTTAATGAGCTCTGAATTATGCTTTTATACTCCTTAACTAAGAATGCAAGCAGCATGAAAAGGGCATAAAAAATACATACAAAACACACATTTACACTTTCCAGCAGTGTAATAGCTCTTCTACTTCTGTTCCTATTCAGGACCACTTAAACCACATTTACCACCAACTGCTCAGCATCCTTACTGTACAGAACAATATCTCAACCATATCTCACTGTAAAGACAAAAACTCCACAGAGCATCAGGCACTGTCACCTGGGCCAGGTGGCATGTTGAGGCGTGTAGCTGTGTGTGATTCTTTTGTCACGGCCCAGTGTGTCATCCAGTGTGTCAGCGTGGCTACTGCTATTCTTGTATCCCACAGCCCTGACCACAACCTCGACCGCTGCTGCTGCCATGCTTGCTGACTCAATGTTAATTAGGTTAGTGAGCTGCGACTGTAGGCTGGGCTTTTGTTAACTGGAGCTTTGATTTGGGTTTCTAGGATCTGGCAGCTGAGCAGGCAGCCCTGCAATTGCTGCATTACATGCTGTGGGATGGTGTGCAATTAGCCGAGCTGAAAGAACCAGCAGACCTTCGTCTTACATCTACAGGCAGGTTTGTCTAATCAAACTGGGCTACAAACATTATTTTTACAGGCCGACACAAAACATGCGGTACACTCACATAGGTTGGCTGGAATCAATCCCTGGGGTCACTTTAAATCCCAAATAAAGTCAGAGCATTTAGCAAAATGTTCCAGGAGCATCTGTAGGGTCAGGAGTCGCTTGAATTCCTCTCATTAGAACCAGGAGGCAGATGGAGCCATGATTCATGTAACTGGATCTGCATGCAACACTGCAGACTACTCACTCATGCACATAAGCAAACAGATCACACACACACTCAAATCTGCCATACATGCTAAACACACACATGCGCACAGGGTGTGAAGCGGTAATTGCAAACGCTCAGCAGCTGATTTGAGTGTGGGTTAATGATGACAGGGAATTTAGATCATTACCAACAGAAAATGCAAAACATTTGGAGTATCATCTCTGGGTGTAAGAAAGAGCAAATAATATACGCTGTCAAATAATTAGCTTTGACTGTACATTTGAGGTATCTTCTGTGTAAAATCTGTCTTTCACTGCCACTTGCTGCAGCCCTCTGCCCTCCAGCCTCCACCTCAGCAAGTGGTCCTGTAGCGTTGCTGCACCTCACTGTGAGTGAGGCAGTAATGCTGCAGAGTGGAGGGACACATCACAGCACTGGTCTGGCCTGGCCTTGAGTTAAGGGCAATAGTTCTACAAAACATATTCAAAATACACATTTAATTACTTTGCGGTATATTATCCCTTTGTGTTTTGCACACATCAAGACAAATTACAAAGCATTCATAAGACAGATTTGCTTTTGCAAAGCTGCTTGAATAGAAGCAATTAGATTGAAAGGGCAGATAGTACAGAACATCTTGTTCATTATAGACATCATCTTCTTTCTTCTGCACATCCAGTCCTAGGATGTTTGGGTTTACATCTCTTCGAGGTTGAATTAAATAACAAATTAGCACTATTAAACTTTGTAACTTACTATGTGACTGTAAGTAAGGTAAGTAGGAAAGAAATCAGTGGGATTGTGTATGTCCACAGATGTTTATGTCTCAGTTTATCACTGATGTAGGTTCTGTATTTTTAAAGACACAAGATACTGTACATATGCTTGAGTTTATTCAGTTTCTCCCTAACGCCACAGCCATTTCTGCCCACCATTGTACAGTATCATAACTTGACCCCACAGGCGCACGGTACACCACAGTAACCGCACTGGAGCCAGACACAGTGATGCAGTTCAGCCGGAGAAACAAACAGGGAGAGAGGACGAGAGAGGCAGAGAGGAAGCAGCGCAAGAGGACGGAGCGAAACGTTCAGGAGAAGAATGAGCAGCTTGAGACGCACACAGCTAGAGAGGAGGAGAGACCGAGGCAGCAGGAGAGAGACGGGGAGGGGGTACGGTGAAAAATGAGGGAAGCCAATAAATGGAGAGTCACTGAGGGATCAACCGGGCTGAAGATAAATATGATTAGGCGGAAAACGTAAAACTGGAGACAGACTGATGGAAGGGAATATTGAGGCAGGGAGTATGAGAGTGGAGGGAATAGGCAAATGGAGGCAAGTGCGAGGAGGAGAGGATAGAAAAACAGTGAAAGGCAGCCAGACTACAAGAATGGGGGAGGGAGGTGAAATCAAGCCTCTCACACTAGTCGCTGTGTGTGGTCTCCTAGCAACACTGTCAGCCATGCATCTCTTCCTTAGCCACTGAATATGTACAAAGCAGGACGTCAGCCACATACGTGATGGTTAAACCTCACTGCCGCTTCATTTGTACCTGTAGCCTCCAGTAACAATATAATCTCATGTACCTTAAACGGAGATACCATCTGTTTCCAATAGCAACCAATAACTAATACACTCTTAGTCAGATTTCTCTACACACTTGATGAATGCTTTTAAATGCTCCCTCCTCTCACTTCCTGCCGCAAGTCTGGATATGGGAAGCCAAATATTAAGAAAATCAGGTGTAGATGTTTGCAGTATAGTAACATTTCATCACCTGTCACAGTGGGAAAGAGAGTATTGAAGTGGAATAGATGTGAGCTTGATGTGAGCGTGAGCTTGGAGAATATCGGCCCCAGCTGATAATACCAAGACTGGAATACTAAACCAGGAGCCCCATGAAATCACACCTGGTTCCTCTCATGAAACCGGTCCACTAATCACTGATTTGCTCCCAAATGCTCATGTGTTTCTTGTCAAACACCAACTTCCACAATGTGCTGGATGGTCTTAACAAAACCATCAGGCAGATTATGACTACACGATTCAGTGGGGAAAATGGATCATTGCTTCTTTCAGACAAACCCATGTCAGTTGTCTGAATGAGACAACTACCTGCCTCAAAAGCAAAGTGTTAAACTGTTGGCAAAGCAAAACCAGCTTTCAGAAGATAAATGTTGACCAATGGAGAGGATTCACTCCCTTCCTTCTTATGACCTTCAACCAGATGCTCAGAAATCTGGTCGAAATCTACATTTTTACATCCAAATGCATAACTAATTAATTACTCTTATAGGCACAACTAGGTAGTGATTGTGATTATGGGTCACCATAGCATGGTTGTGCTAATGATATCAGTCCATTAATATCATTAATAACTAAGTCATAATAATTAAGTTTATACGCTGCATAGTAATAGAGGGAAACTGAAAAATAATGCAAAGATTTACAAACAATTTGAAGTAATAGTTTGATATTTTGGGAAATACACTTTCTTGCCAAGAGTAAGATGAGAAGATTGATACCACAGTGAAAATGAAGCCTGTTAGCTTAGCTTAGCACAAAGACTGGAAACAGTAGGAAACAGCTAGCCTGGCTCTGTCCAAAGGTAACAAAATTCTCCTACCAGCGCCTCTAAAGCTCACTAATTAACATGTTATATTTTGTTTGTGTAATCTGTATAAAAACTGAAGTGGGGAGGTTGTGGTGTTATGTGGGGGTTATGTGCAGGATTAATTCTTGGCCAAGTGCAGTAACATCTTGGAGTCTCCGTCGGTTGCCTGGCAACCTCAGACTTTGTTTTTCTGTACAGATTAAACAAATGAGATATAATGTGTTAATTAGTGTTAATTAATGAGCTTTAGAGATGCTGGCAGGTGGATTTTCTTACCTCTACACAGAACACTGTTATGACACTTAAATATGTTAAATATGAAGCTAGAGCCAGCAGCCTGTTAGCTTAGCTTAGCACAAAGACTGGAAGCAGGGGGAAACAGGCTGCTGGCTCTAGCTTCATATTTAACATATTTAAGTGTCAATCTTCTCATCTGACTCTTGGCAAGGAAGAGAATGAGCGCATTTCCCAAAATGATGAACTATTCCTTTAAACATTTCATTTCATTTTGTATTTTAAATATTTCCACCAAGCAAAATCAGGACGAAATAAAGGAGAGACTGGTGTGTTCTGACAAAGTGGCAAAGACTAGTTCATATTGCAAAAGTTAACATTGTGCTGGCAAAGTACAAACATGCTTGCACAATATTAATGGCCAGATGTCACACACTTTCTGCCACACAGAAGCTCAACTTGCAATGAGAGATATTGTCTGAAACATTTGGTCAGTCAGATCATTTATGCTGTATCACACCATTACTGTTCTGATGTGGACACACTCAAACCTCTCATAACCTCTCACCTATTGTCAGTGGTGGTGAGGTGTCATGATCCACAAATCGACCTACAGCTCTTTAAGGACACATAAGTTGCTCCTAAATTTGAATCAATCACCCTGTTCACTGTTTGAATCTCCAGTTTTCTTATCATACATTACACTCTCCAAATACTGTGTTTGATCTGGAGTGCTGAGTTGGGCTGTAAGAAAAATGATTGTTGAGCCCAACCTAATAAAACGTATCTTTCTTCCTCCCAAAGAGAAGGTAAACTGTTTAAAAGTCTCTGGTGCTGTCAGGCACACAGGATGTTGCGATCCTCTGACAGCCGTATTGCACGTGCACTGTGCAGAACCTGACTTCTGCTCTTTCAGACTGAGAGATATGTCTGCCTTTAAACCAAAATCCTTGAAAAGCTTTCATTCTGCCAGGCTGACCTGAAGGCCAGAAACAACATCAAGCAACAGCTATTGCTCTGTGGGCTTTTACACACTAGTTAGGACAAAAACAAACTCAATCTAACGCTCCCTAACGACAAAACAGTCACCTGAGGTAAAAACCTGCCCCTGCTCGAGCCCATCACACTGTAGTGTGCTTGACAATCAAAGCAACCAAATGAGTCCTCTCCCTCGTGTGTCTTGTTTCCGTCACTATCGCCTGCTCCAGGCCGCTCCTCCCCATCTCCTAAAAAATGTTGATATGCTAGATATTCTGATCTACTAACCAGGCTCAAAGGCACTGTGTGAATTGCACATTGAGCCAAATTAACATGTATTTTCTAAGTGTGTCTGCAGTAATAGGAAAAGGAGATTAGTCAAATAATTCAATTATGCATCACTTATCCAGTCACTATTTTCACCTTTGGGTTGTATTCTCTGCTCTTTGCTGCTAGAGCATGCCTCACCTTCTCTTCATGTACTGCTGTTGTGTGCTGAATGCACTACAATATTGCATTGTGCAGTGAAATGCCTGTGGCTGATGAGAATGGACAGGAGGAGGAGGAGGAGGAGGAGGAGGAAAATGCAGAGGCTGATGTATCACTCCAGGCCAGGGATGGAAGGCACATGAGAGGCGAAGAGGAATTTAGCTGAATTTTTCTCTTGACCCTCTTTCTGACACTTTGGACATGAAATAAATAAAATAATCACCTCAGTATTTTATAGGTATGGTGACATGGAATAAATAAAACCTTAACAGCATGTTGCATCTTTCTTATTTTTTTAACAAAATGACAAAAAAAATCAGAGGTCAAAAGCCCAAATGCGCTCACTTAAATATACATCCACAAGACACTTTGCATTCTTTGGATTCTCCTCCTTAGCGTTGTACAAACTGAGTGACCACTAAATTTTTCATGGACTGCAACCAAAAATATCTTACAAAAAAGCTCTCCTTGTTCCCCCTTGCCCTGTGCCAGCAGGACACAGCCTTGAGCCACAACAAACCTGCGGAGATGCTCACCATTTGTCTCAACTCTGCACCTTTTCTGCCAACAAATGAATCTATTATTGTCGGCGTGTGTGTGCATAAGTAAACATGAAGAGCTGCAGTTACAGAGTGTAACCTGCTACCAAGTCAATAAAAAAATATACATAAACTGACGCTTATCATTCGTTCTCTGGTCAAAAAGAGACGGCCAGTGAATGACCTCCCAATCCCCATTTCCCACCTCAGCTCGCCCTTGCCTTCATCATCTTCTGCTGGAATCTGCAGTAACCAAGGTGACCCACTGCACTTAGCATACATGAACACTTAGCGGGCTTACAGATCCACAAGCCCTTATACAACACTGGACACATTTTCATTCAGTCTATGTTGTTTACTTTCTCTGTCGTGGCAATACTACATCATATTGCAGGAAAAAAAAGCACCCAGGGCTGACTTTACCCTGGGAATGACACACGGAGAGAGACAAGGAGAAGGAATGAAGAGTGAACAGTTAAAGCAGAAGAAAGCCATGTGTTTACATGCTCAGAATGTGTGCAGTATGAGCGCCGTCACTAGATGTGGTATGATGAAAGATTGTAAAATCACCGTGTTCAAATTTTTCTGCAGGGTTCCCTCAAGATAGTCTGCCTTTCAGAAACATTATTCAGCACTGTACATAAGTAAACTCTCGTGTCCATCAGACTACAAAAAAAAAAAAAAAAGAGAGATCACATCATATACAGAGAGAAAGTCTCTTTTTTGTTTGCTCTTTGTATTTGGCTGCTGAAACCCAGACTGTGAGGTATAGCGCTGCAGGGAAAATGAGTGAGAATTGAAAAAACCCCTCCATGCTCGCGCTCGTGCATGAGGGGAAGAGCTCCACTCTGCAGCTGCACACGCTTCACTGAGCCAGCACCCCTCTCCAACCAGGATCTGACTTATTTTAGATGTGGATTACCCAGCAATATTGCCTTCCTCCCTGCTAGTTTGTTCACTTTGAAGTCTTTTTTTCTTTCCTTAAGATATTTATTTTTTCAAAACTGATCATAAAAAAATCCAGACTGTCTGTCAGATATGAGTAGGGATACATGTTCAACACAAAATCTTTCCACAGTACATGATGTTCTTGTCTGCTCTGACTGCTCTACACAGACTGTGGACAACATGGATGATCTCTCTGAGCCAAGTCAAAAATGCTTGAACCAAAGCCGAACCTTTTCTATGATCCAGAGCTGCCAGACTTAACTACGTGTGCTTACTGACTACTGATTCAAATGATTTAATTCACCTATAAAAAAAAAAGATTAAAGAAAAACATCATAGCCTGCAGCACTGTAGGCTGTCCCTACCTCAACATGACAAACCTCATAAAGTATTCAGCAGCAATTAAGCAAAACCCACTAGCCCAAAGCAAAACAGGGATCAGCTAAACATCACTGTAAACTAGACATATGATTTGCCTCGCAGCAGCTTGTAGCGGACTTGACTCATATCTTCTCAGAGCTAGTACATTTTAAATTGCCTTAGAAAGCCTCGTTTGCAGTGCAATATTTAGCGATAGAGGCTGAAGAATGGAAAATGGACATAAGAGACTCAAATCAATTGGCAAATTATGGAAAGAGAAATCGAATCATACCTCATCAACATTACCACACACAAGATTACATGAGAATTGTCCCAATAAGTCTTGCTGATATTATTATAATAAACCTGTTACTGGTGCACTTGCTGAGCTGCCTTTCTTCTGATTGAAAGGTGGCGCAGCAGCAACAGCAGCAGCAGCAGCAGCGTTGGTGTGATTAGCAAAGCCAGGTAGGCCACAAGTGGTCTTCCAACATTTGAATCATCCTACTCCTTGTGCTCAAAATCCCCCGATAAGCGAGTCATAGCGTAGGTTGCACAAGATAAGCACACACACACATGCCCACACACAGCTCTCCCACTCATTCATCTCATTACATACAAATCATGTCTCTTGTGGCCCAGTTATGTGCACCCCACAGTGTTCACCAGCATGACAGTAACTCAGAAGAAGAGGTTTTGTTAAGACATTTTGATCAAATATAGAGTTTGCGTGCCACAGCTGATCACTGGTAAAGCATACACACTGCCACCCCTAAAGCTTTTTTTTATATGTGGATAAAATCACATCAGGCACTTTCGAGAGTTGTTGAAAATCAGTAAGTCAGACATGTCTAAGAGCATTTTAAGGGTCTGTACTGCAAGCTGAAAAGCAAAAGAAGTGGTAAAATGTGCAGGTTTGTTGGCCTTACATGTGTGATTGGCAGGTTTTCAGCTCAGGGTCTCACTTGAGCAATTCCTATTCCTGTCGTTCCTGCTGTTCACTGTACTGACAGTTATGAAATGAAAAGGCACTAACTGGGCCAAATGGCAGGTGATAGCAAATTACGCACTGCATGGCGTCTGATTCAGGTAGTGTTTTCTTATATTGTACTCCTGTGGTTGGGTGGGACACAAGGCCAAGACAGCAGATGGAGAAATATCACTGACTTTAACAAGATGATTATGAGTGACTTCCTTTGGCCCGAGTGGCTCCCATCCAGAACTGAGAGTGTAACACTTGTACAGTCTCACCTCTGCTATATCAGCTGCAACCGTGTAATTGTTTTTGATGAACCAAGGTCTTGTTCTCAGCACATTGCTCCGAAATTATTAATTTGCCAGTAAATGTGTACAGAAATGTCAGCCAGCCAAAGAAATCTGTCAGATTTTCAACTTAATTTACCTAATATTGAAACCTATTACAGGGCTCATAATAAAAATAAGCCAATTAAAATAATTCCTAAATAGAAATTGGATATATAGGCCTATAGAGGAGATGCTATATAGATAAAATACATCTTCTGATCTACATGAGCTGCAATAGGTTTGGCCCTCAAAATCCCACATACTTGAGTCTTGGTGCTTTTTAAAGCTCCAACATCTTTGTATTTCAAATCAGTGAGTAAAATGTGTTGGAGTTCCTTTTGCTGCCAAGAAGCTGAGATTCTTTTCAGTCCAAATGAAGATTGCTCTGACATTTACAACACATACTTAAGTTATCCTGCATTCAGATTTGCATTTCTCTCACTGTGTACACTCACCTATTTCACACGCCGTTGCTGAACCCTGACTTTGTGCTTGTTTACTGTGACCTTTAGGAATGTCACAGACAATGAATTACCACTGTGAGATACTTCTACAACCATTATGCGCCACATCAGTTTCAGACCCATTTATTCAGATGACACAGAGACATCAATGTTTGGGGAACATAATATAATACATATACCTTTTTTTTTTGCAACACACAGCTGAGAGAAAAATAACATGTTACTGCCTCCTAAGGATTTAGTGAACATTATTCAAGGTCTTCTGAAGGTCTTTAGCATAAATGTCACACATTAATGAGAATAGGGACATAAACACGAGATTCTGGACCCCTTTGGTCCATTTATACGTGCCGAAACATGTATTATTCAAAATAGAGCTACAATGTGCTCCTCAAGTAATTCCAGATCTTGCCAATTACTGTTCTCACATAATGACGCTGAAATGGCTTTGCTAAGGGCTTCTTGAGATAAATGGCACACAAACATATGTAAACATATTTGCTTTCTTTCCCAAATACTTGCATGTTCATCCATGTGGAAGATACCACATAGATACAAATAAATAGGTGGTGATTAACATGGCTTGAGACTGGGACCTCTGTGCCAACAAGAGAGGAGTAACTGTTGGCTCCCAACTTTATTTATTTTGCATGGTACCATGCAAATGGCTTTGAAAGGTTTAATGAGAAGAAAACAGAAGGGAAATGAACAAAGATGAGTTGCCTCAAGGAAATCATTACCACACATCATTACTCCTGACTACACACTGCAATGAAGACTGCATGCTGTAAGATGCTTACAATCCAGAAAGAAAGCATTGAAAGGGAGCATTTCATTTGAATTTTCACTGGTTCATTTGGCCATGTACATCCCAGACATCCTCCGGTAAGGCAAGGGACACGCATGTTCGGCCCTTTAAAGTGTGGAGCACCCAGCAAGCCAACAACAGCGTGGCTGCAGAGGGAGCTTATTTAGTGAGAGACACAGCTGAAAAAGTCTAATGAGATTGAATTCTGTTTTTTTCCTTTTCTCCTTCTCTTTACTGGACAGTCTGTGAGTAAAGAGCCGGGAAAGACAGAAGACAAAGGGGGCTGACTTCTAAAAATGTCCAAGGCAGGATTTGTACCTAGGAAATCGCTATTAAATGGTATGCTCTTTAATCAAGGAGCGACCAGAGAGAACCTTTACACCTTTAGACCTATTTATAACTCAACAGTGTGACTGACTCAAGTGCATGAAAAAGTTGATTTGTTCCACCAGAAACACAGGGTTTAATGCTGATGGGAACTGAGGATATGACATTGATTTGAAACGGAGAAAATTGTGGATAATTTGATTCAACCATACATGTCAATATGATGAATTCATGTTAATATACAGTACATATACAATACAAAAAGAGGTAGTTTAGGTAATTAAATCAATCAATCTGACCTACATTAGTGACCGTTTAAGATTTAAGGGGCACTCCACTAATTTCCACGGTTTCTCAGTCTGTGAAAACAAATGTATGATGTCATCTGTGGGAGCTTTGTCAAGTCTGATAAAATACTGTAACCCTGATGACGTCATACTGATGTCACCAGGGTTATCTAAGCTTGGTCTCGGACATTACAAACCCATAACATACAGCCTGTGTTACAAACAGGGGGCATGAAGTTTACCAGGGAGGGAGTGTCTAACAAAGAGACGCTAGTGAGGTGCATTATGGGAAATGTGGGGTCCAGCCTTACAAGTGACTTAAAGTCAGGATATCTCTGCCTCTGCGGTGTCAATTTTGACCAGTCTTCTGTAAACTGTCTCTTGCAAGTCTCCCAATGTTGTGGAAGTGCAGTTAAACAATTGCTGGATTAACCCTTTCCACTGTGACACTTTCCCACCTTTGAATGTGATATTCTCAGTTCTTTGAAACACAAACATATATCAGTGTTACACGTTTTGTATGCAAGGAAATTCAATGGCAAGATAAAACAAATGCCACCTCTTGAAAACGTCTACCGCTTTATCAATAGATTAACTAGCCTGCTGATTCAAAAAAATATATCAAATGTCATGGCACTCAACCAACGCCTCCATAATATATACAATTCACTTTACTCAAAGCCACAGAGTCTCTTGTAGGACACAGATGTAAACAGACAAAGTATTAGTATGTTTGGAGTTACACTGATACCAGTACACAAACCAGTCATTTTTAAAAAGAGGGTGATCTGAAGGGTTGCAACTAACGATTCTTTTCATTATCGATTATTTTTTCGATTAATCGTTGGTCTATGAATTGTAAAAAAAATAGAAAAGGGAAAAAATGCCAGTCACAACTTTGCAGAGGCCAAAGTGACGTCTTCAAATGTTTGACCAAAGTTATTCAGTTTGCTGTCATATATGACGAAGCAGCAAATAATCCCATTTGTGAAGTTGGAACATGAGAATGTGGAACATTTTTTCATTATTATTGCTTGAATAATGACTGAAACGATTAGTCGATTATCAAAATAGTAGCCAATCAACAAATAGATTAATGGACTAATCCTTTCAGCTCTAGTGACTGTTCAATCACTTTTACTACAGTGTTATTTACTCAGCATGAAAGTACAGGGGGAAGTGAAGCGGAGTGATGGGAGAGAAATCTGTGGCAAGATTCAATCCAAAACCACTAGGGGCAAACTTTAACTGCCTCTGAGCTAAAAACACTCATCTTTTCTACTCATAGTAAACAAAGTGAATGACTTCTCACACCAAATAATCTGAAATGTCTCCAGTGTGGTGATGATCACGGGCCAGATGTAAACTGAGTATCCACAAAGCCAGAGGCAGAGTTTATAAATCCTTAATTTTTCAACTGATAGCAGTCACTCACATTGATCACATGCTGCAGTAGAAACAGTCTTAATGTCGGATGCCATCTCTCTCTGACAGAGCTCAGCGAATCAAGATGGTGAAACCACAGATGGAAGAAGCACCTGCTGTCCCCTTAAGAAAATTGCAATGCACACTAAAGCCAGCTAAATGTAACTACAGACATATTGATTTTGAAATACCTGCACGACTGGCCAGTATAGCCGTTTATATAGACTTTTACCAAACTGTTGACCTGCTGCTGCTCAAACTCTAGCGATCTGTTTGGGTGCTCCAGGAAATCCACAGCAAAAAAAAAAGAAAGAAAATCCATTACTACTCATCCAGACAGGGGTATCCTCTCGACTCGAGAAATGGACTTAAAATGTCAGCATCTGCCACGTCTGTCGCACATCCATCAGTCCCTCGCTCCCTGACTCCCCTCCCCATCGGCCCCCCTCCTCCCTTGCCCTGTGTGGGCCTCCCCACGCCCTCTCTGGGTCCAGTATATTTGTGTATTCAATCTTCCAAACTGCATTTCTCATCCTTTTTTGGAATCAGACATGATGTTCACTGCCGGTCAGAGCTACTGAATCATCCACTTCATGGAGAAAAGTGGTCAGAATCCTTTCTCCTTTATTGAAACCACTAGTCACTTTTTATTCTTTCCGTCAATACATCACAACCCAGAGCTCTGCTTAATTTTATTAACTCTTAACCAAAGCCTGTGGTTATTCTTTAGATATTTTAAAAGCTCTTCATTCTGATTTAAATCCTCAAGGACCATAGGGTTACAAAGAAACATATTCCATTTATTTCCACATTGCACTGCACAAAGTGACTGAGCTGCTGTTTCCTGATTTAATCACATTTCTGGACTGAATCTGGGATCACCAGGTGAGCAACGACAGTTAGCGACAGCTACTGTGAGCACTGGTTTTTCCTCTGCATTCAAGACACACTGCACAGTATGTGTCTCACAGCCTGCACTCAATGACCCCAAAGTCACAGCTGCTCTCACCCATCCCTGCTCTCCTCTATCTGTACCAACATAAAGCAAACAGCACAAGAGACAGTCACATATCAGATCCTGCTTATCTGTATCTGTTAGCCTATGTGAGACTTAAAGCCATGTATAGGTAGATCTTTGTCACATTCAGCTCCAAGGTCAAGTGAGACTGACTGGTAATTAGTTTCACTTTATATTTCAGTTCAGTTTCAGGCAGATAGTGAAGTATCCAACATGCTCGTGCATCATCCCTAAAGAAAAATCATCAGAATATTTCTACATTCAAATAGGAATGTCTGTAATATTCAGTAGCATTTGCAGTTTTGTGATATTTGCACCCAATCCTGTTAAATTCTCATATTGTATTTGTTTTGTAACAGATAGCCTATAGACATGACTGTTTATGTCAAAATAAAATGTCTATTCAGTATAAATTTAGCATTTCCTGCCAAGTCAAGCAAGCCTTCCTGATTCATATTGGAAGAAAGATTAAAGCCAGTCAGGTAAAGAAATAACTATAACAAATGTTTTCATTTTAGCAGCCTAATAACTGCTGTTTACTGAAATGTCTTTAAGCTTGTGGTGGGGTGGTGAAGAACAAATCTCTCAGTGTGAGTGATGCTCGTTTTGAGTGGCTGTCACGCCCGGAAAAAAGGGGGAAAAAAACATTGCTGACTAACCTTAATTTCACGTTTTAATTCACAACCCCTCGGCCCTTTTTGGATCGTCTCAGGAAGGATCTAAGGCGGGATGTTGCGGCAGTTTATCGGGTATCATATGGTGGTTTTTCCTTTAAAAAAACACATCTGATGAACTGGCTCCCCTCATCCAGACGCCTGCCTCTCCCACACCTCAAAGACGCGCCAACACATCCTCACCTGGCTGCGCACAAAAACACACATCACCAGTGTATTCACAATCAGAGTAACTACCGCCCATTCACGCACACAGACGCACCATACCACCCTGCTATACTCTTGTTATTACCCGTAAACATGCAGATGTTTTCCGTCATGGCCTTGCAGAATGAGGCTCCTAACGCTGACACTGCTGTGGTGTAGGTATTTGATTAATAACGCCGTGCATGCTCCAGCATCACCAGTCAGCTGATGGAGGCTTGTTTTTTGGTGAAATATTTACAAGGTCTTGTCACGACTGAACTTAAACGCGGGCTGTGGGTTATACCTACTGCGCGGCGGTCTTTTGCCATATCTTTACATCTCTTTTGTGTTTGGGGCTAAAATACAGGCCTTATATTCACCGTCATGGGCTGTGAGGCTTCAAGGTTGAATAATTTGGCTTGTGAACACGCAGCGGCTCACTGTCAACCTTGTGTTTCTTGAAATTTACGCGTAAAATGCCATCAGGCCCGACGTCTCCTCCGCAATACAGCATCATATTTTCTGCTGCTAATTAGGCAGACAGTGCATTTTGACTATGACAGCTGGCTATATAGGCTAGATGATGTAAGCAACTGATGCAGTGATTTATGGAGAAAAACATAATATTAATGAAGGTGTGATAGCCTACCTTAGTAACCGGGTAGCCTATGGCTGGCGCAGAGGCAGACTGTGCCGATATCCAGTTGCCCAGGCTCGTAAAAATCAGACAACAACAACACCACGCCGGTTGTTGATGACACAGCTGTCTTGGTAGACGGGAGGGAAGGAAAAAAACGCTTTCCCAGATGTGTCAATTGACGTGGAAATGAAAAATCAGTTATTCAGACGCATATCACCGGAATGACGCCTTTTCTTGACGTGAAAGGTCTTCCATTTTTATGATAAACAGCGCACTGTACTACCGAGGCTCGGTGTAGCCTGGCCGGTGCGAGATCTGATTGAAAACCATGATGCAATTCAATGCGACGTTACAAAATGTACCTCTGCAAACACTCAGGTAAAACGCCATCCTTGTGCGCATCCATGCCTACACGACCTCCGCAAAAAAAGAAACACGCGTTCAGTTCAGGCGTGAACAGAAAAGAAAAACGTCAAAATGCGCAGATATCAGCGCGCTGTGTCGGTTCAAGCGCTGGGCATCCTCTCTGTGTATTTGCATCCATATTAATATTCATACAGGACTTCCTGAGAGCAGACCAGTGGTTGTTTTTAGAAAAAGGAGAAAAAAAGCATTCCGAGGTGGCTTTGAGTCCAGCTGCGACGAGAGGCTGTTATCGTTTAGCTGATATCAGTAGACCGAAATGAAATTTCATATTTAGCAGAAGATTCAGCAGCAGACTCAATATTAAACGTCCGGATGGATTCTTGATAAAGTAGCGGACGATTTTTTCCAACTTTAATAAACCCAGACTATATTTATTATACAAGAATACCAGGATACACAACTAAGCAAAACTGTCACATATGGGGATATTATAGGAGCGTTATAGTGATGTAACAGGGGATAAAATACTATTAAGTGCAAAATACGCACGAGATAAACCTATGAGCACCACACACATAAAGTAGGCTAAGCCGTCATAGGAATATTGGTGTGACATTTTGTTTGGACTGTATTTATCAGTCAACTAAAGCCAATGAGAAGAAATAACATGGGATGAGAGTGAGAAAGTGCGGAAGTGACACTGTTGAGTCCATATAGAGGAAAACACCGTCTTTATTGTGTGTTTTATTTTCCTTTCTTTTTTTAGGCGTGAAGGCAGTTAACTAACTATACTTAAGCATAGCAGGGGTCACATGACCAACTAGCCAACACATGGCCTTTGTGACACGCCCCCTAAAGTCTATGGGAGATTGTATAGGTGAGGACAGCTGAGTTTTACCAACCAAGTAAGAGATTAGGAGAAACAGAGGCCTCTAATCATGTAAGCTCTATCAGTGGAATCTTTGGACTGTCACTGCCACAAGTAGAGCTGTGCCACAATGTGCAGAGGTCAAAGTATGTGTGTGAGGGGTAATCTCAGCGATCTGGGAAGATCAAAGTCCACATCTAAATATTTCAGTGATTGATTAAACTTCTTTCAGACATTGGTCAAAGTAATTTAGAGCAGATACCTGAATCTTTCTGGTGCAGTTGGAGCCCAGAGTTTGGCCAGGCCAGGACCCAAATGTCCAACCTGGTGAGAGCAGTCACTAAGAAATGTGTAATACATAATAACTCTAATGTACAGGCTTATCCTCCGTACAATGTATTGTACCAGGATGTTTTTATTGTCAACAAACAATATTTAGTGATTAGTTAGTATTAAAGTTGTGGGGTATAAATAGCCATAGTCCAGCCTGTAACACTATCTCATTCTCAAAGACTGTTTCTCCCAATTGTCTTTCTCACAGCTGAAACATTAGTCCTCTTCTCATGACACTGTGGGCGGGTACAAACTGCACTTGATTGACATCTCCCTCACCCTTCCTTTTGTTGCATCTGTTAGGGCGGGACAACTTACACTGTTACCAATCCTCATTGGTTCACAGAGTTTGGTGACATCACTCCCAGCAAAGCTCCATCCAACTTCAACCTGAGAGCCAGGGTACAAAACACCTGTGTGCAGGAACTTTAACAAAATAGGCCCTTTTCCTGGCAGACATTCTGACTCGTCGAAGCAGGAAAAGCACAGGTGCAAATAACAACATTAACTAAGGCTCCATTCCATTTAGTGTCCCGGTAAGCCGTGTCGGTGAGCATGCACAATACCACAACTGCCATGCTGTTCCTCACTCTGTTTTACATTAAAAGCCTTCCATCGGTTCAGGCTGCAGAAAGCTTGTATTGTGAAACATCTGCAGGAAGTGTTGAATTTCACTAATGGTAGCTTAACATAGAGAAAGCACTTAGAACTGATTGAAATTTATCGTGAGCAAGAACAATATTTCTGTTAAGGTATTTCTGATAAAAGAGAAACTCACGCTTTGTTCTGATGACACTAGAGTGTGTATTATATCAGCACAGTTAAAACAACATACAGGAGAAACAGGAACATTTGTGACAGATCACGAGGAGATAAATAGTGAAGTCTACTTTTGCATTTAACACGTCAAACATCCAGCATCAGAGGAAGACAACAGCGCTATGGCTGCAATGTTGTTTGAGGTTATTTGAAGCTGAATACCAGCAGAACACACCACACATAACACTGATCAGATCATGACGCCTTTGATCATGATTGCTTTGCCTGTGTGTCAAAGTTTCGGGGGAGTGGATTTGTTATCAGCAGTTCTACATGATCTGGTCAAAGTGCGTCCTGCATTTCATGCTTACTCTGAACTGGTGAATCTGCATCCATTCAAATTAACTGGAATAAACTCTAATAAGGTAAAGTATTGAGTTTTATGCTCAGCAGTATGATCATAAAAGTTGTTTTATGTTGTCTTAAGGACTTTTAGCCAAAGGTGTTTTGTGGTCGTACAAGCGTGGCTGATAATTTGTATTTGTGAGCAAATTAAAAATCCAACTATTTGCCTGTCAGCTTGTTCACAAGTAAGTCATTTCATCAGGCTGCTGCATGCCTTGCAAGTTTTTAAGTCCATGACTTCCCTAAAGGAAGATTAAGATCACAAGCTGAAGTGCTGATTATTGATGCAATCTCATAAAGACACCTACTGTATTATAAATTTGACTATTATCTCAGATAAAGCAACTTTTGTTATAAATTATAGGCATAAAGAATATAACTTTTACACCCATGACCCCTTTATTGAATGAAAGCACAGTTTAAAATATTACTGATTGCTGAAAATTGATATGGCCTCCAGGTTGCAGGAATGACTAAAGAAAAAAGTCAGTGGAAGGAGTTTTTAGAGGCAGTAAGCATTCTGCAATGGGTACTAACCTTTCTCTTCTTAGGTAAGTTCCCACTACACTCACTCTTCATTAACTTGTATAACATGACACGAGAAAGTATCTCAAATAATAATGTTTATAGTTACATTATTCACAATCTTTCACTGCATCTGTAAAACAGTTCTGTATTCATTTTTACCTGAGCTAACTTAAGACGTCTCTTGTACCCCCAATATATGGACTCTCGTACACGGCACAATGCACATCCAACTTCAGGAGTGGCTTGTATTATCTTGATGGTGTATCTTATGTTTACCTCGCTGTGGCCGCTTCCCACTCTGTACTTCGGGTGGCTGGTGATGGACTGGCAAACCCCTGAAAGAGGTAAAGGAAATTACATTATTCAAGTATCCATGGAAATAGAAGAATCCTTCATTAGCTTTGTCTCAATTCCATACTATATACTAATTACATTAGTTAATTAAAACAAAAAAATGTGGATGATGGTAAAACAGCTTCGTGAACACACCAAAAAACACACACAAAAAATGACTACAATAATATTAGTTTGATTGTATCATTTCCTATTAGTATAAAACCCAATTCCATACCACATACTAATTCTATACACTATTTACTATATGCTAATCTTTACAGTATATTGTTTTTGCAGTTAATATATATACTTAATCATTTTATACTAACAGGAAATAATACAGTACTTCAACAATTAATTTTTTCTTCTGTGAGCAGTTCCTCCAATTCCTTTGTAGGTTGCATTGTGGGAGAATAAGGCCCATCAACAACACACTCCATACTGTTTGAGTATACTTTATTTTCCAGTTTGAACACACTACATACTCAAAACCTATAGAATTAGTTGTGTAGTATGGAATTGGGACACAGCCTATGTTTAGTTTTTGTACATGACCTGCAAAAACAGTATACTACGACAATTCATTTATAAAACATACTGTATACAGTTAGTAGGCAGTCTGAAATTGATTTCTAATGTCTCCATCAGGGGGCAGGAGAACGACATTTGTGAGGAAGTGGAGGGTATGGGAGCACCTCAGAGATTTTTTTCCAATCAAAGTAAGTTTCACTTTGTATCTTTCAACACCTGCATCACATTCTGGGTTCTTCTCGTCATCTGATTTGATGAAATTTGGTTGGAACGCATTGGACTTGTGTCATAAACTGGCTCAAGGAATGTGACAAGAGTCCACGCAAAGGTTATACTTAAAACAAGAGTGCAAAGGCTTGTACTCATTGACTCCTATGTACATAATATCCTGATATTTCTGGTATTATCTGCTGCGATTCTTTATTAAGGCGGATTTACAGATATGGCAACACATCTAAAAGATACAAATCTTCGTAATGAGCATTTTATTTTGGAGGCCTTTAATCAGCACACTTTTATCAGTTCTCCCAGTCAAACGTCTGCAAGAGCCTGTTAACATAAAAGTATGTGTTTAATTCAATGAGAGTGGGTTTGGTTGCATGGTTAACAGCAGAGATCGACTGTGATAAACTCTTTTAATCGTGTTGTGTCCATTTTCTTGCTCAGTTGGTGAAGACAGCCGAGCTGAATCCAAACAAAAACTACATCTTAGGTTGTCATCCGCATGGCATCATGAGTGCTGGAGCCTTTACCTGCTTCAGCACAGAGAGCTGTGGCTTCACTGAGGTGTTTCCTGGGGTGCGATCCTCCCTGGCGATACTGGCAGGACTGTTCAGGATACCACTCTTAAGGGAGTACATAATGTGTGCAGGTATTTATAACATGTTCAACTAAAGGACTGAACTATTGACATCAACCATATCTAACACTTAAACCTTTTTGAGCTACAGATAATTTAAGTGGAAATGTAGCTGAGTCTCAGACCAGTTGGTGTTGTAAGGATCACATCAAACATGACCCTAACCCTGGAAGATTTAAGGCTTCCTGTTTTGTTCTTGCCTTTATACAAAACCACAGTCTCCATCAGTTGAACTGTTGTTAACTGTCTTACTTTGCTTGATCAGGTCTTTATCCAGTCAGCAAGCCAAGCCTTGCCCACCTCCTCTCAAAAAGTGGCAAGGGAAATGCAGTGGTGATTGTGATAGGGGGCGCTGCTGAGTCTCTGGCATCCTCTCCTGGACTCAACACAGTGGTCATGAAGCAGAGAAAGGGATTTGTCAGGGTGGCCCTGGAGTTTGGGTGAGAACACTCTTAAAAACACGCAGGAAATAACAGTGAAATAATAGTGGGTATCAGTACTCACACGCCCACTGCTGGACACAGATATAATCTGATGATCTTCCACAGGGCTGATCTGGTACCCGTTTACTCATTCGGGGAGAATGAGCTCTTTAAGCAGGTGATTTTCTCAGATGGCAGTCGGGGTCGGAGGTTACAGGACCTGTTTAAAAAGATTATGGGTTTCGCCCCGTGTCTATTTGTTGGTGAGCGCCTGGCATTCCTGCCCTACAAGACTCCAGTCACCACTGTTGGTGAGTATTTCATTATTCTGCATGAACCCAACTTGCTGTGCTGAGCTCATTTTATTCTAACACTATCTATGCCTCTTTCAGTGGGAAGTCCTATCTCAGTGCCAAAGCACATCACACCTACTGAGGAGGAGGTCGACCACTATCATAGACTTTACATGGAGGCCCTGTCCAAGTTATTTCATGAACACAAGGTCAGCTGTGGACTTTCTGAAAGTCACAAGCTTCAGATCATTTAGACATTTCACTTCCATATGAAGTGTCGCTGTGTTTTTACAGTGTGGATCTGATGTGGTGATTAATAGAAAGATCCTGTAGCTTTCTTTGTTCATACTGTAAGATCTATTTAACATGAATATGTGCCTTAAATAATTATTAAGATGTGATGCCCATTATGCGGGAATGCTGCGGGAATGCTGTGTTGGATGTTATATTTGTCATGATTTTCATAACACACTTAAAAGATGTGTATTTCTAATGTGATTACACAAATACCAAAATACAACACACACGTCATGCGTCTAATAATAAATTATTGCTTAGGACTATGTGTCAAAATGTGTTTGCATGCTTGTTAGTAAGCTATGGTGTATTTTCATGAATTGTGTAAATGAGTTCCTAACAAGAATGAGTGTGCTGCACCTGTGATTGACATATCTAATGACCAGGACCAACTTCAGAATGAGAACTTGTACATTTCATTTGTAATTGGGAGTATTTGTACTGGGTGGTATTGTTGTTTTCACTCAAAAGAATACTGAATATTTCTTACACCACTGCGAGGCTTCTGCAGTTTTCTAATTAGCAGCTGTGTCAAATGAAATGGCCAGCAGACATGCATGTGTAATTCAATGGTTTACCCAGTAGAGGGCAACCATTCTTCACATCTCCTTCAATTCCTTTACCAGAAGGGTGGTGAGTCTAAACATGTGCCACAGAGAAAATCATGAGCACAAATGCAAAAAAAAAAATAAATAACCATCACAATATCTTGTTGAAAACTGTCCAAACATTATCAGCCCCTCTCAATGACAACTGTGTTTAATGCTAACCTTCATCCCAAGTTCTTAAATGATCCTGACCACAGAAGGATATGAGGCGTCTGGGATGAATGTCTTCATCAGTATCTTGTCCTTTAAAGTCTGACTGGTGGCTTTTCTGTATCATTTGGCTGCTCTGATCTGCTCAAAGTCACACACAATTTGATTTTATTTGATACATCATTAGATACATATTAATGTAGTTAAATCACAACTTTATTCAGGAAACATTTTACAACAGAAGTTTGTTCTAGTTGCACAATAATTACAGAAAAAATATTTAGGAAAAGAAATAATGCAATGTCTGCAAAAAGCAATCAAAACACAACACTGGTAAAGAGTGAACACTGAAAGGACCAAGTGAACCTTCTAAAAGAAGTCCATATCATCTGGTGCATCCAGGTCACGATATTCAATGATGTTGCGTGGGTCACCTCGTGACATTCTGAGATGGTTGAGGATGCCAGGAGAAAAAAAAAAGAATAGAAACAACCATGAAAAAGAGGTTCAGAATTCTCCAATAGCAAGGAATAGACGGCTTATAGCAAAATAAAGATCACACGTACAGTGGTCTCACCTAATGTTGCGTGGCTTCCCCAGGTAGCCACCTTGTCCGCGGAAGTTGTCATAGTTGCCTCTGCCCCCTCCGTATTGGTTGGGGGGGTAAGGAGGTCCACCTGTTGAAAAGGAGGATTCAAAATCAACACAAAAGTAGTGGTCTGACTGACAAACACATTTCCACTATGAGCACGAAAAAGAGAAAAAAATCAGAGAACATACCACCGTAGCCCATCAGTGGTGGACGAGGCTGTCCAAAGCCCATTGGACCCTGAGGTCCTTGAGGAGGAAATGGCATGCTGGGAGAAAGCAAACCTGTAGGACAAAACCAGAGAGAGAGAAAAAAAGTTCATATTGTTGTGGACAAAATATGATTCCTTTATTATGAGTATCTGAGTCGATTAGATAGAAATGTTGTGCCGACCTTGACCTGGGCCTGGAAGAGGAGGAAGCTTCATCTCTGGCAGTGACGGTCTCTTGGCATCCATCAGGAAATTGTTAAAGAACGCCACTTCCTTTTTCACTTCTTCAATTTTGTCCCCATGTTTGTTCAGGATGTGCTTCCGTACAAACTCTGGGCCCTTGAAATGAAATCGAAATGCAAAAGGTCTTAGCATCACAATAAGAATCAAGCAACAGAACAGTGAATGACAATGCAGTAATAAAGGTGATGTACATGTCCTCTTATAGTTTTGCAGCATAAGAGAGAAATCATCAAAACATGTCAAACCTTTGAAGAGATTTAGTCAAAATTACATCACAACATCTCACTGTGTTGTACAGTCCTGAACACTTTGTTTTGTAAGTGCTCACCTTAAATTTCTTGCCACTCAGTGGGCAGAGCCATTTGTCCTTTCCCAGCTCTTGAGTGTTGGCAGACACAAACTTCTCCACCTCATCCTCAGGATCCTTGCGACCCATCTTCCCTGCTTCGTCGTCGGAGAGGATTTCTTTTAAACTAAACAAAGGGCTCAGCTTCTCCTCCATCATCTTCTGCCATTGTTGCACTGTTTAAAGTTACCAGTAAAATGTGACAGGTGTGACAAGGGTTATAAGAATGATTTAAAGCCATAGTTTTTTAAGCACTCAATATGGACCTTAACTCATCAAGCCAGGAGTGTTTCATTATACAAAATGTATTTTGTACATATTTTTTAGATAAACAGCAATTACACAATACTACAACTTCAAAATCTATATTAAAACACAACTAAGCAAAGAGGTACAATAGTTAAAAGATGCACTTCAAAGCTGAACAGGAACACATTTTCGCATCAAAGCTACTGTTGTACACAACATATCTCCTCCATGTTATAGAACACAAACAAGGGAAACACACTGACCTTCTCCATGTGTGATGCGGTTAGGAGGGATGGGTCCACGTACATGGATCATGCCACAGCGATTGGGCATTTCGTCCTCACTGGGGTATTCGCAGGTGTTGTAGTAGTCAATTGAATGCACAATACGCAGATACAAGATCAGACGATCCAAAACCTAGAACGAGGAAGATGGCAAAGAAACTTTACAAAGACTGAACGTAAAGATTTTATTTACTCAATTAGCCAGCTTTAGCCGGCCATCTGGATGACAGACATAGTACATCGAGGACACAAGTTACAAAATATCTGTTTTCAGAAGAGGGCAGAGAATAAACAGATGAAGTATAATGCATTGTTTCATAACTGTATCATAACTGCATAAGTCAAACCTTTGCTAGTTTGTCATCCCTTTCCACAGTCGTCTCTGCAGGGTTTCCTTCCTTGGCGCTCTCCTCCTCCATCCCACTCCCGGAGCCCAGGAGCTCCTCCTCCTCAGCACTCACCTCCTCTATCAGGTAATCTGTGATGTTCTTCAAGATGGGGTTCTGAGCTGGCAACTTTTGAAATCACAAAACACACATAAATTAATCATTCAGTTACAGCAAGATCATTTGAGAACTGTCTGTTTAAACTGCACGCACACAAGCAAATGCATGAACTTGACAATCAGTACTGCACCTCTGTGCTCCGCCCCTCTTCCTGGAACTTGATGCTCCACAGGTCTCCTTTCTCGTCCAAGGCATGAATGAGCTTGGCAGCCAGCTTGATGTCATTGCGGAGCACCTGCTTGTGCTGAGTGATGCCATTAACATTACGCACCCTCCGGGCCAGGTCCCTGTTCACCCCTGGTGCCAGTTCACAGTCTCGCAGCTGTGAAGGTTAGAGAGTAAAACAGAGTTGTAATGGCCTCAGCTGCTATTTAGGAGATTACACAAGTAATAAAAACAGGTGGAAAGGACTATCCAAGGCTCCCCTAGGTCCAACATGTTGAGATGAGTTTTAGATGTGCTGCAGTCTACATTGCTGTTAAGGAAGGCTTTTTAAATCAGAACAGAAAGTCCAATGTTAAAAAACAGAAAAGATAGTCCAGACACTAGATAATGCTCCCAAGGGCTTGGTATAGGCCTACTAATACATTTTCATGGGAACATTATCTAGTGTGGGGACTCTTATTTTTTCTGTTTTTCACATGTACTTAAGTCCAGCATCTAGTATTCATCGTGTTTGGATGTGCATGATTTTGCAAACTTTTAACAGAAAGTCCAGTGCAAGCAACAAATTTCCAAAACCAGTAATTCACTAACACAACACAGGTAACAACTCAACACATAAATGATAAAACAGATTACCTACTGCAAGTTATCTTAGGCTGCCATCATTTTGACACAAAACACTTTTGTGGCTCTTTGGAAAGCTCTGTAACACGTACTTTGCTGCATATTTCGATCACTTGAAAAAAGCACACTTACTCGAATATTCTGAAGGTTCCAGCAAACCTCTTTGATGTTGACGCTACGGTCAAACGTCACCCAGCAACGTCTGAAAAATCTGCAACAGCACAGGGTTCATTCACACATTATTGTGCAATCGGTTGGAGTCTCTTGCTTCACACGTTTGACTAAATGAATCCAACAAACATTATTTTCAGAGTAACAAATTAAAAGAAAGGTTTTTTTTTAAACCAACCTGCGCTCTGGATGGGGGTCAGACAAGCAAACACGCAGAAAGCCAGGGTATCGCCGGCAAAGCTGAGAGAGAACAACAGATAATGATATTGAGTTTAAACAAAGACACTAATTATTCAGTGCCCTCAGTGATTGTACATCTCCTGGGCCATTAACACTGCCACCTGTGTTCAACTCACAGCAATAATCTCAGCCTTGGAAATGGTGGGAGCGATGCTCCTCATGAACAGAGAGCAGGTCCTGTGGAGAGGCCGCGGTCTGGGAGAGTCATCTTTGGGCTTCTTTTCCTCTTTCTTGTCCTCTTCAGCATTCTCCTTTGGTTTCTCCTCTTCACCAATAAATGGAAGAGAGAAAATTTTGAGTACTGGGAACACTGACACTGTATAGTCTTTCTGAAGATAAAAATCAGACGCTATGAATTTGATTCCTCACCTTCCCCCTCCTCTTCCTCCTCATCTTTGTCTTCCACCTCTTCCTTCTTCACAGGTTTATCGGAGCAGTTGGAATTTGAGTCTGAATCCGAGTCAGAGTCACTCTCTGAGGCGCTGCCTTCATCGTCGCTGTCTCCACTGCGCTTCCTCTTTCTTCTCGGCTGATGAATGAAAGTGAGAACAGTGAGGGCTATTTGGATCAATTCTGTCTCTTGTTAGCAAATCATTTCAATAATGGAAGCAACACTTACTTTCTTGGGTTCGGGCATTTCTTCTTTGGCAGCTTCTTTCTCTGCCTCCTCTTTCACATCCTCCCCTTCGGTTGCAGCAGCTCTTTCTGTGCTGGCAGAGTCGCTCTCCTCCTGTGGCACAGTTTACTGTCAGCAACACAGCACTGAAATCTCTACTGCCTGCCGAAGACTGACAGAGAACAAAACATACCTTCTCATTTTTGTCTTTTTCTACTGAAGGTTTGCGGTCCCCATCCAAGGTTTTGAGGTCTTCTCTCTTGGGAGGCTCAGCGCCCCCTGAAACAGATGCTAACTTCTCCCTTTCTTCCTCCTCTTCAGATGGCAGGTCCAAGATGCGAAGATCATGATCCGTCCCTCCCTCCATCTTTATCACAGCTGACGGCGAGCAAGAGGGCATATGGTTCAACATACAACTGATGACGATGTCTATCCAGTATTCATTATTCATTGTTAGGGCAATGTTGAAAGAAATGAAAAGACTAACTCCACATATCAACAGTACTCTTTAAAATATTTTTGAGCCCTCACCTGCATCCAGAACCTTGATGATGGCTGGGGTCTGTTCAATGTCAAGGGAGACATTATCAAACCAGCCGTTCTCTATCAGGAACATGAAGACATTCAGACGGTTGTGCAGGGCACTCTGGGCCTCTAACTTAAGTCGGCTGGCCTCATCTGGGTGATACTTGGACCTGAACCTGTGTCCAGATTTGGGGTCCACAAAAAAGTGGGGAGGGAATGACGGGGGTTGGGATGAACGGGATGCAAAAGTTAGAGAACAAATGCATATTATATATCTGTGTTGCAACTGTGGTGTCATACAATGGCAATGAGAAATGTAATTTATTTGCATATTACAATTTCTTATCATATTTTCAACAAATAAGATATTTTTTAAATCCAGATGGTGGAGTTGTTTGTTGGGAAATGTTAAGAATGCCAAATTCAGTCAGTGGAATTGAAGTATCAATGGAGACTATCATAATTAAGATTGTGATTTCTGCATTTTGTATAGCCTAGTCCTTGTGTTAGGTCTTTCAGTGTATGCAGGTTTTGACTTTGTGATTATTGTAGCTAATTATTAGAAAGTTTTAGATTTTAGATTAACTCACCAAAAATAAGGAAAAAACACAGAGAAATAAAATTAAGCATTCACATATTCAGAATTTCACATTAAAAATGTTGATCAGAGTGGACTACAGTTACCTTTTGCTCTGCCAGTTTATTAACAAATAAATACAGAGAGGGGGTCTCTTCTGTGAAAATGCGCTCCACTTCACCCCAATGGTGTGTCTGTATACACACAAATTCGGTTTTGGGATTCGATTTGATCCGAATATAAAAAGAAAATAGTGTAGAAAAAGCATAAAACAAGAAAAAAATCTCCATGCGCGGAAGACTACTTGACTGTCTATCTAAAATCCCTGGTACTGTGTGTCTAAGAGCAACTGCATTGTGCGCAGTGCTTGCCCTTGCTGTCTAAGACCGACTGTTGCCGAGTTCCACTTTTTCTCATCTTCAAAAAAAACGGCGTCAACGTAGTAGTGGGAATGAAGGGAAGAAAATTGGGTTATGTCAAAACAGAACAATTTTGCACGATCCCTGTGAAATAAGTGTAATAAGCATGGCATTATACAACTGTGAATCTTGGAAAGGTTAAAATAAGAACAAGAAAATCAACCCAAACAATGAGGATGACTTTTTGGCCAAAGCCTCATTTAACGGAACAAACAATTAACTTCAATAGAATTTAGTGACAATTTCTTTTCCTGATTTACTGCACAACATAATGGAGAAGGCAGGGTTGTTACACTGCTGTGGGTTTTATTAACACCTATGGAACCCTCTGCCCAAACTCCTACAATACAATTATAGTCAAACAAAAAAAATAATATGTGCACTAAGGTTGAATTTGGTTTGATTTTCTTCTCTTATAAACTACAAGTACTGTAACAAAAGTCATTAGTAACAAACTCTGATTGTGGGCCTGGTCTTAGTACATGGGTGGAACTGCCCTTATTTAGCATGCACCTGAAACGTGCTTCAAGGCTTAAGTGGAGGTATTACATTCTCTTGTCAAGGTTGTTACTGCAAATACTTTATTAGCCATCAAATAAATATGACTACCTTAATGTCCCACATTACACCCACCATAGGACCAGGCCCAAGCTATTAGATTGGTATTAAAAAAGCAATTATATCTCAAATATTATTGTTAACAGGAACTGTAAAAATGTGGTGATGACAATCACAGATTAATTGACGATAAAAGTAAGTTACTATAGTGCAACTACATTAAAACCTACTAATATTCATGATTAGGGTGTCTGTAGTAAAGGCAACTGAGATCGTACCACTCTTCATCTTTATGAGCCAAAAAGAAGTCCTGCATCTGCTGTCGGCGGAAGTCAATCTTGTACTCGTTGTAGCGTTTGACAGCTTCAGTCTCATCCACAGAATCATCCAAGGACAGCAGGAACTCCTTAAAGCTCTTCATTATGGGAGGGGGTGGACCCAAATCCATGTCATGGATGTTGCCAAGCCTAATGGAAGACAGACAAGTTGGATGGAGTAGCTTTTTATATTCTTGCCATTAGTTGTGTGAAGAGAGAACAAAGACCATATTGTGATTGTGCTGTGTATTTTCTCTCTACACTCTTTTTTTATTCATTTTAATTTCTGTACAGATCATATCTTTGCATGCAACTACTTTCACATACTTAGAGGTGGAAACTTAATTCTTACTGTCAAATGTTTATTTTATTGTTAAACAAAATGACATTTTCATTCAAGAACCAACATATCTAATAGTTGCAGGAATTATTGGAAAGTTAATATTGAATCTTTAAAACTACATTTAACTTCAAAACTCAGACTCACTCAACCCAGATTCCTCACCTTGCCTGAATGGGGATGCCATGATGAGGCTGCATGAGGTGCAAGTCAGGATGGCCCCAATGCTGTGGTGGGCCATAGCTGGGCCCTCCTCCACCACCATAACCCAAGTCGTATCCCCCACGGTAAGGGTCTCCACCATGGTCATCCCTGCCAGGGACAGATAAAAAATCTTAACCAACAGCAGATACAAGTTGCAAGGATTGTGCATTAGTGTTGCTGCGAGTCTCACCAGTCTCTTCTCATGCGTTTCTGCTGGGGACTCATGTCGTGCCTGGGCGGGGTGAATCTCTCCCTACGACCTCTGTCATAATCCCGGTACTCTCCGCGGCTACGCCGTTCCCTGCCTCTGTCCCACTCCCTGGGAAATTGATTTCAGGAAACAACAGGACACATGAAATAGGAAAGGAACACTCATATTCAACAAATATGAATCTACAAACTCTGTTACACTCAGCGTCACAGCACCAGAGCCACCGTTTAGTTGCATTTTGCAGGTTTGTTGGAGATGAGCTGGCTAAATGGGGTTTAACTGAATCCTGTTTGTGAATAATGGGCCTCTGAGCTTTCCCACACCTCTTTCTTACCTGTCGTTCCAGTCATCTCTGCGTCTCTCCTCTCTCTCTCTTGAACGATCATAGTCACTTCTCTCCCGTCTGAATTTGTCCCTTCTCCTGCGATCGTACTCATCATCACTGTCTCCCATCTTCACGAAGAGAGAAAAGAAAATTGAAGTCACGACGTGGGACGGCAGGATTATAAACTGAGAGTTTAGTCATCATAAAGCTAACTTACTTATACGACTGGCATAGTGTTGTTACATGGAGCCTGCTTGTAGCCAAGCAAGCACTCTAACAAGAAGAAGACATCACCTGGCTAGCGATTTGTGACGCATGTTATTTGTACTTAATCTGATAATTCAAACAGTAGCTAAAAGATGAGGAGACTGCGGATACAAGGACACTGAGATGGCCCGCCAGAGAGACGGCTAGCGTAGATTGTGGTATGGTAGGTCTTCGTCTTGCACAACAGTCACTGATAGCGTAGGACTTGTTAAATTACCAAAGAAATTGATTTCTAAAAATGTAACATATGTGGGGATACATGTATGGCTTCTCAAGCCCAAACAAAGGGGAGAAGTTATTGTTGTAGTGTGGGTTAGCTAGCGTTAGCTTATAGGCTAGCTACGTTAGCTAACTTAGCTAGAAAAGTAACGTTCCAGTCTTATGCAAGAGACCATTCGTTTTCTAAATCAGAGAACGGCCGCTCTCTTGCTAGTTTAACCACCATTGATACGCTACAATATAAAAGAGCACATTTATACCTTAGTAAATATTTGCTTGGATGATTCGTGTTCTTCTTCTCCGTCTCCTTCTTCCGCTTCTCTTCTTCTTGATGTTTTTCCGGCGGTAGGCAAACAACAGAATGGTGAATTACCGCCACCAACTGGTATGAAGTGTGGTTAGGAATTGTATCAGCGTTTCCCTTTTATTTCCCCTTTAGTTGTTCCACACTGTCTGCCAGTATAATATATATTCTGTATCCGATTTTGCAGCTCCTGAATGAATTAATATATTTACACTGAGTGAAATTTTTAACCACAAGACTTAATGTTTTTCATGGCTGCACCATTCCATCAGATGGAAATATTGCAGATGTTTGTTCATTATTTTATATGCTACACATTTTCAGAATTATACATAATTCATCCTGACATATTTGGTATCTTTGGAAAGGATCTCCACTAGAATTTAATGTAAAGATATGTGAGTGTGAACAATGTTATGTTGCACGGCATGAGCTTGTAATATCTGACTCAGTGGGGTTTAAGATGTTGAAGCTACAGGAAACTTGATATAGAAAATTGTAGCTATTTTAATGTAAACTGCAGCCAATTATGTCAATTTTACAGTAAAACTAATTTTAGATGAAGATCCTGCACCAACCCATGGAATTCATAAACCCAACCTGCATCAACCATGGAACCAAGAAGGATAATTTTTCTCTTTCATAAAATTAGAAGAGAAAATGGAAATTTATGAGAAAAAAACAGTGAATAGATGGTCATTATAAAGAATTATTATTTTTACTTTACTAGGATAATAAAGCCATGTTAGATATCAAAAATGACTTTTCAATGTCCACTTACTTGTTAACAGCAGATAAGTGGTATTGTAGAACAAGTAAAAAAAAAAAAGTCACAGTGAAAGGGTTTGGTATTCGAACAATATTTTAATAGATTACACTCTTATTTCATTATTCCATTATCCAATAAACTGCTAGGTATATCCTTTTTTTGTAGTTTTCTTTGTCCTTCCTCTGAACCTTAACTGGTGCCTCATATAATCCAGGATTACACGTGGCCACACTTGAGTAGTCTGCGCTTCATCCTCCATGATAAATGCAGATTCCAGTTGTTGTGGAAAGGTATGGCCATCCCTGGATCCAAATGCAAAGTCTCCTCCGGGTCCACTGTTGGCTTCATAAGGACTGGAGATAAGGTGCGGTGGGTAAGGACCATCCAAAAAGCCCTATGAACATGTAAACAATTATTATGTCCTCTATTAAGATACATATCAAAGGGCAATACTTGACAGTTTAGTGAAAATAAACTTTGTACAACGTAAAGTGCTGGTATGCACTTTGAATTGCACCACCCTGTATGAAAGGTGCCATACAAATAAAGTTTGATTAAGTGACTGATTGATTGATTATGATTGCATACTGATTTTCCAGTAAGGTTAACATCAGAAAGAATGAACTGAATCTGGTTATGGAGTGAATGCAGGTTATTCCAGTCCTGAAAAATCCTCCTTAAACTGGATATTATTATTATTATTATTATTGTGGAGAAAGTGCTTTAGTTTCATTTCACATTAAAAAGCCAAAGAGATGTAGATGAGTTTGAAAACACAACAAAGAGGTAAGCTGTTATGCTCCATTTGAAAAAGTAATTTGAATAATATTTTCACGACTCCTCTATCAACTTTCTTCATTTTGATTAAGACAAATTATATTTTAAATGTTTCTCCAAAAAGAAAGATTCAAACACGGAAAACACACGTCAAAATATAATTTGTTGTTATGGTACATTTAATAAATCATTACGATTGAATTTTCAGTGATGAAAGTCAGGTGGCAAATGCAAAATCTGATAGATACATTTATATATTTTTTATAAACTATAAATGATGTTCCTTACCTCACTGTGGTCTTGAGGAGTTTTTCTTGAATCCAGCAGCACAAATAAAGATACAGTCAAGAATAGCAAGAAAGAAAATCTCAGAACAGAGGAGTATGACGGCACGGATCCAGGCATCTTTTCTTATGACTGCATTGGTCAGCATCCAGAGAAATTTCAAATACTTCTAATGTTTTAAAATGCAGCACAGCAAAAGCTTTTCATATGAACAGTAACGCTTTACACGTTCTTTTGCTTTAGGGATTTATTTATGTAATGTCACGTCATGTCTGTTACAATCCATGTCCATATGCCTCTGTGCCACTATATTTATTTCTCAGCTTGCATGGGACAAATTTAAAGAAACACACTAGCCTATAGTCCCACGCATGCCATAATCCAGCCAATGGCTGACCTACGCACAGCTTACCTTCTATCTGGAGTTTTAAAAGGTTTATTCAGCTCATATATGAATTGTCTTTTCTTCCAAGCAGCAGGTGACGTGATTAAAGGCACATGAAGTGGTGAAAGTGAAAAAACATGGAGCTTTTTAGGAGGGATTAAAATGACTGAATTGATCAACTGCGGAAAGTCTTAATGAATCACCATTACACCTAAAGGCAGCAACTTCCATAGGCCGTGTCAGCTAAACAGCTCTGAAAAGACAAATGTATTAATAATATAAGCTCTTTTTCTCCATTCATTTAAAGGATTCTGACATTTAAAAACAAACACAGAAAACTCGTAAAATTTGGGAAAACAATGAGGATATTTCACTGCAATCTATAAATGCTGCCATTGTACCAATTACATTTAAATGTATTTGATTAACCCAAAGTAGATATTTGGCAGCAATGACTCTAATGGTATTAATATATTGGTACAAAAAAAAACATATTTAAGATCATATGAAAAGGGATAATTGTATAAACTTTAATCAAGATATGACAAACTGAACACACAGCGGTCTTACAGGGTGATACAGTATGTTCTGTATGCATACATATATATACATATATATATATACATATATATATATATATATATATATATATATATATATATACATATAGCGAGCTGTCATTGTGCTGTGGTGTTTTTCCAATGGCGTATTCACTGATGAGAGAAAAGAACCTTCAGCAGGGTGTCCGTGTGTCCGTACTCTGGGCTAATTAGTTACCATGAAGCTCTTGCCAATAGGATCAAGGCCATACATTAATTACCAGAACATTTTCTTAGGTGAGCCATGCATTCACAGAAGCTTAGTCCTTTCATTATTATTAATGAAACCACCTGTACCTTCTTATGGCTCAGCACACTGTGGGCAGAAGGTGAAGAAGATTGTGAAACTACGTGAAAATTTAAAATATGTCCATATGTCTTTATTCCTCAGTTGACAAAACTAGAGAGCCCCTTCACTCATCAGCTCGTCAAAAAAATACAAATTAAAAACAATATTTTGTGCCAACAGACATCCAGTTCGGTAGCTCTTCGACCACAGCTGTGCTGGCCTTCCAGTTTCACTATGGGATTAATGAAGTCATTTAAGATACATTTGATTTTTTTATGGCGCCCACAGGAAATGGCTTACTTCTGTCCACTGTGACACACAAATGTGCCTAGTTTAGGAATTTACTTCTACGAGCATGTATTCTCAATCAAACTGTGGGATTCTGTGTGTAGAATTAACTATATAAAATGTATATTTACTATATTTATCTGTATTTTATTCTATAATTACAACATTATGTATTATAATTATATGATATGGATGGTCAGCTTTCATATTTAATTATACTGAAAAATGACAGAACATATGCTGATAACATACCCATTTTGTAACAATTTGCTTTATATTGGCTTTATTATAAAGAATGATTATGTATGACAATAAGCCATTGTAAGGAAAAGTTACTTTTCTCATCTAAACAAAAACATGGCACCACAGCCCCATTTCAATATCATTTAATCTTCCACAAATCACACATTAAATGCAGCTTTCCACACTGTGTTTAGACTTCCTAAGGATTCTCAAACCTGCTTTATACATGAAAATTATACTTGACACTGTACATTTATTATTCAAATGTGATAAACTAGGCACATTCTAAAAGAAGAAGGGAAAATTAATGATTTGGGGATTATATTTTTTCCATTTGTTTCAGTTAACAGTCTCTAAAATCGAGACATGTAGAGCAAAAAAAAAAAAAAGGGTACAGTACAAAAGACATTTGAAGCATACTGAAAACAGGAAAACAGCTGTTATATATTACAACACAGACTATATTGCCAACAAGTCCCAATCAAACATTGATGTTGTGGAGTCTTTTAATCAATCATCAGTAAAATATAAAGATGGAATGTTGTGATTTCAGTTCTACTGATTCCCATCTTTAACACTCATACACACCAAACTGCAACTTCCCGAAAACAAATCCTCAGACACATAGTGTATATGCATCGTGTACAGTGTTTCCTCTGTTATCACATGCAGTTGTGGTGTTTGGGGGGGATACGTTTGGTCCCCTATCTGATGTGGTATAGATATAGGTTATTTTAATTGATACAACTCTTAAAACATCGGGAGGACTCATTAATATTACAGATGAGAGTAACTTTAAAGTAAAGTTCCACACCCTGTAAGGTTATTATACATTAAAAACAAAAGTTCCAGTTGTATATTTATGATCTCATTTATTTGAAGCATTTTAACAGTTTGGCTGTAACAACTTTTTAAGGTTTCTATTTGTACTGCTCTTCATATAACTCAACAGCGTGGACCCCGCCCAGCTCATTTTATAAAGTAGAGAAACAAACCATATCTTATATGACAGCCAATGAGCTTGTCCACATGTTCAGGTGCAAATCAAGCATGTCTAAGCTGGATATCTGTATCATCACTAGCACTAAACATGTGGAAACACATGCTTTCTCTTTGTCCGTCACTATGAAAACAAATGTGGAGCACATTTTCAGACCAGGGAAAAAGATCAAAGCTTTCCAATCAGCAGTATTAAATACAGCTAGACAAGAGGAAAACAAAGGAGTGTGAATCCTGTCCCTTCAATTTCCAAACATTTAACATACACATGTACATCAAGGCCAATGTAAGGCAATGCTCTTTTTCCTAAAAACACCTCCAGGATCCCACAGTTCAACGTGTTATCATTCTGTTGTGTAAAAAAAAAAAAAAAAGGAAAAACAGCCATTAAATATTCATGAATCTCTATTCAACTGATTTAAAGAAAAAACAAAAAGCTAAAACAATGTATAAGACCAAAACCATTTAATTCTCACTATGTTATTCATTTACAATACCAACTGACCTTTAATGCATTGCTATAAACCTGAGTTTGTTCAACTTGACAAACTGCATAAAGCTAAAAATGTCTTAAACTGACAACACACTATTATCAACGTAACAACGTAAAAGCAGCAGAAATGTATAACATCTTTGCAATATTCTATTATAGCGTAACTTACTGTGGAATTTAAGAAAGATCTGACATTTCAAAGAACTGAAATGTAGCTTTAAAAATGTGAAAAGAGAGCCAAGAGGATTAAAAAATAAAATGAAGACAAACATTTCCCCTCCACTTGCACATTCTTGTTAGGAAACGATTCATAGCTGGGAAAAAAGACTGTCAGATATAAAACAATTATGATTAAGAAAACAGTGTCTTAAATTGCACTGACCTTACTTGAACCTTACATAGCGAACCTAGAAGATCCACTTTAAGTGTGAGCACAGAACTCACTCTGTTTAGTCACACAGGCTTCATCGCCTAGAGCCACACTCTTATTTATACAGCACATTAGATTACCGAGACATTAAAGTGGCCCATTCATTTTGTGCAGCACTAGTGGTTAGGTCATGTGGCGTGGTCAAGTTATGAATTGCAACATGCGTTAAAAAAGGAGGTCTACAGACAAATATGGGAGTACTGGGGTGAGTGCGCATATAGAAGTGGGTTGATGCTCAATGTTGGGTTTTGGTAAAATCATGTGCTTTGACACCAACACGTAGACCTCCTCTGGTTACTGGGTGAAAGATTTTGTTACAATAAAGGTCTAGCTAACCACAACTCTGCAAACTATTTAAAAGTACAGTGTGATAACAGCATGCCTGATGACACAAAGATCCTTTTTAGGTAAAACTGCGTTATCTCATTGCAGCTACGCTCCAGCCATCAGATCTCCACTCCATCCCTACCAATGAGCTGAGCAGTGTCATCATCCGTGTGGTGCCTGTCCTCTCCTGCGTCATCGCTTTCTGAGTCCGTGTCCTCCAGGGGGGAGTGGTAGCCTTCGTACACCAGGATGGGTGAGTCGCAGTGTGCAGGGGAGGCGAGGCACTGGGCAGTAGTGGTGGTGGTCATGGCTGAATAGGCCCCTGGGCTCCCTGAGGGCGACCCCGGGTTGGAGGGTCGAAGCAGAGGAGTGCGCTCTGAGTCTGCCTCACCCTCTGTCCCTTCTTCCTCCCCACGTCCTCCAGTTTCCTCCTCAGACTCGGACTCGGAGTGCTCTTGGTTGTTCCGAGTGACGCGCTGTTTGCACACGGGACACGTCTTCTTGGTCTGTGTGAGCCACGGGTCCACACACTTGCAGTGGTAGGCTGAAAAGCAGAAAGAAGAATTTAGAGGATTTTTGGTTGTAATGTAGAGTGAATGAACAAATATTAAGCACTATCAGAAAAAACACTGGCTTTGCTGGCTTATTGGAAGCTGGTGAGGGATCATATCTTTGCACTAGTGACTTCTACTGGCTGATGTATCTATACTGTCTCAATACATCTACACTGACCCAGACCAAACGTGGGAGTTGAATGTTGTACTTTTGAAGATACAATATGTAGGGGTACAAATATTGACTTGCAAGAAAGTGTACATTTATTTTACTTCTTTATTGCTGCAAGTGTGGTAGAGGTGCGCATTCTGTGTATCAGCAGAGGTATTTTCCCAGTGTACCATAACATACAAATTTCATAACAACATATAAAAATATTTACCATGTGAACACGGTAAAACTCGCAGCTTGTCGCCTTCTTCATACTCATCCAGACAGATTGCACACACATCATAGTCATCCCCTGAAACAGAGGAGAAAAGTTATCAACTTAAATCATTCAAATTTAAGTGAAATATTATCAATTTTAATTCTTCAACTATTTTCTAGCCTGCAAAGGAGTAACATTTCAGCATATGTAAAAAGCTCCACTAATGATAGAAGAAACTTTATAGACATCAAATTCACATGCAAGGAAAATCTGATCATTGCAAATTGGTTCTCAATATTCTTAAAAACAACGCACGACACTAACAGTGAAAAACGATATTATCTTGTTACCTTTGCGGAACTTGTGGGTTGGAATCCGCTTCAGTTGTTCCTTGGACAAACGATTTTTCCTCATTCTTTTTCTGTACTGTACACATCGTATAATCTGAACAATGCAAAAAGACAGTGTTACTGATGGTATGAGGATTACACTGACACTCAACATGCATGGATGTTAATTCTTACAACTGTAAAGTTCAAATCCCAAAAGAATGTGCTACATACTGAATAAACACCCAAGGAGGCATCACATCATATGCATACTTACCAAGACGACACACATCACAAGAATGATCATGCCAACTACTCCAGTGAAGGGAATAAGGTAGTATGAGAGTGGAAAAGCAAACTCCGGCTTGAGGATCACATAAGCGCTGCAAGCCAAGAAAAGAAACAATTCATCGGATACCAGCATTAGAATAAGCACTGGCACTGAAAACGTCAGTATGTATTGGTCTGTGCAAATATAACGCTGACTGTTAAAGGTTGGTTTGGTCTAGAAGATTATTGTTTAGTTTGAAAAATGATTTCATACATTTATTTCTAATGATGTTGAAATGTTTTTACTTACCCTTGTTCTGGAATTATGAAATTCCTGAGAATCTGGGAGGCATAGTAGCTGGTGAATACAGAGGGGATCTCAATCTCATCTGCAATAGTGTCTGGAAAATAATAAAACCAACAACAAGATTTAAATTTTAGGCATTTTAGTAAGACGTTTTAGTATGGCGTGAATGTGTTGTTTGATATTGTGCACATATCAAAAAGGAGAATTACCGTTGCTGTAGTTCATATTGAGCAGAGTGTCTGAATACATGTTGTGAATGATTGCAGCACTGAATCCAGCTTGCTGTGCGTGCAAGACCTGAAAACCAGTTCCTCACATTAGACCAGTTTGCTTCACAGACACTACCACGTATTCAGTGTCACACAAACATTACTGACCTTTATATCAAAATTGCAATCATAGCGTCTGATGAGAGCGATGGATTTGGTGGTGTTGGCATCAAAAGATGGTGGCAATGGGGGAGGAGGGTCTATTGCTGTACAGCCATTAAGTGGACGGGACACCACCAGGACTCCCTTTCACACAAAGAAAAAAAAACATCATTATAAAAGGACTATGACCTATGTTTTTCTGTGTGCACCCTTTTCCAATACTCTGCTCTCACCATTAGTCCATCCTTAGGAAGTGGGGCGCCGAACAAGGCAGGCAGGTCCTCAAACAACATGGAGGTCATATTGCTATAATGCTGCCAAAACAATATATACATTAGAAATGACATATCTCCAGGAGAATTTGAGCAATCATGTTTATAGCTCCACGATTACTTACAGCATAGATATAGGCATGTGTGGGTGAGGGAACCAGTACGCTGCACAAAACCACTATAAGGACACTCCATCGAGCTCCCACGCACCACACTCCAAGGTGAACCATCCTTGATCGCTTGCAGTTGCACTAAACTGTGAAAAAGATATGACAGTAGCACATCATAATCAAGAGTGAGTTATCAGTCATAACCAGGAGGAAAATGCTTCAGGTCTCCGGCTGAAGCTGATCTTGCAGTGTGATTACAGCCTGCCATTAGCATTCTAATGCAAATAGACAATTAGGGTCTTAAAAATGTGTAAATATGCACATGGATATGCAAACAAGGAACTGTAAACTGGCCCGCCAGCATGAATTAGCATGTACTCTATTGTCATGGAGTAGCAGAGCAAACCTAAGCCAAGTACTTTTGAATATGATTGTGATTCTGTTAATTTGTGAGAATACAATTGTCCCCTCAAGACTAGGTTTTTACAAACAAAAGGACATATTATGCATAAAGTACACTGTATTGACTTTTAACTGCAGTCTGCACAGGTGAAATTGTATAAATTCTCTGCAAAGCAACCCCCTTAATGAAGATATCGAAAATATCACATAAGTGGCCGCGATGTCTTGTGGAAAAGTTTATCAATTTGTTTTTCTAGGTGCTATCATCTTCTGCTTTACTCAGACAACAAAGTCTTAAACCAATCACCTGGTCTCTAAATCCTTGTATTTCTTTCTTGGCAGATTTGTTTGTTATTGTTACAAAATTGATTTTGAAGTAAAGCATGATGAATGCACTGTTTACATCCAGAGGCCCTTATTTTGCTATAAATAGAGTGCAGAACCAGATCCTGACCCCAGATCTGGTTAACCCTGCTGTTTTTGAATGCATGTAACAGTAACTTGTTTATGTACAGAAAATCAGGTTTAAGAAGCAAACTGCATTAGGATAAGGTAAAAATAAGTGCAATGGTCACGTTATTTGCGATAGTAGGCAAGATGTTAAAACAACAGTTACGGACATGTATAAGTGCCCTGAGGATTATAGGATACTTTATGGCACTAGTTAGCAATTAACCCAATGTACTGCCTCGTGTTTGTACTAACATAAAACATGCCGAAATCTACTCTCCGTATGTTTAATCGACGTAGCACCTTCTGTTGTTGTAGCTGCCTACAGAAAGTTGGTGGAGAAAAAAATCTGCTGCTCGCAATGCTGAACCTGTTAATCATGTAGCTGACTAATGCTGTTTCCACATCACGTCCTGAGAAACAATTTAGCTAACTTACTCCTACTACAGGCAGGCGATTAATCAGGTACATTAAATTACTCTGACCCGATGGACTGTTATACCCCCAGTTACTGTTTATGTTCCATGCAAAAACATTTTAAAAAGAAGATATCAAAAGTCATCGGGATAGCTAATGTTACTCTCTGTAGTTAGCGACATACCTTACTGTCCTGCTAATACAGGCACCGTGAAAGTTGTAATCTAAAGTTATTCCAGTCGTTTTACTTGGGTTTCTCACATGTCACCGTGTAAAAAACGATTACGTTTTATTTACAGCGTCTAGCTACTTTCTCGACAATCCTATTATTCCACAAGAAAACGACAAAGACAGGGAGGATTAATGTTAGCTGACGTTTGGCTAGTGTTAGCAAATGTTACATACGTTAACTCGTCTCCGTGACAGATTACTATATGTCTTCTTCGTAGTCCGTGTGCATCATACACGGTTAGTAGTATATAAACCAATACTATGTTTGTCCACTGTAAAAGAGACACTTTGCCTGAATTTTCGGTTTCCCAAAGTTCCGTTAGCTAGCTGCTAGGTTCGTTTGTTATTGCTTCTTGCACCCCGGTTCTTCTTCGTGTTGTGATGGCAGATTGATTCACCAGCATCCTGACCCACAGCGCCACCAGCGGCCAGAATAGCAATCAGCTGCGTGCCCTGCAGGCTTCATGTTCTCCACAGAAAACCACGCACGACAGTGCACGCTCTTTGGCTTTCCATGGCTCAAGGGCGACCACCAGTGGTTTAAATGAATCTGAAATGGCTAATGAAATCCTAATGGACACGAATGAAAAGATTATGGGAACTTTTAACAGTCTGTAAATATGATATCTTATAATAGTCTGAAGAAGACATTTCACATGATAAGGTTTTCAGGCTCCATTTCATAGAAGCAGAAGCAGACAGAGACAGACCGGTTTCACTGCATTCACATGAACAGATTCCAATCAGTCAGGCCCCTGTCTACAGACCAGCCTCCACAGGTCCACATGTGAGAGATTGGCCTCCTGCTAGAAATCCTGTGGGGACAATGAAATCAACTTTAAATCTATCAAGCTGCAGCTAATAACTTATCATCTATCAGTGGGCAACATGCTGTCTGAAAAGACAGAGAACTCTCAGGTCTTCAGTCATCAGGCCACAACTTCTTCAACACTGCCCCCAAGCGGTAGGATCTCTGTACTGTCACATACAATGTTTTCACTGCTGTCAGTCCGTCATGAAATTGATTTCAACAAATGATAACTACAGAACAAATAAATGAATAAATACTGAGGATTCTTCAGTGAAAATTTTTAAATGGGCAGATGCAAGTATAAGCTTACATATACACAATATACATATGATAATTGGCAGAACATCTTATCTCCTATAACATCAGGTAGATAATGACCCTAGTTAACAGCTGTAGTGTCAGGCTGGTCAACACATTATGAAACCATACTTCTCCAGGTCATTTGTGCCAGTCTACATCCTTCCATTGCAGTAGCAAGGAAAGGATAAAAAAAACGACTACAATAAGAGAGTTATCAAGAAGCCACAGCTGGATGAGTCTTTGGAAGACAATCTAAAACTGTGTCATACATTTGTCCATATATAACATTTCAGTTCAGTTCAGAAAGATGAAGGAGATGAAGGGCCATGCCATTTCTGAGTAAAGCAAATAGAAGTTGAGGACGCTGACAGGATTATGTCATTTCCTGTGATGCTACCACACACCAATCTCTCTTGTAATGGGAGTCAGGTAGCCTGTGGAGTAATCCCTCTGCTGCCAATGTCAAAACCTAACCCTCACTGCAAGGCGTCTGTGATGCCCGCTGCTGTAGTTATATTTTTATGAGGTGCATGATGTGTCAGTGTCCCATGCTTTATATGATTCTCAGCACAGTCTTTCATTTTAAAGAAGAAATTAGTCCTTAATTCAGTTGGGGAGTCAATTTGAAATTTTGCATGCATCTTTAGCCTTTCTATCAAGAGACAAAGATGCTTTTTTAGAGAGAATGGACCAGCCATATGTTCATCCATCAAGCTACTATAGTTCTTGAGTAGGCATACGGTCTGCTTTTCCACACATGCTTTATCAGAAGAACCATGTCTTTGTCGCAGCAAAGCGTACAGTACCGTGTGCTGTCTGAACAGCTTTAATCCACCAGGTTTGTCAACATGTACTTGAGTCTTTGGGTAAATGTGTTGAAGAAAATCACACCACTTTCCTGCTCATTTCATCTGAGAGTCAAAGTATAACAGCAGACTCTGGCTCCCAAAGTTGGGTGTACAGACCAGTGCACCATCACATAATCAAAAAAGCCACTAAGTGATGTAAGAATGATTATGTAAACATAATGAAAATAAATGTAACACCTGGATTTGATATCAAGTAATTAATTTGCATACAGCAAGCATATGGTAACAAAAAGAAGAATTAAAGTCTTAAGCTGAAGATCTCCACAATATTTGTTGTATATAATAGTGTTGTGTGTATTCTGAATAAGCATTTATGTTAATGAATTATGTAAAACTTACGTCCTTATGTAAAACAAATAGAAATGCAATGTAAACTCATAAAACTCACTCACAGTTATTTTTCTTCCTCCCTTTAGGTCTTGTCTGCAATAATTTTCTAGCCTTTAGCTGCAGCCATCTTTACCAATATGACTCAACATACAGCAGCTCACACAGATATCAAGTCGGCCTCTTCTTTTGTTTGGTTGTTTTTACTCATTTGCATTTTCTTAAAAGTCTGGAATTCATTCGACTGGTGAATGAGCCTTTGTTGGAAGCCTTGATGACGTGCAGTAAGTCAGAGAGTGCTCAATTTGATCCACAAAACCACTTGGCCATTTATTGCCATTTGTACCAAACTAGAACAAACATGGTCCTTGTGCGCAGTAAGGACTGTATACTCTGTGCCATGTGCCTATAATGCATGCAGCTCTAAGGCAGGCTTAAATAAAATCCATATGAGTTGTCTTCACTTTATAATTTTACGTTTTTAATATATTACTCTTAAACTGACAATGTAAAACTTTGATTTCCACTCTGAATTCCAGCTTGTACAATGGAAAATAAGTGGACAGATTTCGAGGTGAAACTCAAAGTGAACTCAACTGAAATCAGACCAATTTAAGAGTTATATCTTTGGATTAAAAATGTAATATCATGAACTTCTGGTGAATCATAAGGAACAAACACTGGTCCTTTTGCACAGTAGGGATTGTAGTGTACTCCATGCCATGGGCCTGTAATGCATGCAGCTCCAGCTCTCCACTTATTTTTCATTGTACGTCCTAAAGCGCAGGGTCCTTGCATTCCTCCTCCAACAAGAACATGCAGCTAATTTAGTATGTTTAGTATATACAAACAAAATGTATGAAAGACAAAGGGCTGTCTACCAAGTAAAAGATCTATAATTTTAGATATAAAAAAATCAAATCATATTATGACAAGTAATCCAAAGCTACATGTAAAAAATACAAACAAGCAAGGAAGTTTAATGTAATTTTTTACTCCACCTCAGCCATTTCAGCTGCATTAAAATCAGCAAAAAACTACAAGCAGTTAATTTAACATTCCTAAGTCCACCATGTTACAGAGCAAAAAGCCAAATATGATCCTCCACTACTGTGTCTTCTCTCTGTCTCATCTTCTGTGACACTTGGCAAGTCTTGGCTGAATGCCATTTTTCAGGACTGCAGTGACGGACCAGACGTGCATTCCTATCTCATGGCACCAGCTCTCATAGAAAATGAGACACACAGCACCTGGGAATAAACAAGAAACAATGTATCACATTTCATTAGCAAATACATGTCCACAATATATTCACGTGCTGCGTCTGAGCATCAAAACTTACAAGAAGCCTTTTCCGCAGCCCAGAGGTCCAAAGAACAGTTCTGTTGGGAGGCAAACCTTTCTACACACTCCACTTAGACTGGGGCAAGACCAAGGAAAGGATGCAGCCTCATTCTCCACAACTGTAATGATGGGAAATGTTGTAGTAGTTTAATGTCAAATTTGTTTGCCGTAAAATGACAAAATCTATTATCTATAATCTCTGGAAATGTGTAAATGTGCAAATTTGAGTTGCAAAAATGTGCAGAGATATTATATCAAGACTTACCATTAAGCAGTAAGACAACCAGGAGCGCCAAAACAACCACACGATAAGAAGCCATTCTTGTGTCTGATACTGGTGCTCCAAAATGAGGATTAGGCCTGGGTCTGTTTGTATTTTGGTCAGAGGGGAGGAGTGAAGATAATATGTAGCAGCATACCGGTCACTAGGTTTTATATTATGGAATTATAAGCATCCTTAAGAGAACATGCTTTTCTTAATCACATTTAGGAAACCTACATCACTGTGCTCAACTCATGACTAAGTGTTGTCATGAGACAAGAGACAAACATTCCTAAGAAACTGCTTGTTTTGCAGCTGATTTACAGTAAAACCTGTGCACTTCCTTAATCCTCATTGCTTTCTGAGATTGAGGACATAAGCACAGAGGCCATCTTTTTCCATGTTAAACATCAGGGAAGGCACTTTCTCATAAATTGTCAGTAGTGCACCTATTGCTGTAGAGGAGAGCACACTTGTAGGGGGGGGGGGGGCATTTTGTAAACAGCATTAGCATTTATATTCCAGGTTCAGCATATGAACCTTTCACACAAAGAATCCATCAATATTTTTATAACAAAATGATTGTAGGTTTGAATATCTGATTTCAAGGGTTATTCTTGGAATGATTTTATCAAGCTCATTTAGAAATAAAACTGGCACATTCTTTGAAAAATGTAGTTACCCAAGTTTCAGAGACGATGTTTAAATGTTTTGTCAGGAGCCTATTGAGTCACAGAAATAGTTCTTGCTCACTCACTATTACATCACACTACTGCATATTATGCTGTGTGGTGGATTATTTAGTTTAATACTATGTGAGGGTTTCATTGTTTCAATAAAGCCTTTGTTTGTTCCTCTGCCCCCCAAATTACAACCATTTTTTGTTGTAGAAGTATTAGCAGTGTTGTAAGGGGTCTGGGCACCGGGCAGGGAAAATGGTCTCAAGTGACAGGCCTAACAAATGAGGAGTGAAACTCACAGAGTTGTCATGTGGTGGTAGCCTTCCTTTATTAGGAGACATTGGCTGAATTCTCTATACAGATTTTATATATATTTTTAAACCTGGTTAGAGAGGGAGGCTTGTGACTGCAGCACTGCTGTTTTGATCTCCCTGACTGCACTGAAAGATCACTGTCACATGGTTGTCATTTTCTCATTGAGTGGTTGCCAAACGTCAAGAAGGAGCGCCTTATCTAATGTGAGCCTGTCAGAGGAAGACATGGAGAGAGAAGGGAAAAACAAATGCAAGAAAGTTAGCAGAAAACTATTTTCATTGAGACTGTGATGGACAATGAATGTTTGCCCTCATCTCTGAAGTAGAAGTTTGCTTCGTTTCTGTCTGCATGTACATGTTAACCAAAATTAACTGAAATAAATAGAGCTATAAGAACTGCAACATTGGTGACGTACAAGAGGACACCAGGCCCTGAGCTGGGTGATGGGAGGTGGGTTCCGGAAAGAAAGGCGTCCTTTCCTTGGAGGCGGCAACCAATGGCACTTATAGTATATGCTGTGACCTGTAGTCGTCATTTTCCATTTCCAATACAATATTTTGTCCACACAGTCTTATTTCTTTTAATTTTGTTGGTACTTTATACCGTGACTGTATTTTTGAATTGCATTGCAATGCATTGTTATATTCTGAACACAACACTGATCCCGACATAGCCAGAGCAGTCCTCCACATTGGTCTCTTGAATCTGCCAACTTGAGGACTGTGGCGTTTAGCCAGGTGTTAGATGGGACAGACACCTCCCACACTGCCACTTGTGGGCAGATCAATCGTATTATTGAACCAAATCCAGTTCACTACTGCTTCCACTAATATTGTTGCTTTTTAGGGTCACCAGTAAAGTAGAGGAGCTGCTTCTGAATGGAGTTGTATATCACACGTATAATGTTAGTCTACAATTTACATTTATTTACAATAAATGCTGATCACAGGTGTGATTGGTTACTTTGCCAAGCTTTCTCACCCCTTCCAGGGCACAGTTAATCTATTTCAACTTTGCCCTCCGCTGGTCTGCCCCTAACTTGCCACCGGCCACCCCATCTTAAAGGACCAAAGGATTTGCTTCTTCTCATAGAAAACGACTAGAAACTAGCACTTCCGCCGAACTTGCCATGCTTGTTTTTCTACCCTCATGCATGCTGTTAGAAATAGTCCACAAGTCATTTGTGAGGGATGGATCCAAAGCTTGCCACAGTATCAAGTTCAGTTGTACTTATACATTGTATGTGAAACAAAATAAAAACAGCTGGCAAGACATGGTCAACACCAAAGTATGATTGGGTGGTGGGTATAAACCAATTTGATGAGAGGCACAGAAATAAAATGGCTGAACAAATTATTGCTGTGATTTGCATTAGCTCAAAGGTCACGACGCTTGGGACACAGCTTCATCAGTGTTACATCAGTGTTCTCCAAAGGGAAGTCATTACTGTTTTCCTCTCGTTCCTTGCCCTATTCTCAAGGTGCTGTCCAAAGAGGTCTCACCTGTGGCAAAACAGTGATGTCTAATTGCTTTCTAGAGGAATGGAAACACAAAGTGGACTAATGACCGCTAATGAGTGTGTTTATCCAGTTATGGCTTGCATCATTGGTGCTGAAAATGTTTAAACACCTTTGCTTTAACATATGGATATGATGAGTGGTGTTTCTGGCTGGTAACCCCATACTGTACCTTGACACAAGAAATACAATTTGAAGGCATTTTGTGGCATTTAAATTAGGGGTGCATTATTTCCTCATTTATGTGGAGGCCACACCAACATGTACAACAAATTATAGTAAAACTACAACAAAATTTGAAATGTGAAAACTACTGATATTCAGGATTGCAAAGTGATGTTACAAATAACAAATAAACACTGAATCACGTTTCATCACTTCTTTCACCGCACTTTCCTTTTCTGCTACAGAGAGTCAGGCCTGAATCTCTAGCAGTCATGGTAGCTTACAGCTGCACGCCTGCACAGTCTGACAACACAACTGCTTTGGTCAGTCCTCTAGTTTTGGGGAGGCCTTGTCTCGGCGAAATGGACAGATACCAGTTCTGGGGCAGCTCCTCGTGATCTAAACCCATTTTCTGTCCCTAAGAGCTTCCAGTACTACTTGATGCTTTGGAAAGATGCTGCATTGATTGCATCTTATGTGTGTTGGAGAAAGCATAACCTTCTCACGTGAACTATCGCTGCAATGGTACTTTTTGAGTCTGCGTATTGCCCTAATGATTGCCTCTAGTTTTCCTGGATTCCTCTCCAGGTCTGTGGTCAGTTTTGGGTACTGCAGACCTCTAGGTAAACTTATGGCCAGGCCACTCTCTGATCCTCCCATAGGCTGGTAGAGGTTCAATTGTCACATACAGTGCTCAGTTAACATGGCCTCGTCTGGGTCTTGGTATTTCACCTCAGAAGCATCAGAAAATTGTTATAGGCCCAAAGTAATGGCTGGTTAGCACACATTCACAAACACAAGCTAGGTGGACAACTGTATACTAGGCAATTTTCTGATGATACCAAAACTCAGAATAGCTGCTATTGTCAAACTGTTTCATTTAAGACCAGGATACAGAACATTTATAGTGAATCTGTGAATATGACAGATAAAATCCAGAAGTTCAGAAAGCTACATGATGCATTCAGGGATTTTTCAAGCCTCATGTCAGAATGAAGTGATACTTTTGTTATAGTGCAAAGGAAACTTCATGGAGGTGAAGGAGCTCAGGAGAAGTAACACACTTTGGTAACCTTCAGCAATGTTAAAATGCCACCCAAGCTGCAAGGCACACTCCGCTGCATGGAGAGGAGGATGACCACACAGGTAACTGTAGACACAAGAGTTCCTAAATGTGTGTTTCTGTACTCTGAACCAGTAACTTTCACAGATTAGTCAGTAATTAAATTGGTTTATAGTAGAGTAATCTTTGCCTGAAACTTAGACTCAAATGCTGCACAAAACCATTAAGTTTGGTGTAAATTCTAGGTGATGTTTGGTACCATCTAATCATTAATACTATCTTCAAAGTCATAAAATGTAACCATCGGGTTAAAATTCATGTCTTTTTTTTTTCAGAATTGAATTGAAAAATGGACAACGCGACAACACTAACATTCACAATGACTGCATATGCTGTCATGGAAAACTACAAACATGGGCTGTTTACTGTATTCCTCCTGCTGTATCTTATTATTATCACTGCTCATTACAGTCATACACCAAAACAAAGAGTTGCATCTACCTATGAATGTGTTCTTGTGTATGTTATCCATCAATGAAATATATGGCAATACTGCATTGTTACCTGCAATTATGGCTGTTCTCATATCCCAGACACATGAAATAACAGTGAAGTGGTGTAAGGCTCAAGTCTATTTCCTACACACATATGCAGGTGCTGAGTTTTGTATTTTAGCTGTTATGGGATACGACAGATATGTTGCCATATGTTACCCACTACATTACCACAGCATCATGTCTAATTTAAAGATAGGCAAGCTTGTTGCATTAGCAGGTCTATACCCAGCCATTGTGTTTGGATGTTTTTACTCACTAACCTTACAGCTGCGCTTCTGTGGAAAAGTCATGCCAAAATTATACTGAGTGAACATGGAACTGGTCAAAAATTCCTGTTCAGGTGCACCATTCATAAGTATTGTGGGACTTGTACTTCTTGTGTTTTTTGTTGTGCCTCAAGTACTGATGATTGTTTTCTCTTATGCACAAATTGCAAGAGTGTGTAGGAAATTATCAAGAGAATCTCAAGGCCATGCTCTTAAAACGTGTATCCCACATTTATTATCTTTACTAAACTACATCATCGGTTCCTTATTTGAAGGAACCGCTGATTACTGGACTACACGCCATTAGGCAAACATTCCTACACTAGATGTCTGTCTGATGGTGCTGTAGCTAAATTCAAGGAAGTGATTCCATCGGCATTTAATTCAGTTCCATGTCTAAATGTAACAGATGACTCCTATGCTAACTTTAGTCCCTCCCAAATTGATCATCTTGTTGATAGTGCTGCAGGCTCACTATGAATAACACTCGACTCTATCGCCCCTCTAAAAAAGAAGATAATAAAACAGAGGAGGTTAGTTCCATGGTATAACCCGCAAACCCGCAAACTAAAACAAACATCGCGAAAACTTGAAAGGAAATGGCGTTCCACCAATCTGGAAGAATCACGTTTAGCCTGGCAAGATAGTTTTAAAATTTATAGGAAGGCCCTCTGTATTGCTAGAGCAGCCTTTTACTCATCATTAATAGAGGAAAATAACAATAACCCCAGGTTTCTGTTCAGCACTGTAGCCAGACTGACAGAGAGTCACAGCTCTGTTGAGCCATGTATTCCTATAGACCTCAGTAGTAACGACTTCATGAGCTTCTTTAATGATAAAATTCTAACTATTAGAGACAAAATTCAGCACCTCCTGCCCTCAGTTGGTACTGACTTATCTTCAAACACAGGAACCTTAGAAACAACTGTAAAACCTGATGTACATTTAGACTACTTTTCTCCCATCAACCTTAATCAGCTAACTTCCATGATTTCCTCATCTAAACCATCAACGTGTCTCTTAGACCCCGTCCCAACTAGGCTGCTTAAAGAAGTTTTACCCTTAGTTAGCACTTCTTTACTAGATATGATCAATCTGTCCTTATTAAAAGGCTATGTGCCACAGTCCTTTAAAGTAGCTGTAATTAAACCTCTTCTTAAAAAGCCCACTCTTGATCCAGGGTTTTGTCAAATTATAGACCTATATCTAACCCTCCTTTTCTCTCTAAGATCCTTGAGAAAGCAGTCGCCAATCAGTTGTGTGACTTTCTACACAACAACAAGCTGTTTGAGGATTTTCAGTCAGGATTTAGAGTGCATCATAGCACTGGTGAAAGTTACAAATTACCTTCTAATTGCATACAGGACAAAGGACTTGTCTCTGTACTTGTCTTATTAGATCTTAGTGCCGCATTTGATACCATTGACCATCACATTCTATTACAGAGACTAGAACATTTAATTGGCATTAAAGGCACCGCACTAAGCTGGTTTAAATCCTATTTATCAGATCGATATCAGTTTGTGCATGTTAATGATGAATCCTCTATGCATGCCAAAGTTAGTCACGGAGTTCCACAAGGTTCTGTGCTTGGACCAATTCTGTTCACCTTGTATATGCTTCCTTTGGGCAATATTATTAGGAAGCACTCCATAAATTTTCATTGTTATGCAGATGATACCCAAATATATTTATCGATCAAGCCAGATGAAACTAATCAATTAGCTAAACTTCAAGCATGCCTGAAGGACATAAAAACCTGGATGACCTGCAATTTTCTGATGTTAAACTCAGACAAAACCGAAGTTATTGTACTTGGCCCCGAACACCTTCGAAACACATTATGTAAAGATATAGTTTCTCTAGATGGTATTGCCCTGGCCTCCAGCGACACCGTAAGGAATCTTGGAGTTATCTTTGATCAGGATATGTCCTTTAACTCCCACATAAAACAAACCTCAAGAACTGCCTTTTTCATTTACGTAACATTGCAAAAATCAGGCACATCCTGTCTCAAACAGATGCAGAAAAACTAGTCCATGCATTTGTTACGTCTAGGCTGGACTATTGCAACTCTCTACTATCAGGCTGCCCCAATAAGTCCCTTAAGACTCTCCAGCTGATCCAGAATGCTGCGTCACGTTTACTGACAAGAACCAGGAAAAGAGATCATATCTCTCCAATATTAGCTTCTCTACACTGGCTCCCTGTAAAATCCAGAATAGAATTTAAAATCCTTCTCCTCACCTTCAAAGCCCTAAATGGTCAGGCACCATCATATCTTAAAGAGCTCATAGTACCCTATTACCCCCACTAGAGCACTGCGCTCCCAGAATGCAGGGTTCCTTGTGGTTCCTAGAGTCTCTAAAAGTAGAGTGGGAGCCAGAGCCTTCAGCTATCAAGCTCCTCTCCTGTGGAACCAGATCCCAGTTTGTGTATGGGAGGCGGACAACCTCCTCACATTTAAGAGTAGGCTTAAGACTTTCCTCTTTGATAAAGCTTATAGTAGGGCTGACTCAGGTGAGCCCCTGAGCCACCCCTTAGTTATGCTGCTATAGGCCTAGACTGCCGGGAGACTTCCCATGATGCACTGAGCTCCTCTCTCCTCCTCTTCCTCTCCATCTGTACGCCCTCATATCCCATCAATGCTTGTTACTAACTCAACTTCTTCCCGTAGTTGTGTGCTTTCTCTCCCCTTTCTCTCTCCTTCTGTTGCTTTCTGCAGGTGTTTCTGCCTCCGGAGCTGTAGAGTCTGGATCTATGGTTGCAGCCACCTGCTGCCCCCGTGCTCCTCCTCTGCACCCGCTGCTGCAGTTGCTGTTGCTATTATTATTAGTATTGCTGCTGTAATGTTGCTCTTTGTATTGTTTCTGTTGGTGTTGACATCCATGCCATTGCCGCGGCCATTGCGTTACATCTCTGTGTGAAACTGTATTGTGCTGCTGTATGTTCTCTTTCCTCCTGCTCTCTCTCTCCCGCTCCCCCCCTCCCCTTCAACCCAACCGGTCGAGGCAGATGACCGCCCACCTAGAGCCTGGTTCTGCTCGAGGTTTCTACCTGTTAAAGGGAGTTTTTCCTTGCCACTGTCGCATAGTGCTGCTCATGGTGGGAAAGGTTGGGTCTCTGTAAATATAAAGAGTCGGTCTAGACTTGCTCTACTAGAAAAAGTGCCCTGAGATAACTTTGTTATGATATGGCGCTATATAAATAAAACTGAATTGAATTGAATTGAATCCTGTTACTGTTGTCTGGAGAACTGATATCCCTCTAAAATGATTTGATGCTGAGATCATTCCTGACGAGGGGATTTTCATCTGTGATCGTCTTGTGATCAATCAGCTGCTTATTTCCACCTCCAGCAGCTACAGAGCAACATGATGCTTCATGTGGAGGGTGTTTGAGTCCAGTCCTCCCTCTCTGTCAGCTCTGTGTTGCTCCACTATGTTCACCAGCTGGTCTCTGACTGGGTCCATAGGTGTCATTGACAGAGGGGACGCTGGGGACATGTCCCCCACCACTTTTTAAAAGTTACAAATGGTCTGAAAAATATCTTGCACCAAGAAATGAGAACACTTTGAGAAAGCTTTATTAGCACAAGAAGAAAACATGCGATGTAAATCTAGAAGAACCAAGTGCACATTGTGTGATGATGCTTATGGACGGCTGTTACTCGTGCGGTTGACGTTGTTGTGCGTTTTGTGTTTTCGTATTGTCTCTCTGTAGTAGCCGAGGCTGCCCCTACTCTGACCTCATACTGACCCCCCCACTACACTGCCTAAAATTACATATGCTGTTGTTTCATCTGAGCCCTTTTCAGCACTTTAAACATGGTCACTGCAGACATCTCCACTGCAAACCTTCTGCTAACTGCGACCCCTGAGACTGAAAGCAGCGTTTGATTTGGAGAAGCAGTGATCAGAGATGTTTCATTTGCAGTCCTGATGAAAATCCACGTGTGAGGAATTATCTGCTGCTGGTTTGTAGAGAAAAACTCAGTTACTGAAAAATAAAATAAAATTTCTGTCCTCATTTAGAACAACCTTTTCCTGGTCATCAGGACTGTTTCTTTTATTTTCCTTTGAATGTCCAACCAGTAAGTTCTACGTTCTTATCCTGATACTGACACTGAGATTGGACTCGTTTCTGATGATGGACGTTTCTCTTGAGTTAACTGATGAACTCCAGAGAGAGTTATAGACGCAGTTATTATGTGTACATTTGGCTAGCTGTAGCTCTGCTTGATTAATACTGTAACTGGTACGTAGGAATTGATTAACCCTGCCAAGATACCTGATTACAGGTGTATATTCTGTAATCCTGTTTCTGTTCATAGATATCATATTGTGTAGTAGTTCACTGCAGTAGTTGAAATGTGAGCCCTGCAATAATAATGGCAACATAGAAGTATTATCAGTTACACAGAAACACAAATAATTGGTTTAATGGACATGCATCAGCTTCAGACTCAGATAGTGTGGATCCAGTAGAGGTTTCAGTTATTTCCTGAGTGCATCTGGACAGTTATAGCAGATATTACAAGCAAAAACATGTAACCGCAGAGTAGGACACTAAAATCTAGAGAGCGTCAGTCATTATCAGTTCATTTACGTTCACTGATGTTACGAGATGAATTCAATATAAATTTACATATAGTTCATTTGGAGCCAGAGTCTGCACAGTATCGAGGTCCCGCCCACACACCCGCCTGAACCAATCACAGCACACTCACAGCTGTCAATCATGAAGCCACACCCCCTTTTTATAGCATCAATAACTAATTAAAACCAAACTGATCAGAAAGATGAACACTTGAACAAACATCAGCGTGATAAGAACTACCTAAAATGACAGAAACCATCTTTGGGAACATTTTATTTGACGTGTACTTTGGTTTTTCAGTTTGGCCCATGTCCCATCTGCTAACATGGAGGGGGCGGGGCTTATGACCTATACTGCAGCCAGCCACCAGGGGGCGATCCAGATGTTCTGGCTTCATGTCGTCCATCTGTACATACAATCTAGCAGTTAGCATTAGCAAATCGCAGGTAATCATGGACGTATAATAATCATTTGTTATAATAGTTCTAATAATCCATCCATAGGGCTAATATTAGCATTAGCGATTAGCATAGGTGATGCACAGTGTCATGAGCATTAACAGTTAGTGCTGGCAGCCATTTTGATTCAGTAAAGTCTAAAGTACTTTTTCAGCTTTGTTATGAGCGTTTTACTGTCTTGTAGATGTTCTTTGTGTTCAGAGTTTAAAAGTAGGAAGATTGCTGGAACACAAGCACCAAGTCAGACCTGTTGGGTTTACCACAGCCAGAAGTTAACAGGGCTGGTTAGACTGGCCGGGTCATCCTGGAAACCTGGAGCTGAAGGTGTAATGTTTGAAATGAACTGAGCGAGAGACGTTCATGGAACTTAAAACATGTTGATTACTACATGTTCAGTGTTCTTTCTGTCGAGGTGCAGCTTCAACATGTAAATGTTGGGAACATGGAGTGTATGTTTGCTCAGGTATTCAGGGAAGTTCAGAGGTCAGACAGAGCTAGTGCCACGAACAGATGATGAGCATTGCTGACCACTGTGCTAAATGTTTTGCACAGGTAACCCCCCCAATAAATAGATGTTTGGGCCCAGCGCTTCATTCAGGACCTGTAACACTCATTTATATCAATGAGACTTCAGCTGTGTCTCAATTCAGGGGTTGAATCCTTCGAAGGCTGCGTTTGAAGACTGAATGCGTCACATGTGGTGAGAAAGGCGGCCTTTTCCCGAACTTGGAGGATCCAACGGCTGGAGCCTTCGCAAGAAAGAGAAATGGCGTCCCCAAACGTCCCGTCAGCAGCGGCCGAGGAAGATCACACTTTTAAATGTGAGTATTGGGTTTCAACTCACTCGAATAGCTGGGTAACGACACAAATGTTAAAAACCTAAGGGGGCTTAAAACCTCAAATGTTCGTTAAAATATTACGAGACGTTAAGATTGATAACTGACGTTGTTAGCTAGCTACTCAGAGCCACCGCACTTAACATTACTGCAGCTCGGCTGCTGCATTGAGAGGTTCAAAGGTTGACTTATATCTTAGAGATTGTGGAGATTTCATAGATCATTTATTCTTCATATCACATAAGTCCAGTACAAACGTTGGCATTGATTACACGGCTAACCTGAACGAGGTTATTTTGCTACTCAGGCTGCTTTTGTTTGGTGGTGTGAAGCAAAACTTGCTCTAACATGTAGTTTTGTTTCAGGGAGCCAGGAGCATAGTGCTCAATTCATTCAGCTCGGGGGAGAATGAAAAGCTCTTTACAGGGGCAAGAAACTCAGCAAGTGTAGCTTGGAGGTCAGGCAGCAACATCTCCATTTGACCATCTTGTTCTTAAGGTTACAGTTAACTTAGCCCTCATTCTATACAAAGCCCATAATAAGAAGAATTATAAAGGCCTCTCAGTAAAACCCAAACTGAACATTAGAACCTTCATGAAGGAGGATTTATTACAGCACTGCTGGATCAGACTCAGTTTGAGCTACGTGGATCTAAGGACCTGGACCTAAACATGGAGGATGTTCAATATTTTTATTCTACTTCTCTCTGAACAATTCCAGTTTATTGTAAATCTTTACACATTTGTTCTTCATTCATAATAAAGCCAATCTTGAAAACTGTTGTGAAGGATTTGGATGTACAACAAGAATGCTATGGCAAGGGGGAGCCAGGACGACAGGTCAGCAGGGAGATATCATCATCATCATCCCCACCCGAGATTGGGTACCAAGCCCCAATAACAAGCCCTGCAGAGAGGCTTAACGCAAGAGCAGCTGACCTGAGATTGAAGACCATAACCAAGCTGGACACCTGGAACCCCTGTGGCCAATTAGCAAGACTAACTGAAGTACTCTCTGAAAGTCTACTAGAAGATGTAAACGCAGCACTACAGACAATCCCTACTGCGACCATCACTGAGACCAATAAGCTGACATACACCACAGCAACAGTGATCCTTGAGATGCTTGGCAAGATGAATAAGAGCCATAAGGAGCAGTATCCTCCATGGAGAAGGAGGCTGGAGGCCAGGATTAAGGCAACACGGAGGGAAGTTAGCCAGCTATCAGAACTACAGAAAGGTGTGATGAAGAAAGGGCTGCCTAAGAAGTACAACAAGCTGCCCATACCTGAGGCCCTGGAGACTGCCAAACAAAGACTCACAGCCCTGGCCACCCGCCTAAAGAGGTACACCAGAGAAGCAGAAGCTAGGAGAATAAACAGAATGTTCTCCACCGAACCATCCAAAGTGTACTCTCAGTGGCAGGGTAATAACACAAGAACAGATCCGCCCAGGGCTGAGACTGAACAATACTGGAAGAGCATATGGGAGAAGGAGGCATCACATAACACCAATGCTCAATGGCTAGTGGATCTAAGAGCAGACCATAGCAATCTCCCAGAACAAGAGCCAGTAACCATCACAATGGCAGACATCCAAGAAAGAGTGTCAGGTATGAAGAGCTGGACAGCACCAGGCCCGGATATGATCCACACCTACTGGCTCAAGAAACTAACTGCACTCCATGAACACCTGGCAGCACAGATGAACCAACTGCTGATGGATGGGACCCACCCAGAGTGGTTAACCCAAGGGCGGACGGTCCTGATCATGAAGGACCCCCAGAAGGGGGCTTTGATGAATAGGCACATGGCCCAATACATGAGCAGGGCCCTGAAAGGAATTGGTAGCGATACCAGGGGAGCCAAGCACCAGCTGCTGGTAGACAGAGCCAGACAGACCAATCTGTTCACCGCCTGGATTGATTACAAGAAAGCCTACGACTCAATGCCTCACACATGGATACTGGAATGCTTGGAAATGTACAACATCAACAGGACAATAAGAACCTTCATCAAGAACTCAATGGGGCTGTGGAAGATAACTCTGGAGGCCAACTCAAAGCCAATTGCACAAGTGACCATCAAGTGCGGCATATACCAAGGTGATGCACTATCCCCACTGCTGTTCTGCATAGGCCTGAACCCTCTCAGCCAGGTCATCGCGAAGAGTGGCTAGGGATACCGGCTACGGAATGGAGCAACCATCAGCCACCTTCTCTACATGGATGACATCAAGCTGTATGCCAGGAGTGAGCGAGACATCGACTCACTAATCCACACCACCAGGATCTACAGCGACGACATTGGAATGTCATTCGGACTAGTGTGGCTGGATGGTCTCCAAGAGAGGGAAGGTAGTCAGAACTGAAAGGATCAGACTACCAGAAGGCAACATAGCAGATGTGGAGGACAGCTACAAGTACCTTGGGATCCCGCAAGCAAATGGCAACCATGAAGAGGCCGCAAGAAGGTCAGCCACAGCCAAATATCTCCACAGAGTAAGGCAAGTCCTGAAGAGTCAGCTGAATGGGAAGAACAAGGTCCGAGCTATCAACACCTACACCCTGCCTGTCATCAGATACCCCGCTGGCATAATAAGCTGGCCAAAAGAGGAGATCGATGCCACTGATATAAAGACCAGGAAGCTCCTCACAATGCATGGAGGATTTCACCCCAAGTCCAGCACCCTGAGACTGTACACTAAGCGGAAGGAAGGAGGCCGAGGGCTAGTGAGTGTCAGAACCACTATCCAGGGTGAAACAACAAAGATCCATGAGTACATCAGGAAGATGGCCCCAAGTGATGAGATGCTTAGTGAGTACCTCAGGCAGCAGAGGCCAGATGAGGAAGGAGAGCAGGTGGAACCATCATGGGAGGACAAACCCCTGCACGGTATGTACCACCGGCAGATAGAAGAAGTGGCTGATATTGAGAAATCCTACCAGTGGCTGGAAAAGGCTGGACTGAAAGACAGCACAGAGGCACTAATCATGGCAGCACATGACAAACTGGTGATGGCGAATCAACTGGACATAGTAGTGGTGGACAAACAACAGAAGAAGGCAGTAGTGATAGACGTAGTAATCCCAAGTGACGGCAACATCAGGAAGAACACGAGAAGCTCGAGAAATACCAAGGGCTGAAAGAGGAGCTAGAAAAGATGTGGAAAGTGAAGGCAACAGTGGTCCCTGTGGTAATCGGAACACTTGGGACTGTGACCCCCAAACTGGGAGAGTGGCTCCAGCAGATTCCAGGAACAACATCCGAGATCTCTGTCCAGAAGAGTGAAGTACTAGGAACAGCTAAGATACTGCGCAGGACCCTCAAGCTCCTAGGCCTCTGGTAGCGGACCCGAGCTTGAAGGAGGAATAGACCGCCCACAGGGGTGAGTGGGGAATTTTTTTTAATACTTTTTTCTAAATATTTATATCTGTACATAGTAGTTTTAATGTTTGTGTTTACCTTGTCAAGCTTGTTGTCCGTGTTTTTAGCTGTATGTATGTCTATTTCTGTGTAGTACATTGAGAGCAATGAAAAAACCGGAGTCACATTCCTCGTATGTGTCCACATACCTGGCCAATAAAGCCGATTCTGATATTCACTGCTCACTTTAATGATGGATTTACTGCTGTTAGGGTTCAAAGCTGTTAAAAACCAGTGTCTCAGTCACATTTGAGTATTTCATCTACTTTTGAAATATTACATGACAAATATGTAAATATGGAGTCTGTTCTAAAAGATATTTGGACAAAAGACAAACGGACAGATATATACACTGCTCAAAGAAATTAAGGGAACACTTAAATCACACAGTGGATCTCGATGAACGAAATATTCAAGTTGAAAATCTTCAACTTCAACTCATAATTCGTTGAGAACAAAATTACGTAAGAATGGTCAATGGAAACCAAACTCATCAACCCACTGAGGGCTGGATTCAAAATCACACAGAAAATCAAAGTGAAAAATCAAAATCACAGGCTGATCCAACTTGTGTAAATTTCATCACGACAACTGATAATGTGGCTCAGTAGTGTGTATGGCCCCCATGTGCCTGTATGCACTCCCAACAACGTCTAGGCATGCTCCTGATGAGACGGCAGATGGTGTCCTGGGGGATCTCCTCCCAGACCTGGACCAGGGCATCAGTGAGCTCCTGGACAGTCTGTGGTGCTACTTGGCGGCGTCGGATGCGCTGATACAGAGGCTCTCAATTGGATTCAGGTCTGGGGAACGTGAGCGCCAGTCAATGTAATCAATGCCTTCATCATCCAGGAACTGCCTACACACTCTGGCCACATGAGGCCGGGCATTGTCCTGCACCAAGAGGAACCCAGGGCTCTCTGCACCAGCGTACGGTCTGACAATGGGTCTGAGGAGTTCATCCCGGTACCTAACAGCAGTCAGGGTACCCTTGGCTAGCACGTAGAGGTTTGTGCGACCCTCCAAGGATATGCCTCCCCAGACCATCACTGACCATCACTCCCTGTGCAACCTGAATGGGCTGCAGGTACCGCCTCATGCTACCAGGAGTGACAAGAGCACTAGCAAAACGCAAAACTTGAGGAAAATCAGTCAGGAAGGATGAGGAGAGAGAAATGGTCTGTGGCCACCACCTGCAAAACCATTCCCTTTTTGGGGTTTGATGGTACGACAGTTTGATGAATGAGGACCACTGTCTCTATACATCTTGTAATGCTGTCAGCTGGAGTCCAGCTTTATTTCCTGAACACATGAACACAACAACAACAGTCGTCTTCACATCAACTCAAACACATGATCACAACAAGCTTCTGGCTCATCTGATTGGCTGACCAATCCTGAAGCCTGTCACCATTCTCCTCTCACAGCTTCACTGAGGAAAGCAGGAAATACTGGATCTTTGCTTTGATACCACCTGTGTTTAGTACAATACTGCTGAAACCAGCATGGCCTGACTCAGACCCTCTACTGACCTCAGAGTCTCCAGTCTACAGTCTGGACTCTCCACAAGATCAGACAGCAGCTTCACTCCTGAATCCTGCAGGTAGTTGTTACTCAGGTCCAGCACTGTCAGATGGGAGGGGTTGGACTTCAGAGCTGAGACCAGAGAAGCACAGCTGATCTCTGACAAACTGCAGCCCCTCAATCTGAATAAAGAATAAATTAAGTAACGTTAGAAGACAATGTTCCTGCTTGAAATCATTCAGTGTTTAATAATCTGTTCAGAGCTGAAGAAGGTTCAGAATGTAGAAGTTTAGAAAATGGAAACTCCAAACACCTGAACCCAACAGGATGCAGGTTAAAAACTGTAAAATACAAAGAGTGAAAAAGAGCTCTCATTAATATTAATGACAACGTGCTGCTGCTTCAATAAAGATGTAGTGACTCCACCTCTTAAACTCTGCCAGCTCCACCAGTGGCTCCATCTATACAAACTCATGTTGTGCAGCCAAACAAATAAAAACCCACAGAAACTGATTTAAGATTCGACTCACCATCCCAAAGTTTCCAAAGATGTTAAATATGTCAGGATGAATTTTGGAGAAATGTCAACAAAAGACATCTACAATATTTCTTTTAGGAATAGTGGAGTCATAAAATCAAAGCATCTTCAGTTTAAACTATTCAGTCAGTATAAGCATCATATAGCTTCATAAACATGTTGGAAAAAGAAAATACTGAATATATTTGTTATCGTCTGATAGTTGAAATACAGATTATTTATTGTATTTATGTATTTTTATGATCATGTATTTAAAACAACATGATGGTGAATATAAGATGAGAATCAGGTGTTTCACAGGTTCACAGTGAATTATCCAGTGTAGATTTTTCTTGTTATATGAAGGTTTTAAATGTGGAGCTCAACGTTGCTCTGCCACAGTCAATGGACTAAACCACTGAAGAAGAAAACAGACTTTAGCATTAAGATCCTCAGTGTGGATCAGTATAATATCAGCCTCATGTCTGCAGTTTAGTGTCACCACAACTTTCACATCATATTAATCTCAGCACAGAAGTAAAAAATGGTGTCTGACCTCAGAGTCTCCAGTCTGCAGTCTGGACTCTCCAGAAAACCACACAGCAGCTTCACTCCTGAATCCTGCAGGTTGTTGTTGTCAGTCAGGTCCAGCTCTGTCAGATGGGAGGGGTTGGACTTCAGAGCTGAGACCAGAGAAGCACAGCTGATCTCTGACAACCTGCAGCCCCTCAATCTGAATAAAGAATAAATGATGGAGATAAAAATCCATTTATAATCCAATCAGATGTGTTCAGGTTTTAAATGTGTAGCTCAACATTACTATGTCCTAATCAATGAGCTTTTCCCTAAAATGAGTAGAGAGACTTTGTCATTGTGTTATTGTGGATCATCATCATGTCAGCCTTCTACAGACATGTTGAGTGTCACCTGTTGTTGGTAACAGATCAGACATGACTAAAAATACTTCAAACACTTGCATTTGGAAATATGCTTTCTATGCACTCTGTCTCTGTGCTCCTGCATGGAAGTTATAGACTGTGTGTTTGTGTGTCAGAGACTTTATGTATGTTCTTGTAATATACTGTGTTCTGAAGGTTATATATAAAAATACATTATTCCTGAAAATGCATTTAACTTCTTTACATTTTTTATGTATACATGTGTCTAACATGTAACAAAAATTATTAAAATTGATTTTATTTCACAGCACATCGAAGGATAAATCCTACAGTTTCCTTAATAACTTATAGACTAAATTCAGAGCCAAACTGTTCAGACTGACAAACCTTAAAAAAGAGTTGTTGTGATTTGTGCTCAGACAAACCCAGAATAAATGTTAACTTAACGAAATTTAGAACTTCTGTTATGGATTTAAATTTGGTAGATATACACAGAGTAAATCACATGAACTGACCTCAGAGTCTCCAGTCTACAGTGTGGACTCTCCAGTCCAGTAGACAGCAGCTTCACTCCTGAATCCTGTAGGTAGTTGTTCCACCTCAGGTCCAGCTCTCTGAGATGGGAGGGGTTGGACTTCAGAGCTGAGGCCACGACTTCACAGTGAGTCTCTGAGAGTCCACAGCCAGAAAGTCTGTGATGACAGAGAATATTTAAAATATAATAAAATCTGACACTTTTATCATTAAAACAGACTCTATGCATTTAGCATCACAAAGCACATTAACATGAGCGTCTGTAGCTCAGCTGGTCAGTTGGTCAGACAGAGCTGGTCAGTCACTGATAACAAGGTTTGTGGTTTGAATCTTGAGCTCCTCCTGTCCACATGTCAAAGTGTCCCTGAGCAACATAATAAAACAGTAACTGCTGCTAAACATTAGCTGTGATCTGTGTTTGTTAAACTTTATTTTAACGTAATGTTCAATGAGCTGTAAAATCACTGCAGGTTGTAACTGCACTCGTATGTATTTACCTCAGTCATGTGGGTGTGATGCTTCTTATTAAGTCACTCCATCTGCTTTTCATCTCCCATTAAATGAGTTGAATGACTGCTATTGCATTAATAGTATAATTAGTACTAAAGATTGTATTATAATGTTATGGGTGATAGTTTTTCTCAAGTGGAGTTCAGCTGTTTAACAACATCATTTCTTCTCTGAGCTTGGTGATGATAAAATCCTCCACTGAACTGAACCTACTGAGCTCTCCTTCACTGGCAGAATGAACCTGGAGGTCGTCCCAGCAGCCGACTGTGTAATGAGCTGCTGTCTGAGTCAATCAGCTGCTGAATACACAAAGACTGTGGCTGCAAATTCAATGAAAACCACAGTGGAAATGTGTGCTGCTATTTTCTCTGCATATCTTGCCTTGAAATGGTGCAGAAAGGAAACACATTGTCTGACAGTTTGTATTTGCAAACTGATAAAATTTCTCGCATTAAGGTGACCAGATGAAGAAGGAGAAATAATGGGGCAAACTTTAAAAAACACTCAGTGAACATTACTAAAGAAGATTTGGAATTTACCAGTTTACAGACCAGTCCATTCAAATACTACAGACAGAGAGAGCTTCCTCACTGTTAATCAAACTAATTTCTAATGTAGCAAAACATATGAAAATAGCAAAACATTCATTGTTGGGAACTAAACAATGTAAAGTTGCATCTTTTATTTAATGAGGATGGAAACGGGGATATTCTTTTTGTATATATATTGCCAAGTAGGATTGAGACCCCAGAATATTGCCCATAATAAACAGCATGAACAGGACTCTTGAATCAGTACAATCAGGACACATGAACACAAAAGACTAACATTTGAGAGATAAGTGATTGTTTGATAATTGTAATCAGTAAGAAAATGATCATTTAAATAATCATATTTGGTAGAAAAGAGTATTAAAAGTTTGACTGTGATAATAATGATGCACTGAACATGAGAAAGAGGAAATGTTGTCGAGGTGGTGTCCAGGTAATGATGTGGGCTTTGCAGATAATTGGCGGACTTTCTGGAGAAGACCTGGTCTGATTAGGAGAGATGGCATTCATCCCACTTTGGATGGAGCCGCTCTCATATCTAGAAATCTGGCTGAATTTATTAGTGGCCCAAAGCCATGACAGCTCAGAGTTCACACCATAGACTTAATACAGTCTGTGGTCCAGACCAGGAGGCAGAGCTGCAGTCCTACACGCTTCTCTGCGCTTCCATTAGAGCAGTTACCCACCCTAAACTCCACAGAGAGGTTGTCTGCCCCCCGACCACTTAAATTATTTAAATCAAAAGTAAACAGAAGAGTTACACATAAAAACCTAATAAAAAGTAAAACCACCACTGCAACAGTAACACAAAATAGGAGAATTAAATGTGGACTCTTAAACATTAGATCTCTCTCATCTAAAGCTGTTCTAGTAAACGATCTAATATCAGATCATAATATTGATTTATTTTGTCTTACTGAAACCTGGCTGTGTCAGGATGAATATGTTAGCCTAAATGAATCCACTCCCCCCAGTCACATTAATACTCACATTCCTCAAGGCTCAGGCCGAGGAGGTGGAGTTGCAGCCATCTTCGACTCAAGCCTATTAATCAAACCCAAACCTAAACTAAATTATAACTCGTTCGAAAGCCTTGTTCTTAGTCTTTCACACCCAACCTGGAAAATACTACAGCCAGTTCTATTTGTTATAGTGTACCAAGCTCCTGGACCGTATTCTGAATTTTTATCTGAATTCTCAGAGTTCTTATCAGGTTTAGTCCTTAAAACAGATAAAATAATTATTGTAGGTGATTTTAATATTCATGTGGATGTAGGAAATGATAGCCTTAGTGCTGTGTTTATCTCATTATTAGATTCAATTGGCTTCTGTCAGAGTGTACATAAACCCACTCACTGTTTTAACCACACCCTCGACCTTGTTCTTGTCTATGGCATTGAAATTGAACATCTAATAGTCTTTCCACAGAATCCTTTTTTATCAGACATTCCATTTAATAACTTTTGAATTCCTGTTACTGGACTACATGCCATTAGGCAAACATTCCTACACTAGATGTCTATCTGATGGTGCTGTAGCTAAATTTAAGGAAGTGATACCATCGGCATTTAATTCAGTTCCATGTCTCAATATAACAGATGACTCCTATGCTAACTTTAGTCCCTCCCAAATTGATCATCTTGTTGATATTGCTGCAGGCTCACTATGAATAACACTCGACTCTATCGCCCCTCTAAAAAAGAAGATAATAAAACAGAGGAGGTTAGCTCCATGGTATAACTCGCAAACCCGCAAATTAAAACAAATATTGCGAAAACTTGAAAGGAAATGGCGTTCCACCAATCTGGAAGAATCACGTCTAGCCTGGCAAGATAGTCTTAAAATCTATAGGAAGGCCCTCCGTAATGCCAGAGCAGCCTACTACTCATCATTAATAGAGGAAAATAAGAACAACCCCAGGTGTCTGTTCAGCACTGTAGCCAGGCTGACAGAGAGTCACAGCTCTGTTGAGCCATGTATTCCTATAGACCTCAGTAGTAACGACTTCATGAGCTTCTTTAATGATAAAATTCTAACTATTAGAGACAAAATTCAGCACCTCCTGCCCTCAGTTGGTACTGACTTCTCTTCAAACACAGGAACCTTAGAAACAACTGTAAAACCTGATGTACATTTAGACTGCTTTTCTCCCATCAACCTTAATGTCTCTTAGACCCCGTCCCAACTAGGCTGCTTAAAGAAGTTTTACCCTTAGTTAGCACTTCTTTACTAGATATGATCAATCTGTCCTTATTAAAAGGCTATGTGCCACAGTCCTTTAAAGTAGCTGTAATTAAGCCTCTTCTTAAAAAGCCCACTCTTGATCCAGGGATTTTGTCAAATTATAGGCCTTTATCTAACCCTCCTTTTCTCTCTAAGATCCTTGAGAAAGCAGTCGCCAATCAGTTGTGTGACTTTCTACACAACAACAAGCTGTTTGAGGATTTTCAGTCAGGATGTAGAGTGCATCATAGCACAGAGACAGCACTGGTGAAAGTTACAAATGACCTTCTAATTGCATCTGACAAAGGACTTGTCTCTGTACTTGTCTTACTAGATCTTAGTGCTGCATTCGATACCATTGACCATCACATTCTATTACAGAGACTAGAACATTTAATTGGCATTAAAGGCACCGCACTAAGCTGGTTTAAATCCTATTTATCAGATCGATATCAGTTTGTACACGTTAATGATGAATCCTCTATGCACGCCAAAGTTAGTCACAGAGTTCCACAAGGTTCTGTGCTTGGACCAATTCTGTTCACCTTATATATGCTTCCTTTAGGCAATATTATTAGGAAGCACTCCATAAATTTTCATTGTTATGCAGATGATACCCAATTATATTTATCGATCAAGCCAGATGAAACTAATCAATTAGCTAAACTTCAAGCATGCCTGAAGGACATAAAAACCTGGATGACCTGCAATTTTCTTTTGTTAAACTCAGACAAAACCGAAGTTATTGTACTTGGCCCCGAACACCTTCAAAACACATTATCTAAAGATATAGTTTGTCTAGATGGCATTGCCCTGGCCTCCAGCGACACCGTAAGGAATCTTGGAGTTATCTTTGATCAGGATATGTCCTTTAACTCCCACATAAAACAAACTTCAAGAACTGCCTTTTTTCACTTACATAACATTGCAAAAATCAGGCACATCCTGTCTCAAACAGATGCAGAAAAACTAGTCCATGCATTTGTTACGTCTAGGCTGGACTATTGCAACTCTCTACTATCAGACTGCCCCAATAAGTCCCTTAAGACTCTCCAGCTGATCCAGAATGCTGCGGCACGTTTACTGACAAGAACCAGGAAAAGAGATCATATCTCTCCAATATTAGCTTCTCTACACTGGCTCCCTGTAAAATCCAGAATAAAATTTAAAATCCTTCTCCTTACCTTCAAAGCCCTAAATGGTCAGGCACCATCATATCTTAAAGAGCTCATAGTACCCTATTACCCCACTAGAGCACTGCACTCCCAGAATGCAGGGTTCCTTGTGGTTCCTAGAGTCTCTAAAAGTAGAATGGGAGCCAGACGCTTCAGCTATCAAGCTCCTCTCCTGTGGAACCAGATCCCAGTTTGTGTACGGGAGGCGGACAACCTCCTCACATTTAAGAGTAGGCTTAAGACTTTCCTCTTTGATAAAACTTATAGTAGGGCTGACTCAGGTGAGCCCTGAGCCACCCCTTAGTTATGCTGCTATAGGCCTAGACTGCCGGGAGACTTCCTATGATGCACCGAGCTCCTCTCTCCTCCTCTTCCTCTCCATCTGTACGCCCTCATATCCATCAATGCTTGTTACTAATTCAACTTCTTCCCGTAGTTGTGTGCTTTCTCTCCCCTTTCTCTCTCCTTCTGTTGCTTTCTGCAGGTGTTTCTGCCTCCGGAGCTGTAGAGTCTGGATCTATGGTTGCACCTGCTGCCCCTGTGTTCCTGCTCTGCACCCGCTTCTGCTATTACCGTTGCTCTTATTATTAGTATTAGTATTATAATATTGCTCTTAGTATTATTTCTGTTGGTGTTAACATCCATACCATTACCACAACTATTACTTTACATCTCCACGTAGAACTGTATTGTGCTGCTGTATGTTCTCTTTCCTCCTGCTCTCTCTCTCCCGTATGTATGAAACTGTGTGTAATCATTGAGCAACTGGGAAAGGGAGTAGCCCGACATGGATGATAAAAAGAGGAGTCCAAGGCAATGAGCCTCAGAGCGGTGCGAGTGGAGAGGGAACACTTTAGAACTACAAAGGACCGGATACCAACCAGTACGAGAGGACCCTGACGCATCGGCATCAAGTACTCAGGAGCACAAGGAGACCTGTAGAAAAGGACTGTTGCTGACAAGATTGGATTTCAGGGAGCCTCAGATCTCCCTGCCATCAGAGGAGGAGAGTTTTTGGAGACTTTGGGACTTTGTATTAAGTTTTGAATTTCCCTTGAGGACTCTTCTCCTTGGCAGGAGGATTATGGAAGGTTTGCATTGGCCAGGCTAGCCTCCCTTTTCCTACCCAGAGATTTTAGATTTTGTGATTTAATAGAGATGAGAGAAAATTAAGAATTAAATTATTTTTATAATTGCTTGATTGTTGATTTAAAGAGCTGTTGCTTTACCCTTGCTTAATTCCTGCAATAAATATGAAAATTAATATAAAGTAAATTCTTCCTTCATATTTTATTGAGCTTCTCATGATAGTAAAATGAGCTTCTAAAAGGTTATTCTAGTTTTGTCCACTAATTTGTTAAACAGACCCTGAGGGCTTAAATACCAAGCCATCAAACTCTAACCTAGCAACTTACCAAGAGCCCAGATCTATAAGAGGAAAGCTGCCGTTAACGGGCATGTCTGATAGCTTCAGCTGGCCAATAAGGCTACTCAGTCAGGAGTAGTTAGCAGGGTAGACGACAAGAGTTAGGCAGTTAGAAGCTAGGCGAGTTTCCTCAACACCAGCTTAAAATATTCTTTCTAATTTCAAACAGGATTAGATTTCCATAGAACTTAAAATCGGACCCTTTAAACGGAGAGTTGGTTCAGTGAGTCCTGTACAGGGCTTTACCGGGATCTAACAATATAAAAAGAATAATAAATAGAAACATTATAGAAACATAGTGCAGACACTGTATCCCCTGTAAAAAACAAAAAATGTCTGTCTGTTGTGATAAAATGATGTGTTAGGATGGCCGTACAGCGGCTGGACTTAAACAGTAGGAGACTTGAGGCCGAGGTGAGGTGCATACCAACCAGGTGTTTATTTCACCCACAAAAAATACATCAACGAACAGACATCTTCACATAAAAAATACTGTGGACCACAGGACACATGTGGTCCTGCCAGCAGCCCTGCTTGATGGAAAGTGGCAGCCTTATATAGCCTGCTGCTGGCTACGCCCTTGACCACTACCACAGTATAGGGACCCCAATCCCTCCCCGGACATCAAAAATACAAAAACACACACACACTACATTAAAACACATGTACACTACACTACTGTCAGATAGTGTATATCATCTTCCTGCATATTCCTCATTACAATACCACCACAGAAACTGAAACAGCAGATTAAAGTTCTTCCCCACCCCTACACTAATTACCACGTGGTATCTCCCGGAACCTTCAAATTGGCGCTCAGATACCCTGGGGACTCCCTGAAGAGGAGACACAACAGAGGTGAGTGACCCGAACACAACAATGCACATTATACCACTGCACACTTAAACAGTGAACAGTAAATTTAATCCATAGCTTTGGCCAATGTACTACCCCATAAGCAGATTAATGCTAAGGTACACAGCTAGCCACACTAAATGTATTCTTGTCTTCCCAGGGCCGGCCTTCAATCATGTCCAGCTGCGAGGCAACTACCCTATCTGCAACACAAATCACAATTTCCAGGCCAGAGCTGAGCAGTGGATCACAGAGAGTTTCTTCTCTGATCTGTTCTCTGACTTCAGGAACTCTTGGATCTCCTGATGTACTGAGTGGTTGTTCATCTCCATCAAACAGTGGAAGATGTTGATGCTTCTGTCAGGAGAGATCTCATCACTGTTCATCTCCTTCAGGTTGTTGATGGCTCTCTGGATGATTTCTGGACTGTTGTCTGTCTGATCCAGCAGGTCTCCTAAGAGTCTCTGGTTGGAGAGAGAGGCCATGAAGGAAGCGAACAAACAAGTCCAGATGGCCATTTTTACTTTCAAGGGATTTCTCTATGGCTCTCTTCAGGAAGACATCCAGAGATGTCTTCCCCAAGAAAAACTCCAGTACCTCTGTGTTGCTGCTGGTGTAACAGTGGAACATGTAGACTGCAGCCAGAAACTCCTGAATGCTCAGATGAACAAAGCAGTAGACTGTTTTCTGGAAGACGACACACTCTCTTTTGAAGATCTCTGTACAAACTCCTGAGTACACCAAGGCCTCTGTGGCATCAAGACCACACTGCTCCAGGTCTTCTTGGTAGAACATGATGTTTCCTTTCTCCAGATGTTCAAACGCCAGCCTCCCCAGCTTCAGAAGAACTTCCCTGTCAGCCTCCATCATCTCCTGTGGACTCGTCTCATGTCCCTCATCATACTTCTGCTTCTGCTTCTTCCTCTTTGTCTGAACCAGAACATAGTGTGAGTACATGTCAGTCAGGGTCTTGGGCAGCTCTCCTCTCTGGTCTGTAGTCAACATGTGATCCAGAACTGTAGCAGTGATCCAGCAGAAGACTGGGATTTGACACATGATGTGGAAGCTCCTGGATGTCTTGATGTGTGAGATGATACTGCTGGACAGCTCTTCATCACTGAATCTCCTCCTGAAGTACTCCTCCTTCTGGGCGTCAGTGAAGCCTCGTACTTCTGTTACCCTGGCAACACATAAAGGAGGGATCTGATTGGCTGCTGCAGGTCGGGAAGTTATCCAGACGAGAGCCGAGGGAAGCAGATTCCCCTTAATGAGGTTTGTCAACAGCACGTTGACTGATGACTTGTGTGTGACGTCAGACACAACCTCATTGTTGTGGAAATCCAATAAAAGTCTGCTTTCATCCAGGCCGTCAAAGATGAACAGAAGTTTACAGACAGCGAGCTTCTCTGCTGTGACCTTCTGTAATGTTGGATGGAAAACATGGAGCAGCATGAGAAGACTGTACTGCTCATCTTTGATCAAGTTCAGCTCCCTGAATGAAAGCAGAACCAGCAGACTGACATCTCGGTTCTCCAAACCCTCTGCCCAGTCCAGAGTGAACTTCTGCACTGAGAAGGTTTTTCCAACGCCAGCGACGCCGTTCGTCAGGACGACTCTGATGTGCCTCTGTTGGCCAGGTAAGGCTTTAAAGATGTCGTGGCACTTGATTGGAGTGTCATGGAGGGTCTCCATCTTGGAAGCTGTTTCAAGCTGCCTCACCTCATGTTGGGTATTAACCTTTTCACTCTGTCCCTCTGTGATGTAGAGCTCAGTGTAGATCCTGTTGAGGAGGGTTCCACTTCCTGTTTCATCAGTTCCTTCAGTCACACGTTCACATCTCCTCCTCAGACTGATCTTATGTTCATCTAAAACCTCCTGCAGACCATCATTCACTAAAAAAAGAGAAAAAAATGTGAGACAAAACAAAGAAAATTTGGCAATCTGCTGATTATTTTCATTACCAATAAAAAGAATAAATATAAGAATATATAAAGAAGTAAAGGTTATAAAGTCCAGTATTTGGGAAACATCAGAAATGCTCCTTTGTCTCTCAGCCTCTGACTGTGTGTCGGTGTAAGTGTTTGATTGACAGCAGAGGCGACAGGCTGAGCCTCAGCGGCTTGTCTGCAGCTCTTCATCTAAACATCTCACTGTGGCTGTTCCTTCCTCCTTGCATTATTTAAAATGGACCCACCAATCACTGGGCCAGTAGCAAAAACTGTTATTGTTGGACCCTGCTATAGCTGCTTCACAATGAAAGCATCCCGCTGGTTTGCCAATGGAAAACTTTCATGTGAAGCAGCAGCAGCAGGAAATGTTGAGTTTCTAAAAGCAGTAAATCAAGACAGCGCTGATACGACTAAAGCGATCAGTAAACAGTAAAATAAAGCTGATATCTGAAAGTATAAACAGGAACACTGGAGTGAAAGAAACTCCAAACCACAGAGATTCAGTTAGAAGGTACAAAAGTACTGAGAGCTGATCACAGAGAGACTCTTAAAAACAGAGCTCTCTCTCTGGCCTCCAGCAGAGACATGGCTTTAGTTTGAGGGAGGAGACCATCTCCGGTTGGCCCCTGGTGACCATGCCACCAAGCAGAGCCACAACAGCTCCACTTGGTTCTTCTTGTTGTGAGGCTGCAGTGGAAATGCATGTATTTGTAACCCACCTGGTGTGGGTGTCACCCAGTTTGCAGGTGAATCTAAGTATCTAAGTCCTAAGAGGAGACTGGTGTACGACCAGTGAAGTACACAATAACCTTACTCAGTCCTTCCCTTAATGACTCACACCAACAACTGAATACCTTTATGTTTAACTGTAATGTACTGATGGTATCTTTTTTCTGTCTTATTTCATTTCAATTTGAACAATATAATTTCCATCACTTATATTTTGTTACAGGGATTGTTAACTTCTGTACACCTCTTGGGCATGAACAAAATTGCACCCACAACTGGTACCAATTACAACATGAAAAAAGATACAAAATTCCTACCATTGACCGATTTATAGTCAATTTTCACAGAAACAGAATTATTCAATATGGTAACCAAATTTAACTGGGAGGATTACCACAGGTTTTAAGTTTAGACCTAACAAGAACAACAAGATGAAAAGAAAACAATCTCGGAATAAAACTGTCCTGAAATCAGTCTATGTTTGTGTATGTTTTTTATCATATGATGGTGGTGAAAATCCAGTGAGCGGTGAAAAGATGGCAATGATGAAGATGGAGACCAGGAGGCAGACTTGAGCAGTCTATAATATACACCAATCAGCCATAACATTATGGCCACCTGCCTAATACTGTGTAGGTCCCCCTTTTGCTGCCAAATACTGTATATCCCCCCCACTGACAGGTGCCATTGTAACAAGATAACCAATGTTCTTCACTTCACCTGTCAGTGGTCATAATGTTATGGCTGATCGTGTATGGTCTATAATATGGTCACAGCAACAAAAAAAACGACTTTTGTGCTCGTGTCTGTCTCTCTTTATAGACAAGGAAAGAGAAAAAAACTAGTCACATGCATTCTCACTTTCCTCTATCAACTGAGCCACAAGGGGGCAGCAGTGGACCATAATAACTGAGGGAAGTAATTATTATAAAACCATCATACCTGTCTGATGACTCTAAAACTGTCATTTTAGGTAGTTATAGTAGTAGTAGTATAGTAGTAGTAGTAGTATAGTAGTAGTATAGTAGTTAGCTTATCATGCTGATGTTTGTTCAAGTGTTAATTTTTCTGATCAGTCTGGTTTTTATTAGTTATTTGATGCTATAAAAAGGGGGTGAGATGTCATGATTGGTCGCGATTGGTTCAGGTGGGTTTATGGGCGGGACCTCGATACCGTGGCTCCACCATAGTCTCTGGCTGTTATGGATGCTCCCTCCACCTCTAGTGTTTCCTAGTGTTTTCCCTGTGTTTTCCCCTTCCCTGGTGTTTCCATTGTCTCCCTCTGTCATGGTCTGTCATGTCAGTCTGTGTGCTTGTCTGTGGCCGTGGGCGGGTCCTTCCTGTTTCCCTCTTCCCAGTTGTCGGCTCCAGTCTCAATACCACCAATCACTGCTCTCCAGCTCAGAAGCGATCACGCACCTGTTCTCCATCAGCTCATCAACTCCACAGCTTAAATACTCCAGCAAACCAGTCCATCGCCGCCAGATTGTTGTCTAACCCGTGTGGTAGTACACTCCCGGCCACTCTTACTTAGTGTCGTTTGATTTCACCCCTTTCTAACTGCTTTTCTTGTGCGCTGGATCATCTACTCCAGCCCAACTTGCCAGCCTCCCTGTGACTCGCCCACGCCCGGAACCTTATACTGTTTTCCTGTGGAAACTCTCCTGGTTGCCGCCTGCCTCAGCCCACGTACACATCCCTTGAAATAAACCCTTGAAAACCCACTCGACTGTCTGTGTTTGGTGCTTGGGTCCAGCCTGTTTTTACCCTTTTTCTAAAGGGGAAAGCCACAACACTGGCTCCAAATGATGTCACCAGCGCAAGATATTTTGGCTTCATTTTTTACAACGGGACAAAGTGGAGACCATGGATGTATAATAAGAACTGGATACGGCTTTGCTTCTAGTGTTTCCAGTGGCCACTTGCGGTATTGCAGTGAAAAATTCCCCTGCGGTCCAAAGAGCATTCTCCCCATAGACCCATTATAAAAGAGACATCTGTAAAACTGTTGACAGGACACCTGAGTGTGTAAGTTAGAGAAGAAGGAGACGTTAGCAAGAAAGCTAACGTGGGTGTCACGAACTCTGACACAAAACTGGTGGACTCTTCAGACCGTGTAAGATGTATCAAAAATCTTTTACTGAAGTATACACAACAAAAAACGCTCCCAAGGAGGATATAAAAAAAGTACAAAACAAAACGCTCACAAAGAGGATCAAAAAATAACATGGACTGATACAGAAACCTGGGACATGGAAATTTGCTGGTACGCTTGACTCACTTCTTTTCACAGACAGAACAAGACGAACTGGCACAGGACAAAGGGAGACAAGGACTATTTATAAATGAGGTAGGGGAAAACAGGTGAGACCAATCAGGGGCAGGGTAGACAATCACACCGGCGGGAAATCACACAAAGGGAGGAAGTCAGGGTCTGAAACGAGAGGGAAATGTGAGTACAAAATAGTGCAAGACTAGACGTGAGTGACTTTAACTTGACATAAAACTAAAACTACAACATGAAACACTGAGCCCGAACATGAAATATATTAAGAAATCTGATGAGACACAACAGTGGGCTGTTGTTCAAAGTCTGTCTCTTGTTGTGTCCCAGGCTGCTGTCTGTCTGTTAGTCAGTGACTGTCTGTCTGTGATAGAACAGGGACGTTACTGCTTCATGCAGAGTGTAAAAGTTCTCCATCTCCATTTAGGCAGACGCAGAACAAACAGCATTCTGATTGGTTAATGCAAAGACAGGGGGCGCTATCATGAAACCAAAACATACAGAGCAGATATTTATACTGGAGCAGAAAACCATGCAGCTACATTTCAGTTGGACTCTGAATGTAATGATATTTATAAAGATCCTAAATGTTGGTGCTGCGTGACACAACAGGACGTGAAGACATCAGCAGACAGATGTTCAGTCTTACTTTGTACAGTGCTGGTCTGACTGGCTGTCTGCAGTCCAGGTCTTGTTCTGGATCTTTCTCCACACTGGGGACAGGAAGAGTCTCCTGATGAAGCAGACTGGTCCCAGTATGAGGTGATGCACTGTCTGCAGAACCAGTGTCCACAGCTGGTAGAGACTGGATCCTTCAGGACGTCCTGACACAAAGTACAGCAGGACGGCTGCTCCTCCTCAGAAACATGACTCCTCTTCCTCTCTCTGTGAAGACATTTCTTTATAACTAACAAATAAGCAAATGGAAGATCGGCTTCAGTTCTTCCCTTTTCTTTTGAAACATTTCATGGATTAAACAGTTAACTGATAATGAGCCATGGCAGCATATATTACTAAAATACTCCAAACTAAACATCTGGAGTGTTTCTGAGAGTTAAACTGTAAAAGTCAAATCGATGCGTCGTCTTTATCAGCTTCAATAAAGACACACAGAGCAGATTTTTATCCAAACAATGGAACACGTCTTTAATGAGAACAATCATACAAACAGAAATATTTCTTCTTTTTTAACATAATAGCAATTAATAAAAAATTATATTTTACTTTTTGTTTTTCCACTGTTTCTTTCAGCTTTTATAAAAATGTATTTTTGCCCGTGCAGTGTTTTCTGTTGGCATCTTAATATGTTCTGCTCTCTGGTTCAGCTGATGAGACACAAATGTTTTATGCCGGGTCGTCCTTGATGCAAAGCAAACATCACACCAAACCCCATTTGAAAATCTGCTAATCTACTGTTGTCTTGCAAATTAGCCACTGCACCGCCTTTGTGAAAGAAGATTTAACATCTTTTACACATCTTCAGGGTAACAGTAACTTCAGCTTAACAGTAATTCACAAAAACTGTATTTATATCAATAATAATAACTTTCAGAAGAGCTCACTACCGCCCTCTAGTGTATCTTCATGGAGCAAGAAGTTCTAAAAAGTTTAAACCAATAACTGAAACTCTGGAGACAGACGAGTGTTTGTTAATCCCAGAGTTCAGTCTGACAGGAGAGTCTCTCTCAACAGCATGTCGTGGCGTTCACTTCATGTTTAGATCAGAAAACATCTGTCTAATATCAGTGTTTATTCAATGTTTATGGGTTTTAACAAACACCATTTCCCATCAGCCCCCAGACCTTCTTCACTGAGGTTAGTTCAGGTGTCTGTAATAACAGTGGGACAGTTGAGCGTCTGGTTAGTTCAGGTGTCTGTAATAACAGTGGGACAGTCGAGCGTCTGCGGTTAGTCCACGTGTCTGTAATAAGTACACACACACACACACACACACACACACACACACACACACAGAGACTTACTGTTCTCTATGGTGGGATCATAGGAGTCGACAAACTGTCCCTCCACAAACTGGATGGTGAGAGAAGACTTCCCTAGAAACACACACACATACACACACACACACACACACACACACACACACACACGCTTAGTTACGGTGAGATCGGACAACACACCGACCCGACAGTTGTGAGTTGAATAACTTCTACAACATGTTCAGGGACCAATAGGAGCACAGGGCGCTCCTTGACTGTAAACACAGAGACAGAAAGAGGAATGATGTCCTTGGTGCTGTCAGGTGGAGCGGTGAGGTCGACCACTTCAGATGGTGAGCTCTGATTGGTCGGGGTCCAGCATGTAGTCCGTCGTGTCTCTCAGCCAAGTCATAGCAAGAATTTACGACTCTGAATTTGAACTATTTACCATGTGAATACAGTGACATGTGAGTAAGATAATCTTTATAACTACTGCGACAGGGAGATCCGTATCACCCCCCCGACCACCTGCCACATGACGAGTTCACTGTCACCTTAAAACGGCATAAATTTAAATTTGGCTGCTGTCAGGTAGAAGCAGCTGATATATTGATATATTCAGTCATTAGACTAACAGGACATCATTTAGGTTTCCATGGTCTAACTGCTTTATTGTTAAAGTGACACATTTTTGTTTTGTTTCCCTCATTAGACTGCTCTATCTGGTCGCACTACTCATGATTTTATCTCTTAATATTTTCTTATGTATAAATGTCTTCAGCCCTGAAATATCAGCACACTGTACTGATATTGTGGTATTTGATTAAAAACAATATTGTGATACCTTATTTAGTCAGCATCAGGTGTAGCAGGTGTGTTCCAGGTAAAACACAGAGGGCCTTCTGGATTGACTGCAATGATGCTCTCAGCTGCAGCATCAGGACCACACCTGCCGCACAATCTGATTGGCCGTCAGCTAACCAACCCCAGCTTGTACCTAATTATGGTTGCATAGATGGAAGAAGTGGCTTTAAGTGTGACATGAACATCTCTCCTCATCTCTTCAGATACCAGCTTTTTACATATATCAGGCTACTAAACCAGCCCCCTCTTGGTCCATGTTGTGTTTATGGTTCCTGGAGAACAAGCTTTATATCAACTAATAGTATAGAGGCGTGGCTTCAGATTGACATGCGCCACAGTAACACCCTCCTAATGCGGTTATTTACGGCCGGCGATAACATGTCGAGGACTTACCCACCGATCTGTAACCCAACACGGCGATTTTCCGGGATTTTGCCTGCGGCATGGTCTTACTTCGAGCGTCCAGACAAGCGGACAGAGCATCAGAGCCCCTGCATCCGGACCAGCCGCATTATTAATAAGCACCCAACGCCGATTGGCCACGCACACGCACAGAGGCGGGTCTCCATCATAAGCGTGCATTCCAATTGGTTTAGAATGGACGCACCTCTGACACCCATTCTCGATACCTTCGTTCATTCGACAAATAACATTACAGACGTGTCACTTCAGCCAATGGGAGAGCAGAGGACGACAGAGTGGGCGGGAGCAGCGGTGTAAACAGCAGTGTGTTAGCTAGCTCTGTTGTGGCTAAGCTAGTTAACTCTTCCCTACCTCAGTTCTTCGTCCTGCACTTTGGACCTCCGTCTCTGGGTTTAAATGGCCGGCGTCGCCCTGAAGTTCTCCACTCCGTGGCGTTTTGTCAAAATAAGAAGGTGAGAATCGGAAACTATTAATGTCAGCTAATGTTAATGCTGTTATCGTAGTGTTTGAAGCGGATATTGGTGGTTTTGACTGACGCTCAAAACTAGGGGTCAAACTAGGTTAAAAAGCTCCTCGGTGACAGTGCAGCTGCTAGTTAGCTTGTCTAAGTTAGCTGTCAGTGCTGTATGTAAGTAGAATGATCTCTTAACTAACGGTAACGTTATTTCTGCTGTTTGCTAGTTAGCAGCTTTGCAAACGCTTGACAGCTGCCAGGAAGCTAAATGCACGGTCGTTAAGATAAGCTAACAAGGTAACGTTAGCACCAGTAGATCTGACTATAAGTGGTAAACTTTACAAAGAGAGCCAAGGTGAGAACATAGTTTAAGTAATGAAGCATTGTTGCTATTATTAGTGATAACGAGAGTGGCCATGCTAGCGAAACAAAAGCAGCTATAGTTAGCTGTGCTGGCTGTGACCTTTGCTCCAGATTGACAGAGCAGGATCACAGATGGGGGTACTGACAAAACCTGACATTCAGACCGAGTTCCCGTTTCGTTTCAATCCATTCACTCTTTATTTGAAAGCTGAACAAAGTGGTGGGCTTCGATACAGAGGTCTGGAATATGATAATCGATTTAATATGGTCAATTTTCAAGCAAAAAAGCCAAACATTAAATGTCTCCAGCCTCACAAATGTGCATTTTGCTGCATTTCATTGACATATTAAAATAAACTGAATGTCTTTTGGGTTTTAGACTGTTGGTCGAACAAAACAAGACATCTGAAGACCTTGGACTCATGGGAAATAGGGATGTACATTTTTTTTGTATCCTCCAGCTGTTCTTCGAACTATGAAAAAGCTCAAGCTAATGTGACAGATCCACATTACATATATATTTTCATCAGTGTCATTATATGATTCAGTGTTTCAGCTATCAGACACACGAGTTCCACACAGAGAGGAATACACATTTTAAATTGGGGGAAAAGAGAGTGCTGTTATTGGATCAGAATCATATCGGGAGAGAAACGTTTGGATCAGTCCGTCCCTAAAATCTACCTGGGAACGGTATCTCACATACATGACGTCCAAGAACTCAGGTGACTGCAGAAAGCCAAGAGAAAGGTGGTTATTGAAATGCACTGAATGTTTTCTTCTGTGTCATCAGCTCGGTCAGGTTCTCCACCGTTCCCAGTCTGAAGTTCCACACAGCCTCTCCGATGATGGGTGAGTATCAGCTGAAACAGCCCGCCTGCGTCCACAGAGACCTAAAAATGTTCATTTCATCTGCACGCTGTTTGTTGTTTCATGATAATTTCACTGAGGGGCGGGACAGGTGGGACGCTTGTTTGGTATATTCACTTTACAGCTGAGACTGTCAGTCACTTAATTGATCAGTCGACAAACAGAAAAATAATTGATATTCGAATAATCACTTCAGGAATTTACGAAGCAAAAATAGTGACTGTGGTTGCAGCTTTTTGTGAGGATTTCTCTGTTTTTATTTCGTCGTAAAGTGAATCTCTTTGACATGACGGGAAGGTACACCTTGGACACTTTCTGACATTTCATACTAATCAATCAATCCAACTTTTATTTGTACAGCACCTTTCATACGTGTTAGAGCAATTCAAAGTGCTTTATAGCGATAAGACTTTGCTTTGGATTAAGTTTCAGCCTACAGACTAACTGTCGTCATGTTATGTTGAATCAGATTTGTGTCAATATGATCAAACAAAATGTCTTAAATATCAAACAAAAATAAGAATTTGAGAGAGAATAAAACTCCAAAAGTCATCTCAAAAGTACAACTTGATGATTTGTTGATCTTTAACGTTATTGATAACGTCATTTTGTTCATAGTTCAGTTGTTAAGTTAGAAGTAAAGCTCACTTCGTCCGGGAGCTGTCACTTAAAAACTCATTAGCCAATGGGGACGTACCCCCTGATAAAACCCGCCCACGCGAGAGCTGCAAACAGAGATCTGCAGTGTAACACAGAGACAGAGAAGGACATGATCAATAAAGTTAAAGATCAACAGTTTACAGTTTTACTTCTGAGATGACGTTTTGTTCACTTCAGTGAGTTTGATTCTGTCTGACTCCGGACCTGCAGAGAGGCTGATCACACGTTGGCAGGACGATTGCTGGTGATTCTGATGTGTGTGTGTGTGTGTGTGTGTGTGTGTGTGCGTGTGTGTGTGTGTGTGTGTGTGCAGGTGCGACGGTGGAGCAGTTTGAGCAGGCCAAGAGCAAACTGTCGACGCTGAAGAACGACCCGGGCAACGAGGTCAAACTGAAAATCTACGCTCTCTTCAAGCAGGTGGGAGATGTTCCAGATGTTCCAGATGTTCCAGCTCGGCCAGAGCAGCTGGCCTCTCTGAAGCGTGAAGTTCACTTCTCAGTTTGTTACTGACTTTGTCTGAAGACGTATGAAGCAAAAGGAGTTTTTCTTTGTAGCTGATGGGAGCGAGAGGAGGATGAGTCTCCTCCAGGGTATCTGCACTGAGTTCAGTTTCCTCAAAAAGGCCTTAGAAGGTGTTAAAACGTCTGACATTCAGTGAACAGAAGGGTTAAAGTGTGTCTCTTGGCTGCTGCAGACGGTAACATCAGTTCTCAGATGTTTGTGTAAGTGACTGCAGGCTGTCAGGAGACGTTCTCCACCTCTAAACTAACTACATCCACAGTAATACGGTTTTGTTTTAAAATGCATAACTTTTTCTACATTTACGCCTAGCCTAGCCTAGCCTAGCCTAGCCTAGCCTCCACACTACTCCAGTGTTCCATAACCTCTAAAACAGAGACCTTTTTAAAACGCTGCTGACCTCGTTTTAGTTTGAAATCTCCCGACTACTTTTTAGTGAGGACGGGCGAAACTGAGACGTTTGAAAACGACTGATGTTCGCTTCCTGATTGGATCTTATCAGTCACGACGTGTCCTTCCTTGATTCGTCACGCCCCGATCACGTGACCCTTTTCCAGAAGAAAACAAAGACTTGACTCCCAGCAGTTAATTCAACATTAATAACGAATTCCTGCACTTCCTGTCAGTAACAGTTCCACCTGGTTGTCGGTCCAAGCAGAGAAATCTCTGCTCTGACTTTTCTCCATCGCTGTTCTTCATTCGTAGTATTTCCAACCGCAGAGCAGACAATCTGCTTCCTGTTTACACTGCCACCACTGGTCATGTGATATGTATTTCCAGGCGTGTAGTTTGGACGGAGATTATTTCTTAAAGGGTGATAAAACGCTGTTGTGGACGGAGACGGTATCAGTGTGGATCAGTCCCAGCAAACTGAGATTGGCAATATTACGATTTTAAACGAGTGATGACAGGAGGTGACTACGCCATACGGCCACACAGCCCCCAGCCCTCATTGGCCAGCTCTGTAGCTCCATCTTGGGGAAAGAAAAGTGACGACCTAGTGAGGACAGAGGGCCGTAATGGAGAGAAAAATATAGGTTTTACCGGCTTAACGTGGACATAGGCTCCTCTGTTTACACTCCAGATAAAAGACGGCGTGGGGAGTAATTCAACTGAGTAACTCATTTTATCCCAAACTATATAATACTGATTAAAATCTTCCCACAGTGTCTCAACTTATTTTAAAGAAACAGTCTAACATCTTAAATCCAGCTTCTTCCTAATGCACTTTGTGATGCAGTGATAGAACATGAACTGGATAGCTGTTCAAATGCTTTCAAAGATCTCCTAGCTACAGTATGTTAGATATGTATTACACATTAACCCTCCTCCTCCTCCTCCTCCTGCAGGCCACTCAGGGTCCCTGCAACACCCCCAAACCAGGCATGCTGGACTTTGTCAACAAGGTGAAATGGGACACATGGAAATCTCTAGGCTCCATATCACAGGTACAGCTGCTCCAGGGTCTCACACTGGAGGTGATTCTCACCTTCAGCCATTTTACATTCAGCAGCAGGTGAAACAGAAAGAGGAGATTCTGCTGCTTCCATGTTAAACTGGTGGAGCTATAATCTATCTGCGTGTTTAATATGATTAAAGACCATAATAACAGACAATTATTAAACAAGACAATTTCTCAATTTCCTGACGTTTCATAGACCAAACTAAATAAGTCTGTAAAGTACTGAATGGTTGAAATATGTACGGAGCAGAAAGGTCAGATAAAGGAGCAGATTCATGTGGAGTTCACGGCCTCGCTGTCAGTTTACATCTTTAAACTCTGTGTGTCTCTCAGGATGAAGCCAGGCAGCAGTACTGCGACCTGATTGGCTCCCTGGTGGCGGCAGAAGGGGGAAGCCCCGCCCAGGTGGCTGCAGAGCCTACTGGGAGCAGGACGACGTATGAGACGCTATTGGTCACCACGGAGGATGACATCACCACCATCAAACTGAACCGACCGGCCAAGAAGAACGCCATCACCACTGAGGTGTGTGTGTGTGTGTGTGTGTGTGTTACTAAATAACACTCTTCAAACAATTTAAAAACCCATAAATTGGCTCATAAGATTTAGAGGAATGAACCTGTTGAGTTCTGCCTCCTGTTGACTCGTCAGTCTCTTGTCTTTCAGATGTACAATGAGATTATTGCAGCTCTGGAGCAGGCAGCTAAAGACGACTCCGTCATCACTGTTTTCACTGGTACACACACACACACAGTTTTGAGTGTTTGGTCTGGTGAATCCATCCATCCGTTTTCTGCTGCTTTTCTGGGTCCAGCTCACGTTAATTGATTACATATATTACAAGGAATTTTTGGCACATACAGCTGGAAACTTAAGTCAATAAATCCCTTTACTTAAATATAATTAATTGTAAACCTTACGCTCACTTCTGGTTTTCTCTGACCACTGAGCCCTGCAGGAACACGCCGGCCCTGAGTTCAGACTCTCAGGTGCAATGTAGGACTGTGTTCCACCCAAAATAAACTCCAGAAATCAAGCGGAGACATTTAGGATGACGTTCCAGCAGATACAATGAGTCTGCTGATCAATCAAAGCCCTGAAGACGGGACATGTTTTTAGATTTTCAGATACATTTGAAGTGAGATTCTTTGGAAACGTGTCTGAACTTCTGTCCTCTGTTTCCGCACACACACACACACACACACACACACACACTTCACTGCAGGTGCTGGTGATTTTTACAGCAGTGGAAACGACCTGAGCAACTTCACCAAGATCCCCGAGGGAGGGGTGGAGGAGATGGCCAAACGTGGTGGAGATCTGCTCAGGTGATCACTGTAATATATCATCACTATCAGCTGATTTCAGAAACGTTTCTCTTCTCACACAAGATTCATGGATGCCAGGAAAGCCTGTTGGATCTCAGTTTAAGGCCATAAAAATAATAAATAATATTAATAAACACTTTTGGTCAGACTTCGAGACTCATTCCCTCTTCCTTTTCTCCACAGGAAGTATGTGAAGGCCTATATTGACTTCCCGAAGCCGCTGGTTGCCGTGGTGAACGGACCGGCTGTAGGAATCCCAGTCACAGTGCTGGGACTCTTCGACCTGGTCTACGCTACAGAGAGGGTACACACACACACACACACGCACACACACCCCAGATGTTTCTTTGAGTTCATCACATTAATCAGTACCTCTCTCTGTCAGGCCACCTTCCAGACTCCGTTTAGTCAGCTGGGTCAGAGTGCTGAAGGCTGCTCCTCCTACACCTTCCCCAAAATAATGGGCACCGCCAAGGTACACACACACACACGCACACACAGCAGTGGTTGATGGAGATAAACAGCAGGTGGAGCTAACTCTCCAGTCGCTGCCATTAAACCACCACAAAAGAAGAAGAGGAAGAGAAGAGTCTTTGTTCTGCAGAGTTTGGGTCCTTGTTGTTTAATGTATTGTTAACCCTGCCCCCGCAGGCCAGTGAGATGCTGCTGTTCAACAAGAAGCTGACGGCGGTTCAGGCCTGTGAACTCGGTCTGGTCACTGAGGTTTTCCCCGACAGCAGCTTCCAGTCGGAGGTTTGGAGCAGACTGAAGGCCTACGCCAAGCTGCCTCCCAATGTACACACACACACACACACACACACACACAGAGAAATACAAACCCGTAATAATAATGAGCCTCTAAAATCTACATTTTACATGACACTGAATGTGTCGCAGCATTTCTGCTAAACTGGATAAATTAAATACATGGATTCAAACAGAACTTAAAGAACTAATGTAATTAACTGTCTGTCTGTCTCTCTCTGTCTGTCTGTCTGTCTCTCTCTGTCTGTCTGTCTGTCTGTCTGTCTGTCTGTCTCTCTGTCTGTCTCTCTGTCTCTCTCTCTCTCTCTCTCTCTCTCTCTCTCTCTCTCTCTCTCTCTCTCTCTCTCTCTCTCTCTCTGTGTCTGTCTGTCTGTCTGTCTGTCTCTTTCTCTCTCTGTCTGTCTCTCAGTCTCTGGCTCTCTCTAAACAGCTGATCCGGTCGATGGAGAAGGAGCGTCTCCACGCGGTGAATGACGCCGAGGTGGAGCGTCTGATGGAGCGCTGGACGTCAGATGAGTGTTTCAACGCCGTCATGAACTTCTTCCAGGCCAAGGCCAAGCTCTGAGAGACCGGAGGTGTGTGTGTGTGTGTGTGTGTGTGTGTGTTTCTGACATGAGCATGACATGAGGGTAAATAATCATGTTTAAATGTTGTGAGCTGCGGGAGCAGGTCGGTCCTCCAGGACTGAAATCATTGAACTCTTGATTTAACCCACTCATTTAGTTCTTCTTCATGGGTTTTATTTGGCCTCCATGCAAGAAGCTCCCAGACAAACATCCATTCTTAAATGGTCCGTACTTTTTTCTGGACATGTGAGGGTTAGTAATGATGGTGAAGCTTCTTGCTTCTTCTGAGGTTGGCTTTTATTTTTCACTTGGATCCTGTTCCATGTTGACAAAATCTACTCGACTCACATCTACTAAACCAGATCACTTAATGTGATTCTTAAATGGATTATAAGAATATTGAAGGCCTGCGTTTCCACCACGCCGCCTGTAAAACGTTTACTTCTGTAGGTCTTTAGCTACTTTCACATGTTGGAAGCTGAATTGGATTCTGGATTCAGACGCCAACGGCAGCCAATCATGGAGCAGCACTGACAAGTGTGGGAAACACTGAGGGACCACTTCAACAAGCCTGCCTTCAGCTTTGAACCGTCACTGTCGAGACTCTGACTCACACCATCGAACGTTTGTAATGTTTCTCTGCCTTAAACACTTTGTAACATCTTTCAGAGGGGACTCCTCTTTCTCTTCACTCTGTCCGTTCAATAAAAGCAGAATTTGTAATTATTCAAAGTGGGGGAGTTGTGTTTTATGTAAATGCAGCACAGGTTACCATCGAGATCTACCTGGTTATACCTGAGCCAGCTCTGTGGTGCCAGAGGACCCAGGTTAAACCTCGTTACACTTGGTTTCCATCTTCAGTCTTCGAAGGCCGTCCCATCTCGAAGGCTCCTTCAAATGTGGCCTTCTTTTCCCGAATTTGGAGGGTCCAATGGCTGGGTCCTTCGCGGCCCGACATATCCCAAGATTTATTGCGCGCAACATCGGCCGTGCAGGATTACACTTTTTAAGTGTGAGTATTGGCTTTCAACTCACTTGAAAAGCTAACGATACAAAGGTTGTAAAACCTCACACCTCAACTTCAGCTGTTAGGGTTGCTAGGCGACAGCAGCGGCACTTCGTGACCCTGGTGACGCAAACAGGAAATCCTTCGAAGACCAGGCCGTCTCATTTATCAACGCTCTGTTCGGCCTTCGAAGGACGCGGCCCCTGAACTGAGACGGCTGCTGCCTCTAGCATTGATTCTCTCTGACCAATCACTGGAGACCAACGTATCCGCCTGAATCTAACGTCGGTTTAAGTCGACGTCGACACGTAGCCGTGCCAACATGCTGGTTTGCGGGTTTTATGATTGGGGCGAAGTAAAAACAAACTATGATGTCGGGTGATATTGAGAAGACACGTCGATCATATTTTAATCGATTCGATCGCAGCGTCTAGTTTGTCCATAGCAGTCGCCGTTGTTGTTATTACTCCTCCTTGGTTACGCCACACAGCTTCACGATGATGCTAGTCCCGCCCCGTGGCGCTGATTGGCTAATCATTAGTCTCCCTGCGGCGATCATTGGACCGATCGCGTTTCAACCGAGAAGCCGCTGTTTCTTGTCCTGATGCCGGACCAGAAGCAGTCGACTGGGTGGAGCGGGCGGAGTCAGAGGTCTGGACCACGGCAATGATGTGTCCAGATACAATCCACCAGGTGTTTCTATTAAACCCACAACATGACATAACCGTCTGTAGAACTATGTCAGCAGAGTAAAAGATGGAAAAAAAGCCGTGATAGAGGTGAGAGTATTTCAGCAGGACTAGTTTCTTCAGTTGCTGAGGCCTCTGCATGTAGTTTCACAGCTGATCCACCAGGTGGCAGCACTCACCTGTACATAAAGCACAGAGCAGCATGTGAAGTTACTGCAGTTACTGAGTAATAATAATGCTGCTCTGTATTAAAGGAGCAGCAGAGGAAATCCTTCTTTAATAGAAATGTTTTGTTCTTTTGCAAAGAAGATTTAAACCACAAACATGCTCTCACAGGACTTTAACACCAAGTCAAACCTCTCTGTGGATCCAGATGGAAGCACAATGAGTGAAAAAGGAAATTATAAGTTTGAGTGAACTCATTAAGTAATCAGAGGGTACAAATCCAAGTCATTCATTTGCACCTTTTTAATAGTAAGAAGCTGCAAGGAACCTGAAATACAAGAAACATGACGCAAAGCTTTAGTCCTAATCACTCAAAATATTATAGAACAGTTCAAGGCTGAAAGAAATGTAGTTTCACTGTTTATTCACATAAAGCAGAAAAATGTAAAATAAAACTATAATACAGTTTATTTACATATAAAGTGATCTGATCTTTTTCACGGACTGTAAACTCACAGCAATAAGCACGATTCAAACATGCAGTGAGTTAACACAACGTATAAGATGAATAAAATACCTTTTTAAAGTGACTGATGGCCACTCCATGTCAGATCAGTGACAACTTCAGAAGAAGATTCAATCTTTTAGTTACAATTGTTCCTGTATAAAACTTTAAATTATAGTATTGATGGTTTTTTTCTTTCAAGATTTTGATTTCTCGCTGACTACTTATTCTGAAAAACACAATATTCCTACTGAGCTGTTTACATGATGAAGATGAATCTTCCTCTAATATTCCTGTTTCCATGCAGCCTTGTTGGACCGTGTGAACTCAGCCTCCCTCTTTCATTCGTTCCTTCTTGAAAAGGTCGGCGTTGTGATATTTGCTCGTATCCAGAAACCTGTTGATCTCCAAGTCTTTCATCATGTTTAACAGCAGCTGTGTTTCTCCTTGTCTTTTCTTCTGTGCCTGCATCTCTACCCCAGCCCTGCAAACTGTTGGCTGGTTGGTTTGTTTCCAGCACAGAGCTGACCAGAAACAGGAAGAGGCCGTGAACGAGCTGCATACATGTCCACAGAACGCTGCTAAAACCTGAAGAATATCTGCACATTCAGAATATCCAAACAGAATATGCTGTTTACGTGAGCCGGATCACATTCAGAATAATGGCGTAAAATCATTAAAAAACCCGTTCAGCCGCTCTGACCTCGCTCTGCTCTGCGCTGAAGCCTCAACAGGAAGCAGGACGGGTTCATCTCTCTGGGTTGCGGCCCCTGCGGGTCCCCGTACTTAAATTCCATTGTTGTCATATTTAACAATGCCGTCCTGAGCTTTGGGGCGTCCAGCCGGGTCTGCAGAGGCCTTTTAGCTCTTGTGTATTTACGAGGGCCGTCACAGAGCTTTTCTTTTTTCTCTTCAGTCTGAAACACGTCGGGCTCTGCAGCCTCCCCAGAGCACCGAACACAAACTCCCCGAATAAATCTCAGCTTGGCCCCCTGCCTGGATCTGGATCTGGACCGTACGGAGAAATAATATCCAGAAAGCAGTGAATGTACCTGTCGCTGCTGTGACAAACGCAGCAGAGTTTGAACTCCAACAGAACGTCTGCAGGAAGAGGAGGAAGCTTTCAGACAGGTGGAATTTATGTTTCACCATTCAAACAGTTCAAACATCCGTCTGTGCAGAATCAGGGAACGTTGTATAGTCTGGATCCACATTTACATAATAATGTAATGAAACGATAAATGCCGCCAGCTGTTTTAATTGAATTTCCTAGAAATTTCCTCAGAGGTTCGCAGGAAACCACCGACCTGGAAAACAAACTGTTTCCAGGAATTTTAGTGAGATAAACTTTCATAATTAATTTGCTAATGAATTTGTGCATCGTGAGACTCAGAGCAGACAAGGTGTGTTGGAGTTGTTGGTGACATTTAAGAACACTCTGATTTCATGTTCTTCTGCTGCATCAGTTTAATAAGGTCTGGCTTTTACCCCAGACTTTAAGCCAAATGTGGATGAGAAGTGGAAAACATCTACAACTGTGACCAAAGCTCCAGAACAGCTAGCTACTAAATGGACCTTGTGCTGAGATCCAAGTGGAGAATGAACTCAGTGAATCTGAATCTCATCCGAATGCTCTGATTAACAATATAAATGGATCCTTGTTGGGATTAAATCTTAATATACGACACATTGTACAAGAACAAGACCAGCAGCTCTGTTAACGGCTCTAAAGTAGGAAAGAAACTCGGACTGATATCAATTCCTTCCAGCACACATCCCCGACCAGGTGGTCCTGGTCAGACGACAAAAACTGCGATGTGGACAGAAAACTGAAACCAAGTAAAATTTCTATTTAACTGATGTGTGCACATGTAAGGGTCTATTTCTTCTTCTAATGGTTCTAATCTAAAGGTTTGGTCGGGTTTTGGGTTTGAAATGGTTTTAAACAGTGTTAAAAATATTGTAATGGAGGATTTCTATGTAAATGCACTCATAAATCATTAACAAGAACATTTATTTTAAATTAAAATACTTTATGTTTTATTTTTTCTGCTGGACGAAGAGTCTGTAGTCATAAGAGACCTTTTTCCAACAAAAACACGAATTGATTTATTTTTCATGAACGATTAACTCATATCAGTGAATAAAGTGATGCTTTAAAACACACTGCATATATATATTTTGTATTATTTTAACAAAATTGATCAAAAACAAGGGGTCAATCCTGAGTGGTTCATTCACTTCATTGACATCAGTCTCCTGAGTCGAATATTCTGTGCACATAATCAATAGGATGCAAATCAATCAAAACAGTATTTACCTTCCGGTGAAGATCCACCGACCCATGGACGAGTAAAAGCTATAAATCCTTCATGTGATGTTTTGACATGTAGAAGTAATATAACGTCTCTAACAACATGATTAATAGATTCAAACGTGCCGTGCGCTCCCTCCTTGCCTAGCGGTCGGCCATGTTTGCTGAAAAAGGCGGAGTGGCTCTGCTGCAGTCCCCTTCTGATGACGTGGAACACTGTGATTGGCTTATAGACATCCAGTGGAAACACTGAGACTGAACCAGACAGGAAATGTGCAGCAAACCCAAAACCAGGAGCTAAAAGAGGCTGGAAAGCTCAGCTGCAGAGACGGAGACAGTTTGACACTGAACGTCATTTGATTCATTGTTAATATAAACATACTGATGAGTGCAGCTTTAAGATCACTGAGGAAGAAAATATTTTAATTTCTGCAGCTATTGGACTCATTGTTGGTGTGATTTCTTCGACTTTTACAAGTTAAACATGTTGTGATTAATTTCTCAGGAACATGTGAGCAACAGCAGCTGCTCAGATTTATTCCAGAGAGGAAGAAACGTAATATATTCCTGCACAATAGCGTTTTCAATCCAGACATTTTCTGAGATTACAGTTTGGGGAATAATTACTCTGTCAGAATCAGATCACGGACGCCTCCACTTCTTTGAAATATTCCTAAAGAGAGCCGGTGTGTTCGCTGTCTGTCAGTCACTGTGTGGCCTGTTGGGCGGGGGGGCACATCCTTCAAGTGAAATACTAGACAGATGTCTGGAAAAAAACTGCTGCCAAGTCTGCACTTTTACCACCCGCTCATCCCCTTCCTCCCTCCTCTTCCTCCCTCCTCTTCCTCACTCCTCAACCCGTCAGTCACCGACGCCCTCCGAGGTTCTTTCTCCGTTTCATTAACCGCCATTTTCTGCTACATCTTTTCTTTCTGGATGTCTTTTTCCTTTCAGTTCAGCTCAAGATGTTTTTGTGGCGTGTTCAGTCTCTTATTGTGAGCAGTTTACAGAACAGCAAACTGGACAGATGAACCTTTACAGCCTGTAATCGTTGATCAAAACTTGTCAGTCTGGGTTGGACCAGGGCTCGTAAAATCACATAGTCAGTGATCGCTGCCTCCTACATCAGACATTTCTATCCTACTAAACTGTTTTGCCCAATGCAACGTAAATATCGCCTGGTTTATATTAACTCGCAAAGTGCTGCGTTCCTGTTCTCAACAGAAGTCGTATGAAGGTGGTCGGGTGGAGGTCGGGGTTCACATCCTGAGTCTTAAATCCCTTTGGTAAAGGTTTGGTCAAGCTTTTGGTTAAATATTGAAAAATTCAACATGCTTTAAGTCAGTTTTGAGTTTTTCAATATTGAACCGAGATGACGATCTTTCTTTTACCTTAACGTGCTCTGACTCGCCTGGGCGGTGTTCATGGTGGTTTAGTTGTTTTGCCGATACGTTGGTTAACGATGTTTCCTCATTAAGTTGATGAAAACATGCTGGACTCTGCAGCGTCACGTTTCTCTTCAAATCAAATCAAATCCCATTTATTCGTTAGTACCTAGTTCCAGAAAGCAACTAACAAATAGAAGAACAGAATCAAATAAACCAAATGAAATCAAATATTTTACAAAAGAGACAATAAAACAATATGTCTGTATGTTTCAGAGGACATATACGACGGCCATCTTTGAATCTTTGAAATCAGTACGACGTAAACAGTTTGAAGTAAAAGTACTTAAAGCTGCCCTGTAGAGTTTTCTGCTAAACTAAAGCAGTTCTGCCAACTCGTGTGGAACAGATTAAATAAATATGAACAGCAGCCATGTTTGGTGTCTGAGCTCGATGTTTCCGTGCCTTCCCACCCGGGCGCAGGTAGACTCAGGGCCTACAGGTGGAGGTGGGGCTCCTGACATGCTAACAGACGTAGCAGCCGCACAGCCGATCGTTGTCGGAGCGCAGTACCTTTACATTGTGCTATGGTCCAGGTTGAGTGAACACTTTTTAAAATTCAGAACCTTTCAGTGAATCATCTCGATCATGAGGAAGAACTGGACGGAGAGCTGTTTGACAGGGTAACAGCCTCTCTCCTGTGGTTTGGGTGTAACTGTAGATCGGTGGAGCGGAGGGGTGATTTCCCTCAAACTGTCGGGGAGCCAATCACACAAGCCAGATGACGGGCGCTCCCTGAAGGGACCAATCATCAATCAGTCGCCATGACATCGGCCCAATGACCCGCCATCTGTCAGAGAGAGAGAGAGAGAGAGAGGGGTGAAGAAGAAATCCTTCCTCATGCTTTATGTCTTTTTCTCCTTTTTTTTAAGCCACTCTGTCTTTATTTTGCCTTTTATTTCTGTTTTTAAATACAATTGATTCATTGATTTATTAACAAACATGAAGAGAGAAAAGGAAACGGAAAGACAGATATAGGAAGAGGGAAGACAGAGAAAAGAGGACAGAAAGAGGAAGAAGATGAGAAAGAAAGGTGAAAAGATGAAAGATAATGAGGAGGGAAAGGAAGATCAAAAGATTAGAGAAGGAAAAATAAAAGAAGAGCTGAAGAAAAAGAGGAGAAGCATGAACGAGGGAAAGAAGAGGATGATGAAAGAATGTGGCAGAAACAGAAAAGGACAAGACCGAAGTGGTTTAAGAACAAGAAGAAAAAAAGTCCGTCTTCATCCTCCATTAGCCGAGATCTCCATTAGCTGCTGATGGATCGTCGTCAGGAGAGATGTCAGCCTCCAGAGGTCAAAGGTCACCGAGCTCTGCCTGCCTTTATTTTCTGTCTTTTCCATCTTCACCTTCGTCTTCATACCTCTTCCCCTTCTCCTCACGCTCTTTTTTAATCAAGTCCTTTCTGTATAAATGCATCCGTCTGTTTATAATGTTTATCAGAGATCAGAATGAGATGGCGTCCTGACAACTGGAGCAACTGATGTAAGCTGAAAATGTCAGATCAAGGAGGTACCCAACCCATTATTGATCAACGCATCAGACTCTACTTCAGTTGAGGTTTAACAGGCAGAAGTTGCATTGTGTCTTTCTGTTGGAGATCACATTCAGATCAGACTACGAGATAAATGAACCCGTGATCACGGCCGTCCTCGGCTTCTGTCAAATACAAATTGCACACGAACAGGAGAAATAAATGACACAATAATAGGTCCAGTAGTCGTTGAGATGTCTCACTCTGCACCAATATGTTGGACGGACAGATGGACACTTGATCGGGCTGGAAAGTGTGTGATCAGCAGTGTGTCTTCCAGGTCAATATTAAAACAGACCACAACAAGGGGAGTTCAGGTGAAGTTCATCAGGGACTTCATGAGAAGTTTTCCTGCCTGGGCTCGGTACGTCATGAGCAGCTCCAACACGGACCATTAACCATAACATCCACACATAACCTCACAGATCAACACTCGCAGATCAACACTAATGTACAGAGCGGTCCTCAGAGAGACGGGCGAGGAGAGGGTGAACAGGTTCAAAGCGAACAACCAGAGAAAGAGACAATGCTGCGTTCAAGACTGCTGGGAATAACCGTCAGAAGAGCTTCAGCGGTTGAAAGCGTTGACTTGGAAGAGTGTTTATGTTTGAGGTCGTTTGAAGCGTCAGACTGGAGGTTTCTCTTCGTGTCGTGATTGTTGTCAGCCTTTTCACACTGCAGACACTCAGCTGGTGGCTTCACGTGTTCACCTGTAGCTGCAGTGCATTCTGGTCTGCCTCTGTGAGTCGTTCATCTTTTGTTTCTGACTTTTCAACTGGGAGAAATGAATGAACATTTTACTTAATGGAAAAGACCTTCCTCTACAGTTTTCTGAACCAGTTTATGAAGGAAAAGTGATTGAAATGTGCAGGTTGTATGGCAGTGACAGGAAGTAGGAAGTAGGACGGTGGATTCTTCCTGATTAAAAGAGGATCTTCTCTCTACATGTTTCTCTTTCTCTTCCTTCTTTTGTGCATCACCTAACTCCATCATTTTTTACCTCAACTCTCTCTCCGGTAATAAACTGCTTCCTTTGCTTGTCTGCAGGTGGAGTTTGATTTAAAGGAGGAGCAGGTGGTGAGAGAGAGGTGGGAGCTACACTACACTTTCCTTTTCCTTTTCTTTTATCGCCTAAATCATTTCTCCTCTCTTCCTACTCTTTCTCCTCTCCCGTAGAGACACATTTAGAGAAAGAGACAGGAGAGAAAGACAAAAGGTAGAAGGAAAGCAAACAGGAAGTAAAGAGGAGGAACTCCAAGAGGAGGAAAGACTAGAAAGTAGGAGATAGGGAAGGGAGGAGAAGCTGACATCTTCTTTCTGAGTCATTTCTTGTACATAACGAGGTGACGAGAGACACATTTTACTGCTCCATAACTGACTGTAGGGAGGAGGAGGAGGAGGAGAAAGGAGACACGGGAGGAAAGTAAATGAAAGAAGAGGAGATGAAAGAAAAGGACAGAGGAAAAGAGAGGAGGAAAGCAGAGGAGATGAAAGGAAACAAGAGAAGAGGAAGTAAGGAGGAATCAAGGAAAGGAAAGTAGAAGAGCAGATGAAAAGACAGGAGGAAGCAAGAGAGGAGACAAGAGAAGGAAAAGAGGAAAGGAGAGGAGGAAAGAAGGAGAGAAAGGGAAAGCAGGGGATGAGAGGAAACGAGAGGAAAGGAAATAAGGAAAGGAAAGGAGAGGTGATGAAAAGAAAGGAGAAACAAAGGCCTCCCTTGAGATGAGAGGAAAGCAGGAAGCGAGAGGAGAGAGGAGATGAGAGAAGGAAGGGAGGAAATGAGAGGAAAGGAGGAGAGAAAAGAAGGAACGGAGAGGAGATAAAAGGATAGAAAAGGAAAGGAGAGAAGGATAGGAGACATAGAAGAGAAGAAGAAAAGGAAGTGGAGCAATCAGTTATAGAAAGGAAAGGAGAGAAGTTCATCAGGAGGTAGAGGAGGTGAAAACAGGAGAAGCAGATGTTGGACTGAAGGAGGAGGGAGGACAGAAGAAAGACAGACGGGGGTGAAGGTGAGAGGTGGGCGAGAGAGGTCTTAGAGAAGAGAGAGAGAGAGGAAAGACAGGAAGTCATAGATTCTGTTTTTACAGCTTCAGAGGAGAACAACGGAAACATGAAGGAACCGAGAAACAAACTTTACATTAAAACACTTCTGAAAGCAGAAGCAGACTTCATAAATAAATGCTGGCGTCCATGCCTGTGAGTCAAAGTGAAGGGCTGAAAACATCAGGTGTGTGTGGCGCGATGAGGAGGCTGTAACCTTCCTCACATGAACACATGAAACTAACAGAAAGCTCGTATCTCCATCATGTTCTCCACATGGTTTTCCATCTTCTGAGCTTTGACTGGAGCTCTATGAACAACGTCGTCTCGTTGTGTCCTCTTCTTCTTCTGTGGTGGTTTAATGGCAGCGGCTGGAGGATTAGCTCCACCTGCTGGTTATCTCCATCAACCAATCAGCTCGTGTTCATACAGCAGCAGTGGGTGGAGACCAGCGTTCATTGGAAACCTGGCTAATGAGAGAAAGAGCTGAAGTTAGCGGTTGAGCTAACGTCACCCCACCATCTTCAGCCAAACCAGTGTCCATTAACTTGTTTTATGTTCTGCTGATATTCAAAATCTTTAAATTTCACCAGTTTCATGATTTAAAAACCTGTCAAGAATTCAGTGTTTAAGTGATGTTCACATCAACATCAAGTCAGACTCTCAATATAAATCTGACTTGATAATATGCAAGTGCCCAAAAATCAACAAAATGTGTGAGACAATGTGACGGACCAAAGCAGGCTTAGTTTGGTCGTTTTGTGCCAGAACACAGCCGAGCTTGCCGACACTCAGCCAACTCGATTTTAATAGAAATAAAGTATAAGCAGTGGAACCAAACCCTTTCTGTCGTGATATCTGAACCAGTTCGGTTCAGGTTTTCTTTAGGTTGGTTGGTTGGAAACTGTTCTGTCTCTTTGCAGCAGTTTTTGTTGAAGGTGTTTAAGTTTGTCTTTCCCTCCACGTGTCTGTCCTGAGCTGACTCTCCGCTCCGCAGTAATCCACCTGTACAGATGGAGGTTATCCAGGGAGAGATTAGAGTTTATATGAGCGTCAGGGTCGCTCGCCCACTGAACCAATCAGATTGATGCATTTCTAGGTTGAGTTCCTCCAAAGTTTAATGGGGACAGAAGCAGAAAAACAAAGAAGAAAGAGCTGAATTCACCTGAGCCGGCCTCCAAACATCAAACCAGGACACTGACGAGGAGGAGGAGGAGGAGCAGGAGGAGGAGGAGGAGCAGGAGGAGGAAGAGAAGGAGGAGCAGCAGCAGCAGGAGGAGGAGGAGCAGCAGCAGCAGGAGGAGGAGGAGAAGGAGGGGGAGGAGCAGCAGCAGCAGGAGGAGGAGGAGCAGGAGGAGGAAGAGGAGGAGGAGCAGCAGCAGCAGCAGCAGGAGGAGGAGGAGGAGCAGGAGGAGGAAGAGAAGGAGGAGCAGCAGCAGCAGCAGGAGGAGGAGGAG